>JAQPPZ010017068.1:2227500-2827500 GCA_028583015.1 Wollemia nobilis
GAATCTCTCATTGTGCCTCTCCTATTCTTCTTCTTCTAAAAAAATATGGCACTTGGCATCTTTGCATTGATTTTCGGGAACTTAATAAAATCACAATAAAAAATAGATATCCACTACCTCGTATTGATGATCTCTTAGACCAACTTCATGGAGCCAAGTTTTTTAATAAAATTGATCTTAAAAGTGGATATCACCAGGTCCGCATCCAGGCTTAAGATACATGGAAAACAACTTTCAAAACAAAGATGGGTCTTTTTGAATGGCTTGTAATGCCCTTTGGCCTCACCAATGCTCCTGCTACCTTCATGAGGCTCATGAATGAAGTTTTTAGAGACTGTTTGGATAGATATGTAATTATCTATCTTGATGATATTCTCATATTTTCTCCTACATGGGAGGCCCATTTGCAGCATTTGGATCATGTTCTTTCCATCCTTCAACAACAATAACTGTTTGCCAATTTGCCTAAGTGCTCTTTTGGGAAAAATTCTATTTCCTACCTTGGCTTTATCATTGATGAGCATGGTATTCAGGTGGATCCTAGAAAAGTAAAAGTCCTCCTTAATTGGCCTACTCCTACCACTACCACTGAGTTACGGAGTTTCCTTGGCCTCACCAACTTCTATCGCAAGTTTATTCAGGCTATTCCACCATTGCTACTCCTTTGCATAATTTGACTAAGGAAAAATATGTTTTTCATTGGACTCCTGCCCATTCCAATGCATTTTCCACTTTGAAGGATAAGATTTGTTCTAATCCTATTCTCATTATTCTTGACCTTAGACAACCTTTTGATATTGAAACCGATGCTTCTCAATTTACCCTTGGTGTTGTCCTAAAAAAATGGTCATCTTGTTGCTTATCATTCTGAGTCCTTTTCCATTGCCAAGCAAAATTATTCTACATCTGACAAAGAGATTTATGCCTTAGTCCAAGCTATAAAATATTGGCGTTATTACCTCTTAGGAAAAGAAACCATTATTCATACTGATCATTTGCCTTTGCAGTTTCTCCAATATCATAATAAAATCCAAGAAGCACGCCACATGAAATGGGCCTCTTACCTTCAGCAATTTTACCTTGTCATCAAATATAAAAAGGGTAGTACAAATTCTGTGGCTGATTGCCTAAGTCGTCCTCCTTCCTCCCATGCCTTGACTATTGTTACCACCTCACACTTGGGATTTCAGTCTTGGCCTTCTTTGTATCCTCATGACCATGACTTTGCCAAAGTTTTTCAACATTTGCAACATCCTTCCTCCTCAAACTTAGCCCCTTTTCAATATTATCATCTTAAGGAAGGTTTGCTTTACCACCTGGACAAAATTTGTGTACCCTTTGAGTCTCGACAATCCCTTATTAAGGAGGTACATTCTAACATTTATGGTGGAAATTTTGGCAAGCATAAAACTCTTCATCACTTGCAGTGATTCTTCTACTGGCCCCACATGCAGCGTGATGTTTTGCGGTATTTGAGGCAATGTACCACTTGATGCAAATCCAAGCCATCCAACAGGAAGCTCAACCTCAACATGCCCTTGCCTATTGCATCTCATATGTGGGAAAGCATTTCAATGGATCTAGTTAGTGGTTTTCCTAAGATAATATGTCAGCATGATTGTGTTTTTTTCATAGTTGACCGATTTAGTAAAATGGCTAAGTTCATCCCTTGTAGAAAAACCAATTCCGCTACCAACTTAGCCCAACTCTTTTTTGATAATGTCTGGCGTTCCTTTGGTCTACCCACTAGTATTGTCTTTGATCGTGATTCCCATTTTGTTGGTCATTTTTGGTGTTCCTTATGGAAACTTTTAGGGGTGTCTCTTAACTTTTCCATAGCTTTTCATCCTCAAACCGATGGTCAAATTGAAGTAGTCAACCGTACTCTTGTACAAAATCTTCATATTTTTTATCATTCATATCCAACCAAATGGGATTTGAGTCTTACCCACATTGAGCATACATATAATTGGGTTGTCCATTTCTTCATAGGTCACTCACCATTTGAAGTATGTCTAGGTTTTCAACCCCTAGCACCTTATGAGTTACCTTTGTCCCTTCCATCTCCTATCACAGCCCATATGAAAAAAGAGGAATAAAAAGCCCATTTTTTCATCCACCATTTGCAGCAGCTTCACTCTAACATTATTTCTATTTTGCAGAAAACCCAGCAGTAGCAAAAGAAATCCATGGGAAAACATCGTGTTCCACATCATTTCCAGGTGGGAGATAGATTTTGGTTGCATCTTGATCATCGCAGGTTCCAAGGGACAACCCATAGAAAGATCAAACCCATTCACTTTGGGCCCTACACTATTGTCCAATAGGTGTCTAAGAATGTTTTTTAGCTTGATCTTCCAGCACACTTGGGCATCCATGATGTTGTCAATGTTGACCTGCTCCGACCATACCATGAGTCTACATTAGAGATAGAGCCTGTAATTAGTCATCTTGCTGATGTTGTACCTAACTTCCAGTTTCCTTTGGAGAATGATCATCTTTTTGACACCAGGACACGCCACACTTGCCAGGGATCTTCGACTTCCTATCTTATGCCCAAATGAGGACAACTACCATATCAGGCCCAATGGATCTCTCATAGCCATATGGTTCATGAATTTCATTCCCTTTTGACCGCATTGGATCCCAATGCTCTTACGGTGGGGAGGAATGATAAGGATGACGCGTAATCTAACTGTAATTGTTTCCTTCCTGGCATACTTTCTATTTTATGCGTCGGATAAGATTTTTGAACAACTGTTATGCTTATCCAAAAAATGTATAATTGATTATAAATAGTCCTTTAATGAAAGCATTAAGCAGTTATTTTGAGTACAATCTTCTCCGTTTGTTTGGGTGTGAGTTTTCCATGTGGATAAATCTACATCATGAATAAATTGCTTAAACATCATCGAAACACTCAATATCAAGTACAAGCAAACCCTGAGCCTTTACAGAACTCTACTCAGACTGTCCTTATTAACTAGGATCCATCATGGGTACCATAATATTCTGTGGTTTCTATCCCTGTTTCCCCACCAAGACATACCATCACCCATCCAATTACCATTGGCCAACCTATCCATAAACCCCATCCATCAACATAATTCCATAATTCCCCATATTTTCATTAGCAATCTCCCATTCATCAAATTCCATAAAATTAACCTAACCATCAATACCAATCTCCTCATCACTTAGTCACTCCACAACATTTCTCCACATAGCCACAAAATCATTAGGTAATTCAAGGTTTCCACTTTCCTAAGGAAGACCCTCGAATTGAGGCCATGCAAAAATAGATAGATCAATTGATGTAATTTACTCCTAGATTTTCAAACCAGAAAATAACCTTATGCTAATTTATCAATCGACCGATTCATCCTTTGGTACCATCCCCACCATATCCGATAGATTTTATGGTACCCAAGTTTGATAAATTTAAGGAAACTGAGGATCCCAAAGAACATGTGAGCACCTTTGTTCATGCATGCTTCAAAATTCAAGATGATAATGCTCTCATGCTTCAAAATTTTCCTCAAACATTGGGAGGGGATGCCATAGTATTTATAATTTTGAGCAATTCATTAATCAATTCTTTGATCAATTCTTTGATCATTTCATCCTAAATGTTAAAAATAAGATCTCATTGTCTAATGTCTATGCTTTAAGGCAACATGATGATGAATCTATCTATGATTTTAGAAACCGTTGGAGGGTTATCATCACTAAATTGCTATTCACCCTACCAATGAATGAGTTAATTAAGATATTCACCAAGAGTTGCCTAAAACCTATCTCTTGGATGCTCCAACTATGAACTTATCAATCATTTGAAGAAGCTTTAGCTCAGGATAGTGTCATTGAGGATATTAAAATCCAATAAGGCATATTAAATCCCAAGAAGAAAGAATGTCAAAATAAGGGCCAACACAAAAGCAACTATTCAGGCCAACAAAAATCAACACAGGATACTCCAGCCACTCAATCTAATCAAGTTAATCAAGTGATCATGATCCAGAAGGTAATGGCTCAACATCAACATGTGCAACAAACACTGCAATAAATTTCATATCATGCGGTCCCTTCGACAACACAAGATCCAACAGTTTAGAATATACTGCTAGCTGTGGAAAACCATCCCCGATGATAGTCTATCCAAAAAAATCTCCAATATGCTCCATTATTCGAGTCATACGCCTCACTTTTTAAAAGGTTGTATGAGACAAATAAACTTGCTTTGATCGACATTAGACGAGATAACCCCACTAGATGTGGTAAAAATTATCGGGAACACCTATTTTATCCTTATCATAGGTAAAATGGGTATGGCATCAACAATTACCATGTGTTTAAAAATGTAGTCCAAGACCTCATTAACTTGGGGGTAATCAAACTTAATAGTCACCTCGCTCAACAAAACCAAGGCCTTGGTATATTTTAAACACCATTTCCTCATCACGAGGAGGTGAAACCAAATGTAGGGGAAGTTAACACTAAAAATCCTCCTAACCAATTTAGTCACATTCAAAAATACCAAGGGTTTGTAGGGGCCATTCATGTGGTCACTAGAGGTCAAAGGAATAACCTATAAAGGCAACCACTTCAGGAAAGTGTGTCACAAACTTCTACATCACAACCCATCCAAGTTTCCCCTAATCCATCATTACCTATCCATGTCCCTAGCCAATCGAATCCACAAAATCTACCCATCAATTATCCACCTCGACCTATCATCTCATTGAGTAGCCAACTAACTACAAGTTTGAAAATGGCTTTCGTAAAATTATAGATTTATGAGCTAATCCAACAATATCCTCCACATAGGGAGGCATTAATGGACATTCTAAAATCCATCAAATTATAGTCACAAGATCCTAATGCCTTCAACAACTTCGTGGGGAGCATCCAAACATGCATGGAGCCTCCCATAACATTCTATGACTTTGAGATTAAGCCAATCTCATCAGAATCAGTAGACCCTCCATTGCATATCATGGCTTTAATTGACAAGAAGTCTTTTAAAAGAGTCCTAATTGATATTGGTTCCTCTATAAAAATCATCATCACATCCACTCTTCATCATTTAAAACTTCCTCCATCTCACATTACCAAGTCATCCTTCATCCTCAAAGCATTCAATGATGCTTTATGTTCCACAGTTGGCACTATTATTTTGCCCATCAAAGTAGGAATTAAAATGTTGCACATAATGTTCCACATCGTGGAAGGATCCATGGCATAAAATGTACTCCTTGGAAGATCTTGGATGAGGGAAATGAGATGTGTCCCCTCAATACTACATCAATGTTTGAAATATGTTCATGAAGGACAGGTACATTACATACCAACAGACGTTGAGCCATTTAAGTATTGCAATTTTATTTCAAATCCTTATGATTCCATGCTCCCTTCCACTCATATTTTTCTTTTGCCATCCACCACTTCACCAATATTTTCATCAAAGGATCCCATTCTTGAAGAGCTCTCTATCACCAACCCTCATCAAGCTCCCACATCCCAATCATGTTCATCAATGACTACATGCACATGTGGTCACACTCAGTCCACATCATCAACATCATTGCCATCCACTTCATCATCATCATCCATTCTACAATCTTCCCAAGCCAATCCATTGCCATCACCTAATGTTTCAAAAGTCGAATTGATGAATTTTGAGATACCTCCATATTCACCATTCCCCAAGCCATCACCTGATCATAATCATTTCATGTCATCCCAAGTCAAGGTCCACCTCAAAAATCTTGGTATTGGTGAATATGTGGTTGACAACATCACCATCACACCCCTTACCATCCCTAGTTCTAAGGATTTTGGTCACCCACGTGATCCACCTTTAGTAATAGGACTCTATAACATGGGTTAAACTCCAAATAGCATAAAATTTTGTATATGGGGGAATTGATTCATCATCAAGTTCGGCTCCCATAGAAGAACCCAAAGATCCAAAACTTTCTAACATTCCATAGATAACGGGATTTCCATATTGATATTTTCACATAGTCAATTGGTAAGGCTATGACCTAGGATTGCATGAATAGGGAGTGCATCAACATATCGATGTTCCATATCAATAGGTGCACGACCATTTAGGTCTAGGCTACCACCCACTCCCTACCACCTCTTTTTTTGAACAAGCCTTCCAAAGGCTTAATATCATTTCAGGAGAAGAAGCCCTCCATCTCAATAATTCTAACGATGAAATATATGAAGAATTCGATCTTATGTCAATAATTTTAGATGAATCTAAATAAGAATCAAAATCTATCATTCCCCATTCCGAACAAGATGAGTTTTATCTCAACATGTTCCCCATCCATGAGCCTATATTTCGCTTGCTTCTTCCACAAGAACGATATGCCCCTATCGATGAACCACCACCTCCATTCCATTAATCCATTCCATAAGCCAACTTGTAACATATGTACATAGCTCAAAATAGTGGTTTTCACCACTACCAAAAAAAATAAAAAATCAATCAAAAATCAACAAAAACATGTTTTCTTTTTCAGCATTGCATGTATATATCATTTAGTAAAATATATTTTGTATTGATTGTTGCTATCAGGTTAACAAATATTCCAACATCGGTTCTTAGGTTCCACCCATTTCATCCAACCTTGTCCACCTTACCCATAGGTCAACATGAATACTATTGATTTATTTACACCACTCCATAATCCATACGATCCAGCTAAACCAATTCCAATTGACATAAGCCTCATTGATATGGATCGGATTTTCTCACCTCCATACTTTACCAAATTTGTCTTGTTTGAGGAATTGTTAAGGGTTTCCACCAACTACATTCCTCCATCCCCTCCACCTTTACCTTCACATTTACCTTCGAATCTTGAGGTTTTCTAGGAAGAAATAGATGAGGATAATCTAGAAGAGTTCTATGACATATTAGATGATATTAATTTTATCCCTACACCCCATCAACTTGAGGAAGGTTCCCACATGTCTATTGAAGATACTATTGATGTGGACCTTAGTTCAGACAAAGAAAATCCCTAAATTTTCAAGCTTAGAAAATTTTTATCACCCGATGAACAAGAGCAATTTATTGCTCTCCTCAAGAGGAATAAGGGTATATTTGCATGGTCCTATAAAGACATGCCTAGCCTTGACCCTAGTTTGGTTGTCCACAATCTCACCTTACAGCCTGATGCTAATATGATAAAACAAAAACTTAGGAGAATGCATCCTACCGTGGCCCTCTTGGTAAAAATAGAGCTTAAAAAACTTAGACGTGAACTTAATAGTTTCCATCGACTATCCTAAGTGGCTCTCAAACATGGTACCCATTCGTAAGCCTAATGGGGTGATACGCGTCTGCACTAACTTTTGAGATCTTAACAAAGTGTGTCCTAAGGATAATTTCCCTATACCAAACATTGATACTCTTATCGATACTTGTGTTGATCATGAAATGCTTTCACTCATGGACGATTTTTTAGGATACAACCAAACCTGAATAAATACTAATGACCAACACAAAACAACATTCACTACACCTTGGGGAAATTTTTGTTACAAGGTGATGCCCTTCGGCCTCAATAATGTAGGTGACACTTATGAACGTGCCATGACATACATTTTCCACGATTACATGCATAATTTTATCGAAGAATATGTGGATGATATCTTCGCTAAATCCAAAACTTGACAAGAGCATATTGATGTATTGGAGAAATTTTTTGACTGACTCCTAGAGCATAATGTAAGGTTGAATCCCAAGAAATGTGTCTTTGGTGTTACCTCGGGAAAACTTCTAGGGTTTATTATCTCCAAAAGAGGCATTGAGGTGGATCCTAACAATGTCAAGGCCATTATGGAGATACCTCCCAGAAATAATTTAAAGTAATTGCATAGTTTACAAGGAAAAATTCAATCAATCCGTTGTTTCATTGCACAACTTTATGATAAATGTAGACCATTCAATCACCTACTACAAAAGGAGGTATCATTCTCTTGGATAGATGAATGTTAAAAATGCTTCAATGAAATTAAGCAATACCTAGCTTCTTCGCCAGTATTAGCTCCTCATATGAGGGTCCCATTTTATCTTTATATATTAGCAATGGACTTTGCATTAGGGACAATTCTTGCACAAAAGAATGAACAAAATCGAGAGCAAGCTGTCTATTACATTAGTCAAATATTGGTAAGCTATGAGACTAAATACACTTATGTAGAAAAATTATGTGTAGCAGTGGTTTTTACCACTAAGAAACTTCGACATTACATGCTTAGCCACACAACTTAGATCATAGCTCGATAAAATCCTCTACGTTATATGATGTATCACACTTACAATAACACCCACATCGTTAAATGGATAATGCTACTCACTAAATTTAATCTAGAATTCATAATCCAAAAATCCATTAAAGGTTAGGTAATAGTCGATCAACTTGTGGTTTCCGCTTCACGCAGGATCACTTGACACATAATGCGGTTTCCACTCCATGCAGGAGAGCCTCTATCTTCAATACCCTTGGGAACCTGCATCATTCGTTCAGTTAACTTCATAACATATGATAAATTTAGGTATTTGTGCAGATATGGAAATGAATCATGCATAGTATTCCCTAAGGAGTTCCACTCTCCACCACCCACCCGTGAAAGCCAATGCAGACTTGTAGAAGAATGACAAAAATGCAAGCTTTTTCGTGGGAAAAGACGTCCGAAATGCGATCCGGAGACAGCTGCTGCAAAGTATGATTTCGTTGCCAAAGGCTTCAGATGGCTCTCTATGTCTTTGTCTTTGTCTGCATCTCCTCCTCCTGACCGCCATGGAGGCAACATCCGGAACAGAGAATTGAAATCGTTAGATGGAAGGTCACTGAAGTAAACCTCAAATTCTGGCATCTCAGTCGTAGAATTTATATTGCGTGTGCAGATGCACTGCAAAGCTTTGACGATGGTGTCTGCCACCAGGAGAGTATTCGTCCCCGTCCCACACCCCAAATCTGCTATCCGAATTACCCCTCCTCCTCTAAAAAACACTTCTAACCTTGTATTTTTGTAAATGAGACGCTCTAGAATTGACTTGACCATTTGGATAATATTTATCTACAGTTTTAGTTACTTTAGAACATTAATATTGATATATGTGAGCACCGTAAATCTCCTCCATGATTAATGCCCAAATTTTTAAATATAAAAATTAGTATTTTTAACTAGCAAGTCAAAGATTTAATGCTAATTTGTGCGTAGAGGTAAAGGTAGAGATACCTGAGCCGCAGAATTACAAACATAACTGGAATCCCCGTTTCCACCTTTCATTGCAAGCACTTTCTCTAGGGGTCATGGTTGAGATTGACATTTGCCTACTGCCATTGCTTGACCCTGCTTCTGGTCATTAATGCTAACAAGTTGATCAAACAAAAACTTAGGAGAATGCATCCTACCATGGACCTCTTGGTAACAATAGAGCTTAAAAACTCTTAGACTAGAACTTCATAGTTCCCATCGACTATCCTGAGTGGCTCTCAAACATGGTACCTGTTCCCAAGCCTAACGGGGTGATATGCATCTGCACTGATTTTTGAGATCTTAACAAAGCTTGTCCTAAGGATGATTTCCCTCTACCAAAAATTGATACTCTTGTCGATACCTACATTGGTCTTGAAATGCTTTCACTCATGAATGATTTTTTAGGATACAAACAAATCAAAATAAATCTTGATGACCAACACAAAACAACATTCATTATACCTTAGGGAACTTTTTTTTACAAGGTGATGCCCTTCGGTCTCAAAAATGCAGGTTCCACTTATCAACGTGCCATGACATACATTTTCCATGGCATAAGATTATCAAAGACTATGTGGATGATCTCTTGGCTAAATCCAAAACTCGACAAGAACATATTAGTTTATTGGAGAAAGTTTTTGACCGACTCCTAGAGCATAATGTAAGGTTGAATCCCAAGAAATGTGTCTTTGGTTTTACCTCGGGAAAAATTCTAGGATTTATTATCTCCAAAAGAGGCATTGAGGTGGATCCTAACAATGTCAATGCCATTATGGAGATGCCTCCCCCAACTAATTTAAAGGAATTACGTAGTTTACAAGGAAAGATTCAATCAATCCATCATTTCATTACACAACTTTTTGACAAATGTAGGCCATTCAATCACCTACTACAAAATGGGGTGCCATTCTATTTGATATATGAATGTCAAAAAGGATTCGATGACATTAAGCAATACCTAGATTCTCTACCAGTCTTAGCTCCTCGTTTGGGGGTCCCATTTTATCTTTATATCTCAGCAATGGACTTTGCATTAGGGAAAATGCTTGCACAAAAGAATGAATAAAATTGAGAGCAAGTGTTAGAATAAATATTTGTTCTCTTAATTTCAACTAGAATAGTCTTACTTGAGTTACCACTCTTTCATGAGTCAGGTGAACTCTCAGTTTATACTAGTTCAAATTTGCTTGAGTTGTTGTAATCCAATGACTCACATTGATCAACTTTTCTATTTATACAAAGTTGATACCATGGAATAATAAATCAGTATTTTGAGCTTCAATTCACTCTTGTGATGTCTTGCATAACTATTTCCTTTTCGGAGTAGAATATTATTTATCAATATTTCTAACATGGTATTAGAGCGAGGATAGTTTTCTTGCAAGCATTCAATTTTTTTTGAAGTAATTTTTTAGAATTTGATTCATTGCATTAGTAAAAGTTTGGTCTCTCTGATGGTTTCTCTTGGATACTCTTTGGTGATTTCTACTACTTACTTGATCCATCTATAGCCATCACTTAGCCATATTTTCTATTTTTATTGGTGCTTCATCATAAGTCAAGAAAAATTGTATTGTTGCAAGCACAATTTATTTTGTAAATTTTGAAAGGGGAAGGGGAGGTCTTTCATATTTAACTCCACTTTATTGGAGCTAGATAACTTGGTTGCCTCACCATATATTTGATTTGTGAAGACATTTTTTATTTCGGCTACTACACCTACTTTGACATTTTCTCTGCAGGAAGTTCTCTTGAAACATATGCAGATCAACACGGGTAGATGATTTTTTTGAGGTATAAGAGATGCTTCTCCACCTCGATCATCAATACCGATCCATTGCTATTGGGTATGTAGCCAAAAATTATTGTGGTGTTATCCATTTGCATGACTGAAAGGACTACATTAATTTATTTCAATGTGGTTTTGTGACACAGAAAATCTGATGAGACTCGCGACAACTTTCTTGGCTCAATCGCAGCGTTGCTGTTCATTTATGTGGATGGAACCCAAAAAATAATACATTATTTTTATCATACCCTTGTGATTAATGGTAGTCCGACTCATCATCGATGGCATTATTGGCGCCAACATTATGATCTTCGCTCATAATATTTTGAACTTTGCCTTGTGACTCGTGACATAGTTGTCAGTCCAAAATGAGTGACGCCATATTCGATAATCATCGCCAAGCTGTGTTTGAAATTGCAACAACAGATGGAGGTGTGTTAGTTCTTATTGATCATAAATTTCGTTGCATCATTTTAAAATTTCAAATTATGCATTACTCAAGTTATTAACTATATCCATGACGTATAATTTCTAGTAAAGGAGTTATCTTCTATTCGAGACTTCAATTAAGGAACTATCGTCGCTCACATACAGATCTTACCATTTGGCTGCTTTGGCATGTTTAAAAAAGGGAATGCCTAGCCATGAAAAGGATTGAAATTGTGATGCCTATGTCACTGGATACGTCATGTTTGTTGTTGTAGACTCACCCTCCAGAGTTTGCTACAAGCTAGCACATTGATGATCAGAGGCTATCCTATTCATTACTGGTAGGCACGCTCACTGGGAAGGAGTCCATTTTATCAAACTAGCTCCCAAAGACTACTACAAGATAACCATGGAGGAGTGTTTGTTGCTGGTAGACAAGCCAAGACTGTTGCAAGCCAATGAATTGGCAAATGCGAAGGATATCATGGGCACATTTTTATGGAGAGTTTGAAGATGCCCCATTTCCTGAGAGCTTTATAGGTATCATATTTTTGTGTTTTCCATGCAACTTATTTACTCTTTTGCAAGAAATACCTTCTTTGAAGAAACCTATAGAAGCATAGTGTTGCGCTGTGAATCCGTCTATTTGTGCTACGTCAATGTAGCAATCGAGACATCACCCGTGCTTGGTTTGATCAACTTGGAGACTTTGTTTTTTTGCAGGAGGAGAAGATTCTAGTATAAGAGGCTCTTGTACATTCACTTTTGTAGTAAACCATTGATGTCTCCCACTCTCCGATATTTTTTTCATGATCTTGGCTGAGACACATGGACACACAGTTGTGCTACTACGATATCAGAATGATTTCTGCTGATGCTTATCAAAATTTGTTACTTCTGTGAGATATTTGATATATCAAACATTGTAACTTTACTCTTCGAATTATCTCATTTTCTTTGGCATTTCCATAGAAGCCAAAAGTGAGCAGTATCGTTGTAACGTTGTAATACAAAAGAAAATGTTTTGGGGGGGCTGTCTAGGTGCTTATTTAATGTACCATATTGCTGAAATTTATTCAAGAGGGGAGGCTTTATCTTGTCTTCATACTGCTATACTGGTGGAGTATTATAAGCACAAATGTAAATGAAAGCTTATGGTTTCACATTTCAGAATGTCAAACTCCCTTTGAGAGTTGGCAGAAACTAAAGAACTTGTTTGGTAAAGTGGATCAAATAAGGTCAATACAACTAGAAGTAGAGTTAACAACATTATCTCCTGAAGACTTCAAAAAGATTGTTGAATTCCTCACCAAATTTAAAGAAGTCCTCACATAATTAAAAGGTAGTGGCAAGAAAAAAATAGAAGAAGAATGCATCTATCTTATTCTTTCTAAGTTAAATGGAGTATTTCAAATTTTTGCAACCACCTTTTTTTCTACAAAAGATGCACTTGGTACAAGCTTTAAAATGCCCTCTTTAGAGGAGTTTTGTGATAGGCTAATTAGAGAGGAAAAAAACTTGCAAAATATGAGATCTCTCCCTCTTCCTCAAAAGCATTAGTAGCATCCACCTCCACTAAAGAAAAATTCAAAAAGAAAGAAATAGGCCCTATAACTTGTACACATTGCAAAAAGGATGGTCATTTTGTGAATAAATATTGGAAAAGACTGTAACAACTAGAGGAAACAATAAAGGATCACAAAATAGAAATTAAGAAGCAGATAGGGAAAGCCTTAAATGTTCAAGGTAAACCTATAAAAACTCCATCAAAATACTGGGTTCTATATTCAGGGGCAACTCATCATATGACTCATATGAGTCATTCACTTAAATATCCTCAAGATCAACTTCTAGCATAGAAGTTGGTGACTCATCATTTATCCCAGTCAAAGGAAAAGGAAACATAATCATTGATGGTGGTTATATCAATAATATTCTTTACGTACCAAATATAGCTACAAATATCATCTCCATCTATTAGATTTGTACTTTTATAAAAGGCAAAACAGTTCAATTTTCACCAACAGGAGTTGATATAAGAGATATTCAAGAACCACACTCTCTCATAGAAAAAGGAGATATTGATCATAAAACTCACCTTTTTCACTTCAAGGGATTCCAAAATTTAGATGGGGCCTCCTATTTTGTTGCACATGGGGATATTGAA
Organism: Wollemia nobilis; assembly: GCA_028583015.1. Taxonomy (NCBI): domain Eukaryota; kingdom Viridiplantae; phylum Streptophyta; class Pinopsida; order Araucariales; family Araucariaceae; genus Wollemia; species Wollemia nobilis. The sequence continues at coordinate 2,241,174 of JAQPPZ010017068.1, forward strand.
AGCAAAATTTGGCATGAAAGGTTTGGACATCTCAGTTATAGCTATCTAAAAGAATTGAATACTCATGAAATGGTAACAGGATTGCCAAAAGTCTCTTCTATTGATGGAGTATGTCCTAGATGTGCTCTTGGAAAACAACATCAAGATCCTTTATATCCAAGTGGTTCTAAAAAATCCTCATCCCCTCTAGAGTTAATCCTTAGTGACTTGATGGTCTTCCCAAAGACTTATTTTAAAGGAGAAAAATATGCCTTAACCTTCATTGATGATTTTTCAATAAGAACTTGGGTCTACTTTCTAAAATATAAAAGTGATGCTCTATCCCACTTCAAAATCTTCAAGGACTTAGTTGAAAATCAAGCCACTTGCAAAGTCAAGTAAATTCATACAGATAATAGGGGGGAATACTTCAATAATAAATTCTCCATATTTCTATCAACTCATGGCATATTTAATCAATGTTTAGTATCCCATAATTCACAATAAAATGGTATTGCAAAAAGAAAAAATAGAACCTCAAAAGAAATGGCAAACTGTATGCTCCATTCAAGAGATCTTTCGACAGTTTTTTGGGCTGAGGCAATTAATTGTGCAAACTATATTCAAAACCACACACCTCATAAAGCTCTTGGCCACTTGACTCTAGAAGAAGCATGGACTGGCTCAAAACATGATGTCTCTTTTTTCAAAGTTTTTGGATGTACTGATTGGGCACACACCAAAGAAAAAGAGGAAGGCTCTAGACAAAAAGAGCAAGCAACTTTTTTTGTTGGTTATTGTGAGGAAATGAAATCCTACACGATCCTTGATCCCACAACTCATGAGGTATTTTTCACATAAATGTTCAATTTGATGAAACATTCCCTCATAAATATCCTCAATCATCTTCTCCCAACATTAATTCTCTTGAGCCATCTCCAATATTTGAGCCACAATATAATGAAGATCCCATCCTTGAGTTAGATGACCAAAATGAGGAACCTATACTTCAAACTCCAACTCAAAATCCTGCCACACCCATTACTCCTTCCACAATGCCAAAATGGGCCCACACCATAGTTCAAGAGGCCACTCCTTACATCCAAAACCTTCCATCATCCAGATTAAGCAACACCTTGGGTTTTGGTCTTGTCTGTCAGTCCATTTCCACAGATCCTCAATCCTTCAAAAAAGCAACTGATATAAAAGAGTGGGATGTGCCATAGAGAATGAATTTTCTTTCTTAATCAAAAACAACACTTGGGATCTAGTCCCTATACCTAAATGAAGAAAATTAGTTTGCTGTAAATAGATTTACAGGACCAAATATGGACCTTATGGAAAAATTGACAAACACAAAGCTCAATTGGTAGCTAAAGGTTTTTCACAAGTTGAAGGTATTGATTATTCTGAAACCTTTGCACCAGTTGCAAAAATGGATTCTGTTAGGCTAGTACTTGCACTTGTTGCTTCCCAAAAGTGGCAAGTTTTTCAAATGGATGTTAAAAGTGCTTTCTTACATGGTGACTTAAAAGAGGAAATATTCATGGAACAACCTGTTGGATTTATTCAAGACTCCTACCTTGTTTTTGGACTAAGGAAATCTCTCTATGGTCTCAAAAAATCTCCTAGAGCTTGGTATGAAAAAATGGACTCCTTCCTTCTTTCCTCAGTGTTTTCTCATTGTGATTCTGATGCAACAGTCTACATTTGGAGGGAAAAATATCACATCACCATACTTATTATCTATGGTTATGATCTACTACTTACTGGTAGTGCCATTTATCACATCCAAACTATCAAAAACTCCCTTTCTAAGAAATTTGAGATGGCTGATCTGGGTTTAGCCCATTACTTTCTTAGGTTTCAAATAACTCAAACATATGCAGGAATTTCATTGTGTCAAAAAAAATATACTCTAGACCTTCTTCAATGGTTTAAGATGACTGATTGCAAGCCTTCTTCCACACCTTTTTAGTCTAGAGTCACTCTAAGTACTACCTGCAATTCCCCTCCATGTGATGCTACTCTCTACAGACAACTTGTAGGAAGTATATTATACCTCACTCATACTCGCCTAGATATTTCATATGTTGGATTAATATATATATTCTCACATCAATCTCATTTTAGCCATTCTCAAGAAACAAAAAGAATCCTCCGCTACTTGCAAGGAACTACTAACTTTGGGATCTTATACAAGGGAAGATCCATGGATATCATTGGTTACATATATTATGACTGGGCAGGTTTAGTTGAAGATAGATGTTCCACTTATGGCTATGTTTTTTCTCTTGTTTGTTCACCTATTGCTTGGTCATACAAAAAACAAGTAGTAGCATTATCATCTACAGAAGCAGAATACAGGGCAAAAATTTTGGCCAGTCAGTAAGCTCTTTGGCTTCATCATATACTAAGGGAATTTGGTTTTTTTCATGACCAACCCATTACCCTTTGGTGTGAAAATCATAGCACAATTCATATTGCCCACAATCCAGTTGAGCATCAGTGCACCAAGCACATTGAGATTCACATGCGCTTCATTTAGCAGCATATTCAGAAAGAGGATCTAAACTTGGAGTACATTCCCACAAAAAATCAAATTTCAAAAATTTTCACCAAATTCTTTCCTTCTTCGCTTTACATTCAGTTTCGAGATAAAATTTGGGTTAGGCAGTTGCATTAGAAGGGTGCACAGATGTTTTCACCCCTATCTTCTAATTATTGTTATTTTTCTTCTTGGAAGATGGTTTTCTGCCATGTGGTTTTTCATCATCTCTCCTATGAGTACATTGTACATGAGTACCTAATAAGGTCATATTATCGGGACTCATTTTTCTTGGTGTTCAATAGAGGAAAATATTCACCATCCGAAGACATGCCTCTTCTTCTTCTTCTTGAAAGATGGTTTTTTTCCATGTGGTTTTTTTACCATCTCTTCTATAAGAATTCATTGTACATGAGTACCTCATTAGGCCTTGTTGTCGGGACTCATATCTTGTTGTTACATTCACCTCTAGTATCACTTAAGGGGTTGTTAGAATAAATATTTGTTCTATTAAGTTCTACTAGGATAGTCTTACTTGAGTTACCACTCTTTCATGAGTCAGGTGAACTCTCAATTTATACTAGTTCAAATTTTCTTGAGTTGTTGTAATCTAATGGATCACATTAATCAACTTTACTATTTATACAAATTTGATCCCATGAAATAATCAATTAGTCTTTTGAGCTTCAACTCACTCTTGTGATGTCTTGCATAACTATTTTCTTTTCGAAGTAGAATATTGTTTATCAAGATTTCTAACAACAAGCTATCTATTACATTAGCCAAACATTGGTAAGCTATGAGACTAAATATGCTTATGTAGAAAAATTGTGCTTAGAAGTGGTTTTTTCCACTAAGAAAATTTGCCATTACATGCTTAACCACACAAATTAGGTCATAGATCAAGAAAATCCTCTACGTTATATGATATCCCACACTTACAATAACACCTACATCACTAAATGGATAATGCTACTCACTAAATTTGATCTAGAATTCATTAGCCAAAAATCCATTAAAGGTCAAGTAATAGTCGATCAACTTGTGGAAGATCCACTACCTAGTGATCATCCTTTGATTATTGAGCTCTCAGATGATTTGGTATTTGATGTCACTAAATAAGATGAAGATTTCATTCCAAAGAAAGACGTTGATATCACATTATTCTTTGATGGCTCTAAGTATGCAAAATGTCAAGGTGCTGGAGTCGTATTTCGCACACCATAGGGGGTACCTATCCCCTTGTCATTTAAACTAGACTTTCAATACACAAACAATACTGCAGAGTATGAAGGCTTAATATTAGGTCTTCAATCAACTATAGCTATGATAATTAAGCGTATAAGGATATTTGTGATTCTCAACTTGTTGCAAAGCAAATCAATGGAGAATACCAATGCAAAGAACCTACCATTAAGCTTTATCATGAAGTAGCAATGAAATTTCTCTCTAAGTTTGATTGGTATGAAATCAATAGCTTACCATGTTTGAATAAAATATTTGCAGATATGATGGCCTACCTCAGATCATTGATTCCAAAAGACTCCTTCAGTGAGGTATAGCCCCTTATAATTTCAATGGTCTCTAAATCTGCAATTTTCCCTATTGAGTCAAAATATGAAAAGGATGTTTGCTTTATCCAGTCGAATTCATATGAGCCTTGGTCAAGCCAAATAGTAGCCTTTCTCACATTTGGAACACTCCCATCTGACATTTCTTGGACCGCTAAGCACACTTTCTAGAAATAGGTAGCTCATTTTGTTCTCTTGGAGGACATGTTGTATAAACGTGGTTATGATGGAAACCTCCTTCGTTGTCTCGAGGCTAGTGAGGATAAAATATCCATAGCTGAAGTCCATAATGGTACTTGTGGTGGTCATTTTAGTGGAATGGCATTTGCAAAACATATTTTATGAATGGGTTATTATTGGTCCATAATGGAACATGATTGTTTCGCATATGTTAAACATTGCAAGAAGTGTCAATAACATGCTAATTTAACTCATGTACCATCACAAGCATTACAACCCATTCAAATAATTTAGCCCTTTTCACAATGGGACCTAGATCTAAATGGGAAAAATTCACCTCCTTCCTCAGGACAACATACATTCATCATCACAACCACTGAATACTTCACAAAGTGGGTTGAGGTAATTTCTCTAACCAGTATGACAGGACCTAAAATTATGGAGTTTATACTCCATCATATCATTTGTCATTTTGGTATTCCCTCAAAAATCATTTCAGACAATGGTAAGTCTTTCAAGAACAAGGATGTTCGAGCACTTTGCAAGAAATACAATATTCAACATAGTTTCTTGACTCCTTATTACCCACAAGCAAATGGATAAGTTGAAGCTTCCAATAAGACCTTAGTTGCTATTCTCAAGAAACTTGTCAAAGAAAATCATAGAGATTGGCATACAAAAATTTCCTTGGTATTATGGGCTTATCGAACAAGCATCCGCACGCCTACAGGGGCAACACCATTTTCATTGGTCTATGGAGCTGAAGCAATCATACCTCTTGAGCTCGAGATCCCTTCCTTGTAAATTTCTTTGCAAGAATTCATAGATGATGACACTACTAGAAAAGCACATCTTGATCAACTAACACTTCTTGATGAGAGGCGAGTCAATGCTTTAGAGCATTTACAAGTTTATCAGGACCGCCTCAAACGTGCTTACAATACCAAAGTCCATCTACGTGAATTACAAGTAGGAGATATTGTACTTAAATAAAATAAGCAAAACACCAATGCATTACCACATCTTCATGATAAATTTGTGACTAATTTAAGTCCACACATCATTACACAAAGAGTGGGTAACCATACTTACATGATTTCCAATCTAGAGGGAGAGGAAGAACCCAAACCACTTAATGTTATACACTTGAGAGCATTCTATGCATGAATTGATATATATATATATTGATATATATATATATATACACACACAACTAATACACAAAAAAACACATTTGCATACACTTCATTCATAACATTGCATTTCACTTGCATTTCACACTCCAAAAAAAATGCATTCACCCACATTGCATATGATATTTCACAAAATTGCATGTCATACATAGCATTCACATTTACATTCCACATTCCATATTTCATATAGGCATAACTTATTAAGTTAAAGGTCATATTGGTCCAACAAAAGTCATGTTGCCTTAATCAGGGGTACCTTCACAATGTTATCCACACAATTCCACCAAGTCAAATTGCCATAAACACAAGCCACATTCACAAACTCCTAGGTGTTTTTGGTCACTCAACCACTCCTAGTGTTTTAAGCAACCTTCAGAATACATGTCGAGTTATTTTTAGGACCATTACACATATACACTAAGAAAATCTTGAGTTTTGGGAATTGACTCCAAAACATTCTTGAACCAAACACAATTTCACATATTAAAAGATATCTTGTGTCAAAAAGGGATAACACCATACTTGGTATGAAACTTGAGGTGAAAAGGGTCATCCTTTCTAGTACCATCATGCAACATAGTCCATAATAACATTGGTTCTTACCACTATCACAATTCCAAAAATAAAAGTGGGAAAAATCCATAGCAAAAAATCTAAATCTTTTACATCACACACCACTGATTAATTAGGTTGTAAGGATTGTACTACATTTCTAGTTATATAGTTAGGTAGTCATCCCCAAAAATTAAGAGATATAAAACAAAAATCATGGACAATGGAGTTAGCCTCCATCGAAGCTATAGATGCTTGATTGGCAGTGGAGTATGCTCATGCGTGGTGACATGTCTCTTCTAAGAGACCTTCGACCACTCATAAGGACAAGCTAGATTCTTGGTATCATCCATAACATGTTTACTCAATTTACTCAAAATGAGTTGATGAACTCACTTGCACACACACTGGTTCTTGATTATCTCAAGTCGTTACCATACTATTGATTTGGTAAATGAATTCACTACACACACATTTGGTCCTCAAATAATTAGGTAGTATTAGTGGGTTTGTTTGATATCACTAGGATGTTTGAGTCTCTGTAAAATAGGTAGTCTTCCATATCAACATCCATATATTCTTCCATATCAACATCCATATCTTCTTCCATATCAACATTCATATATTCTTCCATTTCAACATCCATATCATTTTACAAGCCATTATCTTCCACATGCCACCAAGTTAGGTGCCCCTGATTAAACAACAATGATAAAAAAATGAACAAGAAATGATCTAAACTATAAATTATCATTAGTACATGTCATATTGCATTAATAATCCATAAAATATCATATGCATTAATCATAAACATAAACAAGCATTACACAAAAGGATCCCACAAAAAGAATTCACACAAAAATATAATACAAAAATGTAAAAACCATATATATATATGTATAAATATTGCATATACAATGAGTTCCCAAAGGATACATACAATGGAGCACCAAGGCTCATATAAAAAATGCATCTAAGCACTGGGTAAATCCTCCAAGAAGTCCCTTGTGACCTAGTAGGAGCCTCTGACCTAGAAGGAGCCCTAGACCTACAACTATACCTAGACTTGTTATGCCTTGGACCACCAATACAAACGATGTTGGAGGATCAGGAAGTGGAATATGGTGTTCCATAAGCCTATCCTCCAATGCCTTGATATATCTATGCCATGATCGAAGGCATGCTATGTCAAAATTATACCGATGCTCCCTCTCTGCTAGCTCTTCCTAGAGCCTCATGATCCTCGCATCCCATTCCACTACCTACTACTCTAGCTATACCCACTCCTCCTCATTCTAATTTGGAGGTACATATAGAACCTCCCCCGCATCCTCCCCATATCCTTCATCTCCTCAACCTTGGGAGATTGTTGCCCTGCACCCTTCACCTTTCACATCCGTCTGTTAGATCGAAGGCATCGCTACCACTTTGTGTCCCCTTGGGTCCCCTCATCCTGGGCCTCTAGAGTACCCTCATCCCCAGCCTCTCTACCTCCATCTCCATTTCTCCTCGAGGTAGTGCTTATGGTGGTTGCACCATGAACAATACATCGTACTTCGTAATTATCCTCACATATTCTACATTCATGAGATCCATCTCCTCATAATCCTCAAAGAAGACCCATATGACCTAGTAGGAGCCTCTAACCTAGAAGGATCCCTAGACCTAGAACTATGTCTAGAATCGCTACACCTCATACCCTCGAACACAGATGAGGTTGGAGGATCAATAAGTGGAATATGATGTTCCATAAACCTATCCTCCAATGCCTTGATATATCTATGCCAAGATCGAAGGCATGCTATGTCAACATTATGCCAATGCTACCTCTCTTCTAGCTCTGCCTGTAGCCTCATGATCCTCACATCCCACTCCACCACCTGATACTCTAGATGTGCCCACTCCTCCTCACTCTGACCGAGAGGTACATCTAGAACCTCCATTGCATCCTCCCCATCCCCTTTGTCTCTTCCAACCTTAGGAGTTTGCTACCCTACACCCTATGCCTTCCATATTTGACTGTTAGATCAAATGTGCCACTATCACTTGGGGCCCCTTGGGTACCCTCATCTTGGATCTCTAGAGTACCCTCATCCTTAGCCTCTCAACCTCCATCTCCATCGACCACTTCTCAAGGTAGTGCCCATGGTGGTTGCACTAGGAAGCATGCATTGTACTCCATGATCATTCCTATATATTCCACATCTGGGAGATCCATCTCCTCATCATCCTCTAATACAACCCTCCACAGCTCCGTGCAAGGTAGCCTGATCTCCTCCTGATGTCTCCTATGCCACACCAACTCATTGAGGACATCCTACCTCAGTCTAAACTGATGGAGTACACGTGAAAATGGGAAGTACTCCACCTCACTCCTATACATCCCAATCACCCACCTACCTTTCCACATCCATCATAGGTGCTCTAAATACTTATTCCACTGAGAACCCAACCATGGTCTCCACACCACTTAGATCGATGTCAATACAACCCAAAGATACCTATAACACTGAATCATCCTCACTAGACGACTCGACTGCACCTCCTCAGTCAATGCCCATCACCTAGCGTAGGGCTGATCCCTACCAAAATCTCCCATAGTGAAGCCCTATGATTGAGCAACTCTAAAATGCTTCCATACCCAACATCGCAACAATAAGCTGCACCCCAATCCCTTTTACCCCCGCTTGGCCACCTCATATAACTCTTGATATATCTATTCCAATAGGGTGGGATCCCATGCATACATCTATCTCTTAGTAAGCATATCACTCACTACCCCTATCAGGTTCCACAGGAACCTACTGCTAGTGTTGTTTGGGCCCACGATGTTGGTCAACATGAACATAACCAAAGCATTAAAGGGGTCCAACTCCTTGTCCATGTACATGGATAAATATGGAATACCCCCACACTCCACCTTCACCCCTTGCCATGCATCTCCAAATATCCTCATCATATTTATATTTTTGTTGAGCTCGACGTCCACTCAGATACCCTCCATCGGTACCTTGAGGATGCAATATACATCCTCCAAGGTAACGGTCACCTAGTGGGGAGTTGAAATGTCCCCCTGTATGTATCCCACCTTTTTTTTAAGGTAGAGAGGTACCCCTCATCAGCCCTCACCACATCCATTCGAGCTACCTCCACTAGCCCCACTTCATCCAGTAGCTCCCACTCCTCATCGATTATCACATTCCTCATCCCATGGATGTAGGGCAAAAACTGGTGTCGAGCCTCCAAAATCCTAAGCTACAGTACAACACAAAATATTGGTTAATATTTTTGCAAAAAAAAAAACTTTGCACAATACAAAAGCATAATGTTACCTCAACAACTCACACCCCATCCGCAGCCCTGACCCCCACACCATATCCCTCCACCGCCATAGCTTCTGCACCTAAAATTCAATACCTCACTTCACTCCTCACTTCCCCTTACTCCTTATATGTAGCTTCTCAAACTCCTAAATGCACCAATAAGCTTCAAACTCACCCAACAAGCTATTTATAGCTACTTTGGTACCTTGCGATGCCCATCAAAATTTCTTGGTGCATTGAAGTACCCATAGGCATTTGGAATAAACATTAAAAAAAGACAAAACTAGCACAAAATAGTGTCTTACCCTTACCAAATCACTCCAAACTACATCTAGGCATACATTTCGTCATTTCATCACATTTTATGAAGATTACAGCTAATTTGGATGCATAATTTTTGTTTACGATCACAATTTGCAAATTCACAACCCAAGTTACAAAAGCACCTCAAAACGGTTAAAATATTTACAAAAATTATGACCATCATAATTTTCATCATTCACACATCATTTTCACATCACTTCACATCATCATTTGCATATTTGCCCAAGTTTAAACAATATTCAAGTGAACCATGTAGCTAGTAAGTTATTCTATACACTTGATGATTGCAGCGATTTGCATCCATGCAATTCATAAGATGAATAGCCTACCATAAGGATACTTTTCCATGATCACCATAATTTATATCCTCGCTCAAGATCACAATAATATTTGATACTTCACATTTTGAGTGAAACCTTGCCAGGAGCAATTTGCACAAACGTTGTCATTGATGGCCTAGTTCGTGGGGCTTAAAACATGGACAAAATTAGCTTTCATCATTACACAAATATTTGACAGTCATCATAGAGATAGGCACTAGCTAGAATGATTGGTTCCAATCGTGAGAATTATTCAAAAAATCATTAGCAGGCCTTCCAAGGTTGACTCTTTTTATTTGCATCTTCATCTTTGCATATCAATGACGCCAGAAGGCAAAATATTTCAAAAACATCGAATCACCCCAAAATTTGGGGCAACCACATTTGGTTTTGAATTTATCACAATGAGATATATCTTACATGATCATGGTATCTACACTTGGAAAAAATACCTTCATCTATTGGGACAATAACAAACACATTTTCCATCACATATTTTTCACAAAACCCTTCTTCTGTTGGGGCAAAAACAAACACTTTTCTCAACAATCCCCTTCCCACCGTTGGGGTAAAAATGGTATCACATTTTACATCATTCATATCATCCATATTATATTTCACCCATTTCAAAAATCCCTTCATCTGTTGGGGCATAAATAGATGCACATTTTTCACACATCCCTCCATCTATTGGGGCATAAATAGACGTATGTTGCATCACATTTTCACACATCCCTTAATATTTTGGGGTATAAATAGACACATCATATTACATATTTCAAAAATTCCCTCCCATCATTGGGGAAAAAATGGTATCACATTTTACATCATTCATATCATCCATGTTACATTTGCACATTTGGAAGATTTTTCAATTGGCTCATGAGCTTCATCCGCAACCTCATTAGTCAATTGAGGGGTAAGCTACATAAAACTCAAATTTATTTATTCTTTTGTCTTCAAGCTCATGTTTTGCATCCCAAGAGAAGCTGCTTCTACACCTGGCCAAAACAGGTGTCTCAGATTTTTGCACTACCTTGTGTTTCACGTAATGCAGTACAAAAATGGATATTTGTAGACACCAAAATCTAGCCACTTGTCCTTCATCCATGCTTTCCTGCCATTTCCACCACAAAAACATAGTCATTTACCCTCCATCCTAGATTTTCTACCATTTTTGCCTATTATTTATATATATTTATTATATATATTTAAATAATAATATTTTATATATTATATTATATATATATTTAATAAATATATTTATATAAATAAATCAATCTTAGCCATCCAATTTCATTTAATCTTGCCCATCCATACACATAAATCTGTGCCACACACAAAATTTAATATCTATCCTTGGATGTGCTTTAATCTCAGCCACAAAATTAGGGTCGTTGAAACCCTAACATGTCCTAGGTTAGATTATAAATAGGAGCCATTTTTATGGCTCAACCCCTGAGTGCCTAAGTTTTTGAATTCCTTGAGTTATCTAAGTTATTGAGAGTTACAACCCAACCTTTTTGCCCTAACCCCCATTCCATCAATCGTATTCCCTATTCCCTTGCTCGCCATCACCACCACCACATCCTTCGTAGTCATCAAATCTACTTATGTAGAGTCTTCCCTTAGTTTCCAAGCACCTCTGGTCACTTTAGATCACTTATAGGTAGATCTGAGAACCTCTTTAGGAGTTGCTAGTTCAACCATTAGGCACCCGTGGGTGTTTTACGTTAGCCCTTTTGAAAATCCCCTAGCCTTCGAGCGACACTAGGACACACCTTTACCATTGACCTGAAATAGAACCAGCTATTGAAGGACAACCAACAAGAAGTTAAATCAAATATCTCTTTCATTTTATTTCAATATATTTATATTTGCATGCAAATTCATTTATCAATATCTAGGGTTTTATTGATATCTGAGGGTCTCACATAGTGGAGCCCTCATAATTATTACTGACTCCCTGTTATTATTTTTATGTGTGCAAATTTGGAGATTCATCAGCATTGGACAACTGTTTAAGTTGGAGTGGCCCGACTCAACTGATATCTAAATCCCACTCAACTTTGTTGGGAGCAAGAACGAATTTTATAGACACCATAAGCATTGTTAGCTAGGGTTTCGGAGAACCCTAGCATTATTGTATTCATTGTATTCGAATAAACTATGTAAAAAAACCTATTTGGGGTCACATTTGATTGTACTCAGATCCCCCAACAATAATAATATCAGATCTATGTCATTATGTAATTTCTTGTGTTACTTAGTTTATTCATTTTTAGTTAGTTGCATTTGGTGTTTCATTTTTGTCTTCAAAATAACTAAGGAAGTGCGGAGTGTTGTGGAAAATGGATATGAGGAACCTACAAATTAGAGAATTTAATCAACCATAGAAAAAAGAATACGAAGAAAGCTCAAAGTTAAAGAAAAATTAGCTTTATATCAAATATAAAAAACTCTTAATACACACATTTTTCCAAGAATGGTAAGCATCAAATAACTAAAGGAGCTTTTGACACATTGAGGACAATGTATCAAGGGTCTGCTCAAGTGAAATTAGTGAAGTTACAAATATTGAAGAGGCAATATGAAAATATAAAATTAATGACAACAATAATTTGAGAGATTATTGTGTAAGGGTGCACAATAGAGTATAAAAATAGGTATATATGGTGAAGAAAAAATGCAAGGAGATGGTATAAAAGAGGTGTTGAGAACATTGAAATCAAAGTCGAACAATTATGCAATGAATATTGAACAAAGTAAATATTGGAAGAATTTGGTGTTTGATGAATTGGATCACTTGTCTCCTAAAGAAAGAAGAAAAAATAATGAATAAGAAAAATTGGAGTAATATTTTGCTTCTAAGTAATGTCAAACAATAATGGGATCAAATCAAGCTTCAATTCCCAAGGTTAAAGAGGGAATAAAAAAACTAGTTTTCTATAAGAGGAAGAGACCATGTTAAAAAAGGAGGCCATAGTGGAATATGTAGAAGTAGATTTGTGGATAAGAGGAATGTACAATGTCACTATTACAAAAGGTAAGGCCACTATGAAAGAGAATGTAGAATAAAGGTAAAAAATGAAGGAGGAGAAAAGGATAAATTTTCACATGCATAAGGTGGAATCTCAAAAAAGATCTTCCTTTTATGTGATGTGGAAGAATTTTCAACTGAAGAGTCTTGGTACGCAGATTTTAATTGTTCAAATTATATGACCAGTAATAAGGATTTGCTTGTGGTGTTGGATGACTTATATAAGATAAATTTAAAATTTGGAGATAACAAAACATTATAGGTTGAAGGAAAAGGAACCTTACTGATTGGCACAAAAATTAAAAATCCAAAATATGTATTTCATAATAGGATTGAAATATAATTTATTTAGGGTGGGGAAGCTTGTAGAGAAAAACTACAAAGTGTTATCTGAGAATAAGGAGTGAATCATCTATGACTAAAAAATAGAAACCAAGCAATGGTTGTTGTACTTATGAAAAATAATATAATGTTTCCTTTGAATTTTTAAGGAGAAGAGAGAAATTTGGGTCATCTAGTGATTAATGATAACTAGTTATGGCACTAAAGGTATGATCACCTAAATTTTGAAGCTTACATTTATTAAAAGCTAAAGGAATGATCCATGGATTACCTTACATAGAAGCAAGAAGTGAGATGTGTGAAGGTTGCACAATGGGAAAACCTCATAGAGAGATATTTCTAAATGTAAGAGAATGGGGAGCATTGTATATATTACAGCCAATTCACTTAGATATTTGTGGTTCAATGTACACACCAAGTATTGGTAATTTTTTTTGCTTTATCACTTTCATTTATGTTCATAAAAAATATTTGGTATATTTTTTGATGAATAAGAGTGATTCTTTATAAGTATTCAAGAGAATAAAATCTATAGTAGAGAATGAAAGAATATATAGAATCAAAATATTAAGGATTGATCACGGTGGTGAGTATAATTACAATAAATTCAATCAATTTTGTGATGAACATGGAATAAGAAGATAACTGATAGCAACCTATACATCTCAAAAAAATGGAGTGGAAAAAATAATAGGATAATAAATGAGATGGCAAGAAGCATGATATTAAAAAAAGGTTTTGGTAATAATTTATAGGATGAATCAATTGCAACAATAGTTAATTCTCAATAGAAGACAATTGATAAAAACCTATACACCTCATCAAAATAGAGTAGCAAAAAGAAAGAATAGGATAATCAAGGAGATGACAAGAAGCATGGTACTAGAAAAATATTTGGGTAATCATTTGTGGGATGAAGTAGTTGTCACATTGGTTAATTCTTAATATAAGTCCCACAATTATAGTCAAGAATATGACTCCTCATGAGGTGTTATTTGGAAATAATCCTATGACAAGCCACTTGAGAGCATTTGGTTATTTATCTTATGTTCACATATAAGAAAATAAAAGGAAGAAGTTAGATCCGAGTCAAGAATATATTTTTGTTGGTTATTGAAAAAATCAAGGCATATAGATGTTTTGACCCCATATCTAGACAAAGAGTTGTGTCTAAAATGTGGTTTTTTATGAAGAGGGAATACATGGAAAACAAACATAATATACTAAGAAGACAATCATAATTGAAGATTTTAGTGTGTCATAAACATCAAGTGTAGCTACAAGAATTTCTCCAAAGATAAACACAAAATGGAAGAGTATATTAGAATCACATCCAAGCTACCAAATTTTGGATCAAAATTTTAATAAGAGGTTCACAAGAACCCAATAAAAAGCCCAAGAACAAAGTAAAAAGGAACAATAAGATACAATGATAAACTATACACTAGTGTCCAAGATTGAAGTGGGACCCTCATGTTTTGATGAAGCAACCCAAAGCAAGGTACAAACCAAAGCCATAAAAGAAGAATTAAATAAAATTAAAAAGAGTGATACTAGGGAGTTGTGTGAACTTCCAAAGGTAAAGAATGTAATTGGAGTGAAGTGGATGTTCAAGACCAAGTACAATAGTGATGAATCAATTGAAATGTATAAATAATGACTAGTGGCAAAGTGATACACACAACAAATTGGTATAGATTATGATGAAACATATGCACCTATTTCAAGGAAACATATAGTAAAAATGGTCATAGCCTTAGCATAAAAAATATGGACTTTACATCAACTTGATGTGAAGAGTGCATTTTTAAGTATGGATTAAAACAGGCACCAAGGACATGGTATTTAAGAATTGATGCATACTGCTTGAAGTGTGAATTTGTGATAAGTACAAATGAGGCTACATTATACTACAAAAGGGAAGGTGATGATATTTTAATTGTTTGCTTTAATATTGATGATCTAATTTTCATAGAATTTTCACCAAGAATGAGAGATAGTTCAAGCAAGCTATGATTCAAGAATTTAAAATGAATGATTTGTGTTTGATGCATTATTTTCTTATCTTGGTGGTACATCAAAAAAATTATGGGATCTTTATTTTTCAATATAAATATGCTCATAATATGTTGAAGAGGTTTAGCATGGAAAGTTACAATGTTATTGCTACCCATTTGCACATGGTTAAATAATATGGAAGGATGATGGAAGTGGAAGAGTGGATGAAAGAAAATATAGAAGTTTGACTTAAAGCCTTATCTACTTGAAAAAATAAGAATAGATATTGCATATACAATATTATTGATTTCAAGATTCATGATTCAACCATCAAAAAACCATAAAAAAACATTTAAGTGAATTTTGAGGTATGTGAATGAAACTTGAGATTACGAAATCCATTATACTTTAGCCTACAAGATTTATTTGGTTGAATATAGTGTTTTACACTAGGGATACTCAATTAATGATATCAAATCTATATCAAGAAATTGTCTTTGGTTGAAAAATGAATTGGTAACTAGGAATTCAAAGGAACTAGCATTAGATGACCTCTTGAAAATAGAGGCAGAGTACGTAACAAAAACATTAGAAATCACACAAGTAGTGTGGAAGAGATGGATCCTAGGAGACCTTGGTAAAAGGTAAGAAAGACCAACTACCTATTTTTTTGACAACACAAGTGTAAATCAAATGGCTATAAATCTTGTTTTTAATACAAAATTCAAGTACATTGATTTGAAGCATTATTTATTAGATACTTACGAAGTTGAAATGAAACAATATAATTTGAAATATTAATATGTAAATATTTTATAAATATAGTGAAAAAGAATACATTTATTTCACTTAGACAGATAATAAAAATTGTCCCATTTAGTCTCAAGGGGAATACTATTGGAAATTGTGATACTAAATGAGAAAAATAAAGCATGACAAAAATAAGACAAAATTGAAGTTCCAATTAAAAAATAAAAAAGGAAAAATAAATATTCTCACCCATATTTGGAGAGGATGTGAAGTACCAAGGGACTCTTAATACACTCAAGAGACATCCTATTGGGTATATATAAATATAGGGCACTGTATTGAAGTTGATTATACATATTTGAAGATTGATAAAGTGTTTATTGGAGGTTTTTTATGCAACTTTATTTGTTATTTACTTTCTTATTTATATGTTATGTAAGTCCCTATTTTATAGTACCACCAGAAAAAATCACTCCACTCAACCATAATATTGATGCCTTTTATTCAAGGATCTATCAAGGTCAAACCCACTAAGTTTTAGGTTGAGTATGTTGCACCTTTGAAATGGTTATATTTTTTTGAGAACCATCCCATTTTTCCATAGAAAGCTATGAATAAGTTATATAAATTGAGAGTAACTAGACTTGCTAGTAATCCAACAAGAGGAATATAATAGATATATAGTGCAAAATATACTTTTTCAACCACCTAAA
Organism: Wollemia nobilis; assembly: GCA_028583015.1. Taxonomy (NCBI): domain Eukaryota; kingdom Viridiplantae; phylum Streptophyta; class Pinopsida; order Araucariales; family Araucariaceae; genus Wollemia; species Wollemia nobilis. The sequence continues at coordinate 2,258,007 of JAQPPZ010017068.1, forward strand.
TTCTACTAGAAAGAAAAGATGCTTTGTCATCCAATTTTCCATCTTATATTGAAATTTTGTCATGAAGTATTTTCACATGTAAACAATATATGCTCTAAAGCTGAAAGGTATACCTAGGTACTTAATAAATTCTCCATGTTTAATTTACATCCATTAAAATAGAATCCATTTATGATAGGGGTAAACATGAATTAAGAAAAACATAATTTTATTTGGATAATGTTTAGAACCAAAGAGAAAATAAAAACCATTTTTACAATTCCAATGCATTTTCCAACTTAAATTTGTCATTTTTGAGAAATATAGTAGAGTTCTATATAAAATGGGAACTAACAATCATTTTTTTATCTTGAATAGAAATACCTTTAACTAGGTTAACTTGCATTTTACTGTCAAGCAAAAAGCCCAAGGTATTCATAGAAATGACATATAAAATGGGGCCAAGGGACAACCGTATAATGTAGAGCACTAGTATTTAAATGGATAAAAGAGAGAACCATTCATAACAATCCTAGCAAGAGAGTCAACAAATAGAACAACAACATTATAGTAAAAATAAGGCCTAAACACAAACCACTAAAATATGAAAGGTCAATGTATCCTATCATAATATTTATCAAAATAAAGTTTAATGGAGAGATAATATTGAAAACAAATTGCAACCTAATCAAGATATTCCTAATCCAGCATTAAATTATTCTAAATAAAACTTCCTTTATTAAACCTAGTTTATTTTGGTCGACCATTGTTTTATTCTATAGGGCTTATCCTATGAATTAGGGCCTTATCAACAATTTTATAAGCAATGTTAAAGATATTTATTGATCTCTAGATAGATACCCTATCCTTTATAGAGTGTTTTAGGATGAGTTAAACTAAATTTTTATTAATCATTGTTCCTAATGAACCATTTCTATATGCCTCCTACATCTTATAAACATCTTCACCAATAATGCCCCATCGTGCTCTAAGAAAACTTAGTTAAAAATCCATGTAAGTTAGAAGTATTATATTTATGCATAGAAATAAGGTAATATATTAGTTTCTTGAAGGAAATACAATTATCAAGAAATACTTTTTTTTCTTCATCTAATTTACAAAAAGTAAAATTGGATGTTTTCTGAACAATTGACTAACAAAAATACATCTTTAAAGATGCATTGAAAATATGAAAAAAATACACTGACAATATGCTTGTCCTCCACCTTAATATTTTCTCATACATCCCTTATATTTAAAATAATATTCTTTTATGTTTATATTGGATGAAGGTGAACACACATTTATAACCTTTATCATCTAGATTGATCCATTGAACCCTAGACCTAATTCTTCCACTATTAGATTTATATTATTCTAGCCTTAATAGGTTTATTTCCACTAATATAGTCTAATTTTACCTAAACAAAGATGGATATTCATGCATAATTCATTTTCAAGCTCTATTAAGTGCTATCACAACAAATTTTTCCTCTTGTTTAAAATATTGTGATTTTATTTTACCAAAATCTCTTAGAAACTTAATTGCACCATCAATGGATTTATCCCACCAAGAAATCTAACCATCCTCTCTAGAGATGCTATCTTGTTCTTCCCAAACAATAGTTAATCCATTAAGACACTAGATATCTAGAAGGAAGGAAACATTAAGCTTTTAAGGAAGGCTATTAAACCACTTATCATGTTTGACAAAGTAAAGCTGGATATATTAGGGAAATGGTTCCAAATAGTCACACTAAAGTCACAAAAAAATATTATTTCTTTCATATTTTGTTTTGTTAAAATAGATTCCAAAATAATAGAATCTATATAACCTTCTAAAGTTAGCTTTAGTATCAGTTCTACAATCTTTCCGAGTAAATCCAAAATTTCTATCATCCAAGGTAGGAGTTATTAGAATATAAAAACCCACTAATTTATTTCTATAGACTAAATAAATATTAACTCTATAGGGAGATAAGGTAAACTAATATGAATTCTAGATTCTATTAGTACTAGATCCAACCATATTAAAATTACGTACTAGAATCCATTTAGTAAAAGGCATATTACTTCCCAACCAATTCCAAATACAAATACCATCCTTGCTATTATTAGGAGCATAAACAGAACAAATACCAATAAGGTGATATTTTATAAAAAAGCTAAATATTAGTTTCCTATGACAAGGATCATCACTAAGTAATAAATTATATATGATACCATGAGGGGGAGTAGAGAATAAAATCACCTAACTCCTAATTAGTAGTCACCAAAAATTAAAAAATAAAATATTACTTGTTTTCAAATGGTTTGAATTGCAATATCAAGTCACCAACAAATATATTTGACATCCTATAAAATCAAAATATAACAAAATTATGACTCCCACTGGTGTGCCTAATCCTTTGCTTTCTATCCTTTAGTGACCATCATTTTACATTATAGGATAATTTAGAAAAATATATTACAATCAATATTGTTTAAGGGACTTTTTGTGTAGAATTCCAAAAGAATTTAAAATGTCTATTGAATGTCTATTTTTAATAGGGGAATTAATGATATTATTTTTGTATTCACAACCAATTGTATGAAAAATCTATCATTTTATTGTCATTGTCACTCAGTACTTTACCATAGCCCATACCCTTGGAAAATTATATTGAAGAGGTGGACATGTCCTTTATTTTATGTTGAACCTACATCCAACACTTCATGAGGACACCATCCTTGTTTGACTAAAATATATGAAAACCCTTAGATATATACTAGCACATAACCAATTCCACATATTTTTGGAAATGATCTTTGTTAGGCATAGAAAAATAAATATTGCCCTAGGGAAAATATTTATGGTTAATTTTAATTGATTAGATCATTCTATATTTACTAGAATTTTGAGTAGCAAGTTTAAATAAAGTGTCATGAACCTTGTATATAGGGGTATTGAATGAGCATCTAAATCTAGCATCATTATAATATCCTTTAGGTGCTTTAGCATTGGAACTTTATAATCTATTAAACAATAAATTAACCTACTATATATTAGGTACAAAATGAGTAACATTGTTAGACTCTACAAGCTTACCCCTTTCCCAAAAACTTTGGTAAAACCAAAAGACCTAGGTGGAAGATAATATTTATTAGGGAAATATCTATCCATATGACCAATTTATCTATATATGAAAGAGTTTTAGGAATATTGTGATAGATGACCAATTGACTACATTAAAATTCCATATTGTTTAAACAAATACATTAGGCAATCTTTCCATCTATATCTAGTTCCATGTAGGCATGTGGATGGACCTAGAAGCTTCAAAAATTCTCTCTTTCATTTTTACATTTGTGAGAAGGTAGGAAAGAAGATCACAAGTGGCCTCTTGGAGATCCTCCATAACTCTCCCTTTTATCACCTTTATATTTAGGGTTAGTTTATAATAATAGAGCTTTATGTTTGATGGATTAGTTGAAGAACACCTATGTTTATCTTGATATACCTATTTGACTAAGCTTAACCCTAATCTAGCCCAAATATAAATACAAATGCAATAATCAAGGTCTAAATATAAAATAATTTTGCTTTTTGATTAGAAAGTAAATAAATATTTCATTTTATGAGTGAAGGGCACATAGGAGATGTAGCAAACAAGTCCTAAATGCAACTACATGATATTTTAATTGATGATAAAGCTAAAGATTTAGTTGATACCCTATATTATTAAGACTAAACTAGTTTCTTCTTTTTCTTTTGCTTATTTTTCTAAATAAACTAGAAAAACAAAGACTAATTTGATTAGAAAGAAAATTAGATTAAGTACTAAAGCTAAAATAAAAAAATTATGGGGTGGAAAAACCTATTTTGGCCATAGAGGTAGAAGCATCACTAGTCAAAAGAAGCACTATCGACAGTTTTTCCTATAAATGCCACTTTCAATTTCTTAAAAAATAGATGAAAAAAATATGATAAATGGTATAAGGGCCTATCTAAGCTAGCATAAAATGATAAAATTTATTGAATAGCACCAATACCTTGTTTATATAGATAATAAATATATTATAAATGATGAATATATGGAATAAAAGCTAAGTGGAAAAATTTTCATCAAATGACAATAGTGTTATCGATGCTTTTACTATATACTGGCACTTTCACTTTGTGTAAACTAGAGAATAATAACACCACTAGACCTACAATCTAATGGTTCTTTCACTTTTGAGAGAAAAAATCAATATTAAATGTAAGATAAGCTAGCTTAATGATTGAAATGATGGTCTTTGATTTGGGAGTATAGAGACTATAAAATGATAGAAAAATAAATATTTTATTGCTTGAAATAAAGTTTAAGATGAAAAATAAGATGATAACTAGATGCAAATGCAATGTGCAATATTAGTCAATATGAAATAAGATAAAATCTTAGAGCTAAAATACAAAGAAAGTGTTAAAACAAACATGAGGAAAGAGCACAATCTAAGATGTAAGGTTATGTGCTTCTTGTATGTGGATTATTGCTAGCTTGCTTATGGGTATCTGAAAGATTGAACTTGAAGGCTTGATTTCTTGATGCTTGAGTGCTTGATGCTTGAAGTTTTTTGAATGCTTGAATATTTTTGAAGAGAGCTCGAGATCTATATTCTTAGAAGACCAAGTGCTTGAATGCTTACAATGATGATCCTCAAAATATTGTGATAATATTTTAGCATAACCTTCCATGCAAAGTGATGAATTCCTTTAATTCTAGAGAGGTATTGGAAAAAAAGTATTGCTTTAAAACTCAAGGAAATGTCCATTTAAGTGCTAATTTTATAATAATACATAGATACTTAGGGAAGGATTGCATTTAAGATGATAGGATTGGATATGACAAGAATTTGAAAAGAGATCAAGAAGCCATTAATAAGAGAAGATTGAAAATATCTTGAATTTGGTGTTTCTCTTGGGAGATTTGAATTGGATATTATGGATCTTATCCATTAATGGTAGGAAACTTGGAGGGTATAGAAAATATATTTTTTAATTTTGGAACATGATAGTCAAAAGCATTAACAAAAATTTTGTTGTCATGATTATTGGAGTTCAAATTTGGGTATGAAAATTCAAAAGTAAAAACTTTGGCAAAAGCACCACTATTGCTTTCATTCTTGGAGAAAATAATACTCTAAATTTGGGCACAAGGAAGGCTAATCCAATTTATATGATTGAAAGGATAATTTATGAGAGGATTAGTATACTTGAGGATTATCCATGCACTCAAAATTGGGTGCCTACAATACCAAATCACTTGACCCAACCTATCATTAGTATTTATTAAAAATATTTTAAAAGATATATTTAGTAAAGTATAGTCTACCTATATTGGAAACTTAGATTTAGGAGGCCCATCAGGGTGGAATTCAAATGACTATGCCTAAAGGAAACAAAGCTTTCCATAAATAACCACCAAATTATAAAACGGATTGAGTAGATTCTTCAAAACTAAATTGACAAGCTATACTATCCTTTCACAATCCTCTCATGTATTCTAGATATTAAACCCTAGATTCCCAATTTGTTCTAGCATTGTATTTGTAAAATGAGTAATAAAAACTGATTTTGTAGATGGTAAAGTCCTATACTCATATATGTGAGACAAGGGTGGAATAAATTTATTGGTTTTTTGGTAGGATTATGGTGATCCATGTTGGTCGATGGTTTTGGTACCATTTCTTTACTTAGTTTTTGGTTTTTGCCACCTTCTCTTAGATATTTTTGCTTGCTATCTTTTCCAAAACCCCAAAATAAGGATCCCATTGGATGGTATGTTTTCTTTATTGTTGTAAGGATTTTTGTGGTCATGATAACACTTTTTGATCCTATGATTTAATTATATTTTTCTCTTTCATCCGATGGACAGAGAGAATTCTTTAATGAACCATGTTTTGAATTTGTCTTCAGTGTGCGCTAGACATGCTTTTTTATCCTTTAAATCAATGCCTACTAAATTGTAGATCCATTTGCCCTGCTATGTAGGGACTTGGTTCTTCTCTGAGTGGGAAGTTATTTAAAAAAAATAGCGCTCTTGGCATTTCTTGAAGTTCTGAGAATCTTCTAAAAATTCCTACGATCCAATTTTAGGACCAAATCCATATCTATTACTGATTCTAGGTACCTCCTGATGGAGGGTTCTAGAACATTGTATCCTGTCTAGGACTAGAAAGTTTTTATTTCATTGGTTAGTGTTTTCATGTGCATATTTCCTTCTACTGGCTGATCCTCTACAAGGTTTTCCTAGTTCTAGTTTTGCTGGATGGTTATGCTATTCTAGAAGGTAGGATCTCCTGATGTAAATTCCCTCTAGGCAGAAAAACCTTTAATTTAAATATGATTCAAATTGAGAACTTTGGTTTGAGAAATATTTTCAAATTTCCAATTTTAAAATCAAATTTTAGAGCTCTAGGACAATTGCTTTTTGGATCCATCTGTACACTGGATTGTTGGAATATTAGTTCAGCTTCTGGTTCTTGGATTTGAGGATCTTGCTTGTTATGAAAATCCATGGTTTTATTAGGTGAGAGGGCCTAATTTATAATTGAGTTTTGAGCACCCTTGGGATTTCATAGCCTAAGTTATTTTTGGGCATTTAGTGACAATTTTAATTTTAGTGATCAAACCAGATTGCAGGATCTGTAAAATCTATTTTAATGAATTATTCTATTAGATGTTTGATAGATTCTATACTTATCTAATTCCAAATGAATATCTATATGTGTAAAATGTTTGGAGAACATAAACCCTTTATTTTAACAAATAAAAAAAGGATAAATTCATGATTAAAGAATATTTTAACACATTTCCCTTGAAGAACCACCCAACCAAAGAATATTTTAACACATCTCCCTTGAAGCACCACCCAACCTAAAAATTGATGGTGCCAAGATTAAAATTGTAATTGGTGATCATGGTTGTTAGTTGAATTTTAGGGTTTTGGATATACAATCATGATTATAGCATGTTTTTACACCTAAGGTTTGAACAACATGTCACTTGAACTAATGATTGTGATGTTATGGCTCCATAAAGAGTGATAAATAGTCATCTATTCCAAAAAAATTTGCATCTCATAATTTTCTCACCATACAATAAATTACCAATTCTATATTATTACATACATTGATTTATTCTAATGTTGCTATCAAAATGTTTACCTCTCTCTCTCTCTCTCTCTCTCTCTCTCTCTCTCTTATTTTTGTAGGTACAAGCAAATCCATAAAACCTTAGTTTGTTTCCTTCCATGGAGGATGATGGGATGCTCTACTAGAATTTATAGCCAAAGGTCATTGATTACTACTTGAGGACTAGTTTCCAATGCAGGTCAAACCCTCTACATGTATTCTAGTTCTGATCTCTCCATACTTACCGTGGTAACATAAAAAGTGATATAGAGTAGAAATAAGTTGTTAATTATAATTATTTTATAAATGATATGGTCCTTATGCCCTAGGTGTCAAGTAATATATTTTGTTGCATTAGGATTAAGCCTAGCTTTTGCTCTTTCATGGTTAATCTTAGAGTGGTCTACTCTTCAATTCCTTATTTTATTTTTGCTTGAATTAGGGTAGTTACAAATTTAATTTTTGAATTACTACTATATTATATTAGTTTAATCATTTTTTTCTTATTTTTCATTAATTCAAATAATTTTGGTGAACCTAATATGAACCCCACCTTTTGAGGCTTTTGTTTCTAGTTTTTAGCCCCTAGGGTTTAATAAATTTGCTATTATAGGATAAGTTTCTTTTTTTAAATTTTTTTTTTGCCCTAAGAGAATGATATATCTCCTTTTTTGTAAAATTTTTGATGAACTTGACATGAAACCCACCTTTTGAAGCTTTTGTTTCCATTTTTTAGCCCCTAGGATTTAATAGTTTTGCTATTATAGGATTAGTTTTTCTAGCTGCTATTAGCTAAAAGCTAAATAAAACTATCATAGTTACTCTATTTCTATTAGGGATTCCTAAAAAATAAAATTTTAATTGCTATGAGGGTTTTTTTTAGTTAGTTTGCTTAAGGATAGAAATTTTGGTAAAATCATAGTTACCCTTGAGTAGGTTTTCTACTTACCCTTATGTCCCCTCTTTCTTCTTTGTAGAGATTTATATTGATTACTTGGTATAAGAATAAGTGAATTATATAACTCTTATAAATCAAAGAGAATCTCACTTAATCCATTCCTCATGAAAATTTTACCATTCATTATTTTGTGCTTAATTGTGAGAATGAACTCCAAATTAGAGTCTGAACACAAAGATTTTAATTTTAAGAAAAATACCTCAATATTAATAAAACTTATAGGTTGACCATAGGGTCATAAAATAATTTTTAAGCATCTATGTTAGGTAGTGATGATGAGCAATATGCTAAACTGGAAATATTCCTTAATGATATTATCATCATATGATCAAGATTACCACTTAAGGTGGAAATCATGGAAAAATAGCTACACATGCAAATAAAACATGCATAATGCACTTCTGTAGAGTCCAATACCCATTTTGAGCCTCATAACAAAAAAATAGTTGTGTATATAATAGTCCTTAGGGAATATTTAACTTAATCTAGATAGTCATAGGCATGTTACTAAGAAGCAAATAGAGGATTTTATGAGAGCAATGAAAACATTTAGGAGAGAAACAACCTAATAGATGTAAGATATTATGACTAATATTGCTCAATTTTTAAGTGCTAATAAAAATATTTTAGTGCAAATTGTTATACCTCTTTCAACCTTGAACCCCAATTCTCCTCTTCTTCCTCCTCCCCAGCTAACCCTAGGGAGTATTCACTTGTATCAATTGATCCTACTTTGAGTAATTATAAAAGCCAATATCTAGCCAATGATATGAAATCTATATATTTATTTATGAGTTTACATAAATTATTTTATGATGGTACAAATAAATCCTAAACTTTAATTGATAATTTTATGGTATATTATAGGGATTAGTTACACAATGAAAATGCTTTGCTAAAATTAATGACTAGGGATTTGGTGGTTAATTCTCTTCATTTATTTGCATTCTTACCTAAATATTGCATTGACTCCCTAGATACTTTTATAAAAAAATTAGAAGACGAAATTGATGATGTCATGATTTTAATAGAGGCAATGGATGTCTTTGTGAATACTAGAAAAGACCCTAATGAATATATTATAGATTTCCATAAACGGTGGGAAAGACTTAAAGTCATGCTAATATAAATTTAACTGAAGAGATCATAATAGTAATGTTTGTAAATACACAATCTTTATGGTTTTCCCTCCCTTAACAAGGTTATACACTTTGTTAAAATCCTTAAACATTAGAAAAATAAAGAAGACCAAAAATATTTAAAACCTAAAAATCCTAACACATATATTGTGGGGAATGGAGTTTGTAATGTAGTTGTCTAAGATACCTCTCATGATTTAGATATAGCTAGAGCTCCTATACATATGTTAACCAAATCTAGGTATGGACCAAAACCTAAGAATATGATGCCTAAATGAACTCATGAAAATATTCTCAAAATATTTCTACCACCTAAGATTTAAAATGACCATATCAATGACAATTTTGAAGCACCTATATTACATGATCCTAACAAATTTTGCTTTTAGGATAGAACTTATGGTCATAATTACTCTACTTACACATAGTTTATATTGTATATTACATTATTTAGTACATGTCAATATACCACCTTTGGTACATTACTAGAGTAAGATTTTACTTTAGATTAAAGTTAAGTAGTTACTTCAAGCAATGTAATAAATGCACAAGTGTTAGAATGCACAATGATGTAAATATGCATGTAGTCCACATGTACATTAGTCATAGGATAGAGTCAAAGGTAGAGTGAGGGCCAAGGAAATTATCTTCTTATATAAACCTTATAATGAGTTAAATAGAGAGGAGAGAATATAGAGAGTGCATAGTATATATTGGTAGTATGGTACAATGTAGCTCTTCAAAAATAGTTTATGAAGTGTTCATGTCCTCCATTATACTGCATTGTACTCTTTATGTAAGCTTTCATTAATGACATAAATCTGCATTATTGTAGAAGTTTCTCTTATAATTTTCCTACATATTATAGTGCCACTATCATATATTTATTATAACTTGCTTATTTTACATCTTGTGGTTGTTTTTTCTATATCATATACTCATAAAAGGCTAAAAATGGTATTATAGCACATGGTAGATCGATAGGAAATAAGGAGAGCCACAAATGAGATTGAGGAAATTCAAAAATCTCATTTACAAAAATTTTAACATTAAATTTCCTCAGAGTATTTCCATAGGGTTTCAAAAAACTCATGAAGACTAGAACTCAGCATTGATTCCACTAGATTGAAAAATAAAATAGTGAGGATTGATCATATCTATATTTAGAGTTTATTCCATTATAGTACTAATACTTTGTTGTGGGAAAAGGAGACTCAAAGAAACTTGGAAAGCTTCCTACATAGACCTAGGAAGAATATCTTCTTTAGAATAAATCCAACACCAGAAGCAGCAAATAGAAGAGCGCAGATTTGGAGGCTTGTAAAAAAGGTCCCATTGCTAGATATTACAGACCTACAAAGAGCATATAGAGAAAAGTCCATAGGAGCCTTGTTATAGATTCAAGGAAGAAGAGACTCTAGAGAAGAGTCCAAGAGAAGATTGGAGGCTGGTGATATCCATTGAATACTATAAATAGTATATTAAAGAGACTCCAAAGAAGAGTCCAAGAGAAGATTGGAGGTTGGTGATATCCATTGAAGACTAAAAATAGCAGTTTGAAGAGACTCTAGAGAATATTTTGGGTGAAGATAGGAGATTGGTGATCTCTATTAAATATTGAAGAATTCACCCTAAATAAGTTGAAGAGACCCACAAAATATTCATTAAAGAACTTCCAGATATAGAGAAGGACTAGCGAAAGTCCTATTACTAAAGCAATATATTTCAAATATCCAAGAGAGAGATATCATTGCCAAACTTCCAAAGTAGAAGGTTGAAGAAAATGTCTCATTGGGAAGACTAGAGAAGCTAGGAGAGTGAATACCCTAGAGAAGTGGTCTCAAGGAGAAACAAGGAGAAGGCTTGGTGAGCCTCATTGAAGGAGATTCAAATAAGGCCATTGAAGGAGTTCCTAGGAGAACTCATTGGAGAAATTTATCACAAAGGAGAAGCTCTTAATAAAGGAATACTTTGGGACAATTGTTTCCATTTGACAAAAAGACAAAATAAAGATATATTTGGCAATAATCTTGCCAAATTTTTGAGGAAATTGGTGAATATCTAAATAATTTCAAATTCTTAAGAAGAAGGCCTAGATTGAAGTAAAAATTAGACAAGGAGGTTGAAGGAGAAAGGATACAAACATTACTACCAAACCTGAGAGGTTTGAATATTTATTTTGAAAGCTAGAAGGCTCATTCAAAGAAAGGAGAACATCTAGTTTCTAAAGCAAAAAACTGAAGGATTCTTGAAGAGAAATATCAACTAGATTTTTGAGGAGTTCCTTACAAAAATTTTGAGATTCAAGGACAACATTTCAATGAAATACTTGACTATAAAATGACAGCAATTAAGGACAACATTACTAGTTGTGAAACTTCAGATTTATAGAGTACATTTTGAAGGATAATTAAAGTCACCTACTACAGATTTAGGGCAACAAGTTAGAGGGTTTCAAAGCTACAAATAGGTGAGCTAAAGAACTATTTTGGACAATCAAGAAGAGCTATGATTTCATCCAATAAAATGCAACAATAAGGTGAATCTAATAATCTTGAAATCCTTCATCTAAAGAGATCATTAAGGTAAGCAACTTGGGTTGAAGAAGGTTCATTAGTTGAACTTTAATTATTTAGTTTGTTATTAGGTTCCATTAGGTACCTTATTAGGGTTTAAAATTTGCAAAGAGAAGGTTGCATATTAACATATTCAAAGGAGTGCAGAAGGTAGTTTCTTATAAGGTTAATACCTACACATTAAAATAGGAGTTAGATAATCTTCCTATTATCTAAGTTGAAGCAAAGAAGACTACATTAAGTTTGCATAGATTATAGTGCATATTTCAAGTTACTTTGAGAGTTCATTTACAAGAGTAATAAGGTGATATTATTATTGCACTATATTAGTTATTCAAAGTGCACTAAGGTTTTTAGTTAAAGTAAAATTTAGTGCAAATGTTAAACCTCTTAAAGTCATATTAGTTGCATGATTAAAAGCTTGGTTTCATTGTTAATAAATTATTAAAGCAAAGGATTTAGAGGTTTGTTGTCTAGTAAGGAAGGCAACAATACATTATTAGTTTCTCTCAAGGATTAGAGGAAAAAATTGTCATATCTAAGAAGCAAGGAAAGCTTCAACAAGAAGACTTGAGGAGATGTATAACTTTGGTGCAAATTAAAGTACTCCATCCTATCTATTGCAAATGCATTTGCATTACATTGGCACTAGTCTTGTCCTTTCAAAATCAGCAAATGACAACAATAAGAGTGTTTCAAAGATACTACAACCAACAACACAGGTACAATATTCGAGTGGCCCATTATCAAAGTTTGAGGAGTAAAATTCAATAAAGGAAAAAGAACCAACAAAGGGATCACATAGTTGGATTTCAAGGTTCCTAAAGACACCATATTCATTGCTATATACAATGCCTACAACAACGATAACCTGCATTAGCAAGTTCCACATAAGGAGGACATTATCTACTAGATACCTATGTAAAGAGATATAAAAAATCATCTACATAGAAGGCTATCTATCATTGCATATCAACATAAAATAAAAATCCAAAGGAAAACATATTACATGATCAAAGAAGCAAGTTACAAGGTGAAATCAAAGGTGCTATACCCAAGCCTTGTCTTGGACGAACCACTAGTTGAACGTAGAGATATTTGAAGCACCAAATCCACCATTGGAGCACCAAAGAACCTCCATTGCAACACACTAGGTATCATATTATCTGGAGCTAAATTTGTGTTAGAATACCATCCATAATGGAGAAGAGAAGCCATATCACACTTTGTTATCATAAAGGAGCTAAAGAAAGCTTGCAAATAGTTGGCAAGAATAGGAATTTGGTATGTTGGAAGGAAGTGTGCATACAAGAGGAGGTATATTAATGAGTGTTTATTTAGAATGTATTATCTGTGATATATTGTTTTAAGTCTATCTTTAAATCACTGATGTAATGTATTTAATGGTTATTTCAGCTCATTTATGTGATTTATCAGTTAAAATAATGGATATGATTAATCTAATAAATGTATGGAATTTACATGAAACATGTGCAAGTTGTGTATGCTTGGATAGGAAAATTTGTGAAGAATGTTTTATAGGAGTTTGATGTGGTAAAATAAGGATTCAAACCAGATCTTGAATGTGAGAGAAGATAGATATAAGGATGACAAATTGAGAAGGTTATAGGTGCAGGTTACAAAATACAGTTGTTGAAGTATGTTACAAAAGATAGCTACTGAAGGCTGTTACCAAAGATGTCTACCGCCAAGAGTTACAGAAATATTTGACCAATTCAATTGACCAAAATTGCATGCCACATCAGTGATAGCCTGGCACTCTTACATGGTAGCATATTGTTACAAAATATTTCCAATCAGCAAAGTTGGTTGACTTGTCAAAGATTATGCACGAGGAAATTATGATTATTGAAGTTGTTATAAAGTTGTTTTATAAAGTTGTAAAGTTAGTATGTTGTTAGGTTGTCTAGATTTTGATGCAAGATGTTATGTCCTCTCCATGAATAAAGGGGCATATAGTTGTATTGTTATATCTTGCGAATATTCAAATTAGAAGCTTTTTGTTATGTTCGTTTGTAAGATGCCACTTGGACCACTTATATTATTACTGAGTCCAAGTAGGTTAGGAAACTATGTTAGTTTAGATTATTTCTATTAGGAAGTCAGTTATCGCATTATCAAGCCAACAAAGCCACATGGAAAATATGTGGAAGAATTTTATTCAAAATGTCCAAGCAACATTATATATTATAGGAGAGACCTCTAAAAAGGTCTAATGTTGAAAATGTTCAAATATTCTAATCTATGAAAGTAATCTCCCGTATGCAATTTCTGAGGAAATAATGTGCAACTATGTACATTTGAATTTCCAGTAATAAAGCATCAACACTTTTGTTATGCATATGGTAATTGTGTCAATTACTTTCTTTATGCTTTGCTTGCTTTGGTAACTTCCATTTCATTTTTTCCTACAACCATAAAATAATTAGCATTAGATTCATTTAATTAAATAGAGTAGATAAAGGAAATGAGGTTAATACTAACATTCCAGAGGCAGGGCCCACTCCGAAAGGTTAGTCCCTAAATCTCTTCCCCCAAAAAAACATGGTAGATAGAGTTAGAATGTAGAATAAGTCTTAGAGCATAAATTTAATTAAATTGCATAATAAATAGTTATGAATTATACTATACATCATTAAATTATACGTGGATCCACACATACTCATAGAATTGGTCTAAATTGCATATTTAATTTAAACACAATTTTATTTTATTTTATTTCGTACAAACTTTAATTTCCTACAAACTTTAATTTCTTGCAAAACCTAAGACTAAAGAAAACTGAATCAAGCCTAAGAATTAAGAATTATGGTATAATATATACTGGATTTATACTCTTTAAATCTAATTTTGATTACCCTAGATTGATAAAATTAAATGTAAGCATTACAACTAGACATTTTTTGGCAATGTTTTTGAGAAGGGAAGTGTCGTAATTGTTAATCAGAAAGGTTATTTGGATGCATAAGAAGAGAGACTTACTTATATGTGGAAAGAGGTACGTATGAGTCCTTGGTGTGCATACGAGTCAGAGTGGCATGATGTGGTCCCAATAAGCCCCTTTTTTTGACATTCCCAGGTTCTTTTTCTTCAGGATCATTTTACTACTTTCATAGTTAAAATTTTATTTCCTACAAAATTTCAAAGATTTGGGTGATTATTATTGCTTGCTTTGGTCTAGGTTCTTTGACCTGTAGAAAAAAAAAGTAGGTATGATTGAGTGACATAGTCATAGTGAAACATTCCTAAATAATCAAAGAAGCAATAATAGTTAACCTTTTATTTCAGCAATTTTCATTTCTAGTAATTTCCAAGCTTTGGATGATTGCTATTATTTTCTTTGGTCTAGATTCTCCTGTAGAAATAGGAAGTAGGTATGATTGAGTGACATAGTCATAGTGAAATTCTCCTAAATAATAAAATAAGTGATAGTAAAATAACCTTTTATTTTAGCAATTTTATTTCTAGCAAAATTTACTTTTCAAGCATTTTACTTTCCTCCTATTGTGCTAAAATTAATTGTATGGATTCATTGACTAGGTCACACTTAATTTTAGTAACATTAGGATTGTTAAGAAATTTTATTATTTTCCTGTTATACTAAGATTGGTTGTATGGATTCATAGACCATGAGTCACACCTAGTTTTAGTTATAGCAGGATTGCTTTAGAAAACAAAAATTCTATTTCATTTTTCCTACTATGTTAAGGATAGCTATAAAATCATTTGTATGAGTTGTACCTAAACTTGACAATAGTAGGATTGTTTTGAATTGATGATTAAAAAAAAAAAAACAAAAAAAAAAACAAAACAAAACCCAAACAAACCAAACACAAAAAAAAGAGAAGTAAAAGTTGCTAAATGGAGGATAGTTGTAGGAAATTATTGCTAAAATAAAAAATTATTCTACTAGGAAAGAGTGAAGTCAATTAGGTCAAAAGAGTTGGGTATTTAATAAAAAATAAATAAATAAATAAATAAAAGAGATTATGTTTTTTTTTCATAATGGAGCTCCTATATTTGTAATACTCATATCTTAGTTTCATCAATTTTCAGTCTCAATAAGATTTCAAAAAGATCCCAAAAAGACACTGCTTTTACTTATATTAGTTTGAGAGCTTGTAGGAAAATTACTACTACATGTTGCATACCACTTTGTTTGATAACCAAAATCTAGGTGTTTTCAATTACTCAACCACCACTAGTGTTTAGATAAAATTTTCATTGAAAATCAAACAATATTTTTGTGTCATAAGCTACTCCTAGTCAATCAAGTTGTCTCTTGGACTACATGCATTATAATAAATAAAAATATTATGAAATTTTGGAAAGAATAAATCATGAGTTACTATTTCCATAAAGTGAATGGTTTTCTCTACTTATCAAAGTATGCACATG
This sequence comes from Wollemia nobilis, assembly GCA_028583015.1. NCBI lineage: Eukaryota > Viridiplantae > Streptophyta > Pinopsida > Araucariales > Araucariaceae > Wollemia > Wollemia nobilis. The sequence continues at coordinate 2,274,233 of JAQPPZ010017068.1, forward strand.
GTCTTTAGAGCTAATGAATTGGAAAAAGGACAAGCTCCCCCTTCACCCTTGAAAAAAAAAGGAGGAAGAATAGTAAGGATAGGATCAAATTCCCATCAGGAATTTGATAGAGTGGTTGGGAATCCGACTCCCCAAAGTTCTATTCCTTCAAAAAAAATCCCTTGCTGTCTATCTAAATGAGAAAGTATCCCAAAATTATCTTATTGCTTCCCCTAAAATAAGCAAGAATCCCAAAAAGAAATAAAAATATCTTGCTCCCTCTCAAAATGAGAAAGAATCCCAAGAAAAAATCAATAAAAGAAGGGTGAAGAGCTTGAATCCCTGAAATTCTTAGTATCTCGAAAACCATGGGGTGATCCTCATTACAACAATGGGTTGAATGAAACCTTCCTAGAAATAAGGTATCCTTATGCAGTAGCGCTAAGTCTGGATAAGATCTATGGATGCTCGTAGATAAGCTAGATTGTTGGCATAAGTGACCATTGGTTTACTCAATCCTTACTCATGATGGGAAACGAACATTGATTTCACACATAGTTGGTCCTTGAGAGGCTTGAAAACATTAAGACACGTTTAGCATCATAATGATTTGTGATATGAAGAGATGAATTTGTTTAAGGTCACTAGGATGTTTGAGTCTTCGTGAAATAACTCTAGAATATCATAAGAAATAAAAAGTCATAAGCAAATTTCTATTTCCTATTTATTCTATCCTAAAAAAATTGGTTGGATTTCCTAGAACCATGATACGTACTTATAGTGACAAACTTGTAAGGATCGGGTTACAATTCCCATAAAGACTCTGATAGAGTAGTTTGAAATCCAATTCCCCAAATATTTGTACCCCTATAAGAACATCAAAAATATGTATACTCCCAAAGAAATAAAATGTCATCAAGATGATATCAGAATATCTATCCCACTTTTCTATTCACAACTAGTGTTAAAATCATCCACACCTTTGATAAAGATCTATTTTGCATATATTGATGACTGATATCAAGTTTACAATCATTACTTTTCTCTCACTTGGAACTCCTTAATGAAATTAAAGAAGCACAATCACCGAATTATATATATATATATATATATATATATATATATATATATATATATATATATATATATATATATATATAATATATATATATATATATCTAGTATAATTAGAATAATCCCCCATAAATAAAACTCATTACTATATCCAATTCACCATAATATAAGTCTTTACAAAAATAAAACCCTCTTCATTTTGTTTTGGCTATATAGCCAAAAATATAGTTTGGGGGGGAAGTAAGTAAAAGACATTCAGAATTCATAATACAGTTTGGGGGGAAGAATCGGGTAAAGTATTTTCTCAACTCTATAATTATAGTTTTTATAACTAGGTTCTGTAGACAACTATAGATAGTTTCTGTAAATGTCTTATGTAGAAAATTTCTATAGACAATTGTAAACATTTTCTGTAACCAAGTTTTGTATATGGATTCTATAGATAGCTTTTGTTGATGTTTTCCATAGTTTCTATAGAAATATTATGTAAACAACTTTTGTAAGCATCATTCGTAGACAATATCTATAGCGCATCTCATGAAAATTTTCAAAGTTTCAATATTGAGACTGACCCTAAGTAAAAATAATACATGTCAATGTCGAATATGAAAGAATGTATCAACGTAGAATATGAAAGAACGTGTCAACACAAAAAATAAAAGAAACTTATCAATGTTATTTTAGGGGAAGAGAAAGAGTAAAATTGCATAAATAGTTATAAAACTTTCTTTGACCACCTTTTGAAATTTGTGGTTTTTTCTATAATGATTAAGGTATGACATTAAAATTAATTTTAATATATACAATGCAAAATTAAAAAATAATACTGGAAGGTGTGCCAAGAATCTTCCATGAATGCCTAAGGTAAATGACTGACATATACACCCATAATGATGCCATGTACCACACTTTAGAAAAAAATCTTAAGTCTTCTTTTGGAAATGTGGATTCCATGGAAGTTGATCATAAAAGCTTTAAAGACATCGACTACTAGGTACATGTGGATGCCAATTATAAATGCGAATGAACATTACTATGGACCAGTCCAAATAATGACACGACAAGATAAAATACAATGAATAATAAAATTAAAGCACATGGGCATTAATGTTAGAAATGCAATGCAGCAAAATGCGAAAATAGATGATGTGGGCATCAAGACTAGGGATACAGTGGAAGAAAAAAGGATTACATGGCATATATGTGTAAGGGTAAGAGTTTAAAAGAAAATTTATCAGTTTTCATGGTGATTAAAGGCATAAAGTCTTAAGGTATTATAAAATATTATAACACTTGGTACCAAGAACTAACCCTCGCCATGCAAGGTGGTGGGAAGTATCGCACCAAGGGAAATATCAACCACCTCAAGCTAATGGCGATGAATGCCATGTGTCTTCACAAAGCTAATAACAAACAATGCCATGGATTAACAATGTTGACCATTGATTAAAGTTAAAATTAAGGGCCATGTTCAAAGAGTGGATAAGAGGTACACCGATTTCAAAAAATTCCTTTGAAAACTAACCGCGACTCCTATTTCTAGACATCGTCGATCACTGACACGTAGCTGTCATGAACCAATCACGAGAAGGAGATGCAAACCAATATTCATAGCCATCGATTAAAATAAAATAGAGGGCTAAGATGCATTGCATGGCTAGGTTACATGTAAAGGAAAATAAAAAACTAAATTTACTTTTCCTTTCATAGAAGACTCTCCAAACTTGGATGAAAAACGCTCTACAAACCCAAAACAAAGCCAAAACTCTAAAAAAAATTGTTCCGACTAAATGAAATTGTACGTCGAAAGGGGAAATTGCCACAAACAAGCAGAATTATGAGTGATATAGGTAGAAACATGGGAAAAGAATAATAATCGATAGGAATTTTAAAGCATCCTTATGGGATGACATAGAAATTGGAAAAAATGAAAGCGACAGAAGGTAAAACTTTTGATTATTTCAAAATTTTATCTTTAATAATAAATAGTTGCAAAAAAAAGATATCTTATATCCTAATCATTCTACTACAGGATTTTTTTTTATAATTATAATCATTTTTATTTTCAAAAGAAATCTTTGCAGAATATAAAACTACTTTTAAACCTCTATGTTTTCTGCAAAATTATTTTTCTAAAAATACAAAATTCTTTTTCTATTTTGTAAAATATGAATTAGTTTTTGTAAATGGAATAAATGTTGTAGGTTTTTTAGCTGCTAAAATTGATTTTGAAACCATCCCATTAAATTTTTAACCCTTATCCTATCTACCCTTGCTTAAAAATACCCCGGTCTATGTTTAGTGAACCCCCTTCCATCCAAACACAAAATCCTAGTGATTATGTGAAGAAACTATTTCAAAACGCTCGGTGGTGGGATACCCTCACAAAGTATCAAGGGCATGACCAAGGCGTGGTGAAGTAGTTTATCATGAAATCTGGTCCCATAACTATAATTTTTGAAGTATTGAGTTTGCCTAAGGTAGGAATACTCTATAATAAAAATTCTTCCAAGAGCATAACTCAAATTGTAGAAAAATTTGGAGAAAAGTGCACTATCACTTATGATGAGGGGTGGATAAAAGGATTTCCACCTCCTCACTCCCTCTCAAGTGGCAATAAATTGTTGTTCTAGTTATAAAAAAATTCACACTAGAAGGGAGATTGTCTAGTTGTGGGGGGGTATCACCTTAATATGCTATTGAACCTAAAGTACCTAGAACAAAGGGATTGCATCATAAATTTACCGTATTTCCTATTCCAATCCCTAAAATATATGGTTCTTTGCATACTCCCTAAGAATCCTGATGATATCTCTAAGTTTCATCTAATTGCACATCATGGGCTTATTAAACTACTAGTTTTACAAAAAGCAGATGAAGTCAAAATACCCTCAAAAATAATTGTAGAAGAATCTAACCTGCTAAATAATTTCGAGTCCAGTGATAGTGAACCCCATGAAAATAATGTATTAGGGGAGGAATTGGAACCAGAGAGTCAAGAAGAGGAACTTGAAACTCCAAGATGCAAGCATCATACCCGTACTAGGTCTGCCAAATCTTCCTAACCTGCATAGAAAACTTGGCATGAAAAATATATTCTTAAAACCTAAGAAGTGGAAGAGATGTCTGGATATGAGTCTAACCTACCTGCACCTGAGCCAACAACTGAGTATTTCTATCATATTTGGACACAGTATACTGTGCTACAAATCAAAATTGATAAGCTCCGACAATATTTTTTAGAACACTCAAAGTTGGTTCAACGTGCCCTCACTCTCCAAATAGACTTGCTCAAGTAAATTGTTGTAGATAGGGTGACGAAACTTGTTGACCTGGTCAACCAATCACCATATTCTATTATGCTTCTCCTAACAAGAATTCCACAGCTGGTAGGAAACAACACAAATCATTTTACTTTAGCAAAACCATTGAATTTACCAAGGTTCTCAAAGAGAATAGTTCATAGCCACTTGCTAGTCTGCTTCAACAAAATTGATCTTAGGAATCAGGCCCCTCCACTAAATTTGGAACCTCAGAAAGAAACCTAGCCTTGAACATTGGGATACCTCTAGATATTGACATGATCATTAACAATGTGGTTGCATCAGTAAAACAACCTCCTCCTTCCAAGATATAGGATACGATGTAGGAGGAATCCATTGAGGTGGAACACGTAAATATTATCATGGTTGAAACCCTAGTTAATGAGCATAATACTAAAGAACAGGTGCAGAGGGTGAAACATGAACGAAAATTTCTAATAGCACTACCGCCATCATCATGAATTTATTCTTGACTATCACAAGTAATATAAAACTAGAAATTGATAAATTATTTTCATGATTATACAGATAGACTTTGTTTAATATTTAATGTTTATATATTTTCATTTCTATAGAATACTTAGAATGATTTATTTTCATGTGTTTGTAGATATATTTTCTTTTTGTGATATAGATATTCAAAAATAATATTGCAGGTAGTGTTTATTCTTATGCTTGAAATCATTTGATTACCATAACTATAGTGTTGATGATTGCATAATTGATGTGTCTTTCAAATTTAAGGAATTTTCTCTGTGCAATACTATGAAGTGATTCTGATATTTTATTTTCCAGAGATAGAGATATTCTTTGGGGGACTGAAACAATTTATTTCAACTGCAAAAAATCACCTAAAAAATGTGGTCATATTGTCATATGTTGATATATGTTTTAAGTAAAATTTGAAATTATTCATTTATGATTGTTGTACTATTATAAGTCTCTTTGCAAAAATTATAATTTTTGATCTTTGTGATTGTCCTTGTAGCAATCAAACTATCATTTTTATAAAATATGTAGGGAAATTTCTGAAGAAAGTGTAAAATTTCATTTATTTATTGATATTTTAATTAGCTGCAAAAATCTGAATTATAACATATGATATATGTATAATATTTGTGATATTTTTTTAATCTCATTTTCTCCATATGCATGAGGACATCCATACTCTTAGTTTGGGAAAAAATGATGAGTGTTTATTTAGCATGTATTATCTATGATATATTGTCCGATTTCTATCTTTAAATCATGGATGTAATGCATTTTAATGGTTATTCATATCATTTATGTGATTTATCAGTTAAAATAATGGATATGGTTAATCTGATAAATGTATATATTTTACACGAAATGTGTGCAATTTGTGTATACTTGGACAGGAAAATTGGTGAAGAACGTTTCACAGGAGTTTGATGTGGCAACACAAGGATTCAAACTAGATCCCGAACATGAGAGAAGATAGATATAAGGATGATTAATTGATAAGGTTGCATGCACGGGTTACAGAATACAATTGTTGAAGTATGTTACAAAAGATAGCTGCTAAATATTGTTACCGAAGATGTCTACCACCAAGAGTTATGGAGATATTTGACCAAGTCAATTAACCAATGTTGCAAACCACATAAATGATAGCCTGACACTCTTACATGGCAGCATATTGTTATGAAATATTTCCAGTCAGGAAAGTTGGTTGACTTGTCAAATATTATGCACGAGGAAATTATGATTATTGAATCTGTTATAAAATTGTTTTATAAAGTTGTAAAGTTAGTATGTTGTTAGGTTGTCTAGATTCCTATGCAAGATGTTATGTACTCTCTGTGAATAAAGGGGCATATAGTTTTATTGTTATATCTTGTAAATATTCAAGTTAGAAGCTTTTTGTTATTTTCATTTGTAAGATTCCACTTAGACCACTTAGATTATGACTGAGTCCAAGTAGGTTAGGAAAATATGTTAGTTTAGATTATTTCTGTTAGGAAGTTAATTGTTGCATTATCAAGCCAACAAAACCACATGGAAAATACATGGAAGAATTTTATTCAGAATGTTCAAGAGACATTATATATTATAGGAGAGACCTTTGAAAAGGTTTAATGTTGAAACGTTCAAATATTCTAATCTATGAAAGTAATCTCCCATATGTAATTTTTGAGGAAATAATGCGCAACTATGTATGTTTGAATTTCCAATAATAAAGCAGCAACACTTTCGTTATGCATATGGTAACTATGTCAATTACTTTTTTTATGGTTTGCTTGCTTTGGTAACTTCCCTTTATTTAATTTTTCCTGCAACCATGAAATAATTAGCATTATTAGATTCATTTAATTGAGAAAGGGGAGGATATTAATACTAGCCTTCCGAAGGTAGGGCCCACTCTGAAAATTTAGTCCCTAAATCTCTTCCCCAAAAAAAACATGATAGATAGAGTTAGAATGTAGAATAAGTCTTAGAGCATAAATTTAATTAAATTGCACAATAAATAATTATGAATTATACTATGCATCATTAAATCATACATGGATCCACACATACTCATATAGACTTAGTCTAAATTGCATATTTAATTTAAACACAATTTTATTTTATTTTATTTCCCGTAAACTTTGATTTCCTGCAAACTTTAATTTCTTGTAAAACTTGAGACTAAAGAAAATTAAATCAAGCCTAAGAATTAAGAATTACGGTATAATCTATACTGGATTTCTACTCTTTAAATATAACCTGGATTACCCTAGATTGATAAAATTAAATGTAAGCATTACATCTAGACACATATACACTTGTCTTAACAGTGAAATGAATATTTTGTCACTTGGCACAAAGTGCATATTTATCTTCATAACTCCAATGCTCAAGAGAAAGGGTGCTCAATTAAGTAAACCTTTCATAATTTTCTCAATTATCAATAAGAGCATCTTGAGTTCTCACCAAACTTAGCTAATTCCCAATAAGATATTCAAATTTGCACCATGTGGCATAATGCTCTTCAAGACCTATGCCATCCAAGGATAAGACCAAGAATATTGTGTAATATCTAGTGCCACTTAGCACTTAGTTAAAGGAAAAGAAAGCATATTTATAGCTACCCAAATTAGAACACTCAAGGTGTGGAAGCGTATCTTTAGCAAGCATTAAGTGAGGAGAGAATTGAAGTGCGATTGAGAGCGTATTCAAGGCACATAGTCAAGGGGAGAACGTTGAGTTACGTAGAAAGTCTATGGAAAAAAGAGTCAAAGCATCGTAAGATCATCATAAAGTGCCACCCAACATAGAGCATTGAATGCTCAAATTCTATACATTGGAATAGAAGAGAGCGGTGTAGAAGAATACAACGTAGAAGAGTGCAACATGGAGTGAAATGAAGAGCAAGGTCAAAGGCCATATTAATCAACTCATCACAACACTCAAAGGTAAACTATAAGGTATATTTACTTTCAATTAATTGGATATATAAGGTGCTACTTCTAAGGTTAAATTATTGCATTGAAGAAAGCAATTTACAATCTTAGTAAGATAGAAAGCAAATTGAAGATAGAGGAATATATCATTGCATGAGATTCAAACCTTACTATATTTTACAAATAATTAAGTAGGATATATAAGTATTTCTACCTTAGAGAATCAATATTAATTTGCAAAATATTATTTTCTAAAATTTTAAAATTATGGAGATATAAGGAGTGCTACATCAAACTTTAATTAATTGGAATTTAGAAAATTAAACCTTTGGAAATTTAAGGATAGAGAAGCAAAAAATATTGTTTGCTTGAAAGAGTTGGTATTTATTGCTTATACTTGTATCATAGTCACATTAAAGGGACAAGAGGAATTCAACCATAGAGAAATCCATCAAATTGATAAGTGCATAGTTCAATAAGAGAAATAAGGTGAAATAGGAGTTGATTATTATCATTTCCAAAATATTACAAAATAAACTCAAAAAGTGAACTAATAGTAGCTAAGAACTTTACCAAGATTAGAGTATATTCTAATCACTAGGGAGACATAAGGATTCTACAAAACCTAAGTCTTGAAATGTTTTATCAAATTAGTTCACATACTCTAAACTAGGGAGTCATAAGGTAGACTACTTCAAAGGCTCTATCAAAAATATTCTTAAAAATACTAAAGAGCTAAAATAAATCTATTAAAACTAAGGAGAAAGAAATATGTCTACCTCAAAGAATACAATGAACAATGATATGAACAACACTATTAGAAATTAAAGAGTACGTGACATAAAAAATGGAATAAAAAATTTACTTATAAAGTCTAAATAAGACTTAGACCTTACTTCAAAAATGATTCATAGTGAATCTTTAAAGGATAACTTAAAAACCATGGAATATTATCTACATGCTTGTCTCACTGAAGCAATTGATAATGGAAAGAGTGAAACTTAAATTCCTTTAGACTTTTATAGCATATTATATATGGCATTACTTACATTCAAATGTTACAAGGATGAGAATGTAGAACAAAAAGGATTGATAAAATCACTTAAAAAGAAAATAGAAATGGATGAATCATACCTAGAGAAGATATTTCAATCCTCATACAGTATTTATACTTCAAATTCTACTAAATCAAAATATTATCATGATGTCTTAATCGTTTTTTTAGAAGCTTCTATACAGAACTTGGAAAATGATAAAAAGGATAAAGGCAAATAGAAGATATTTGCAATAATCATGTGATAGTATGACCACCTATGAAAGTGTAGTAACTAGATCCAAAGACAAGAATAAAGAAGAATAAGAAGAACTAGAACAAGATATTTATCCATATTCAAACAAATAAGAGAATAAAGAGAGCAGAGAAGGAGAGTGCAAATTCCAAAACCAAGACAAAGATCCATATTGAAGACTAAAGTTTTCAATACCCACATAATGTAATACAGGGGTGTGTTAGAGTATATTACATTATTTGGTACATGTCAATGTACCACCTTTGGTACATTACTAGATTAAGAGTTTACTTTAGAGTAAATTTAAGTAGTTACTTCAAGCAATGTAATAAATGTGCAAGTGCTAAAATGTGCAATGATGTAAATGTGCATGTAGTCCACATGTACATGAGTCATAGGATAGATTCAAAGGTAGAGTGAGGGCCAAGAAACTTATCTTCCTATATATAGGCCTTATAGTGAGTGAAATAGAGAGGAGAGAATATAGAGAGTGCATAGTATAGATTGGTAGTGTGGTACAATGTAGCTCTTCAAAAATAGTTTATGGAGTGTTCATGTCCTCCATTATATTACATTGTACTATTTTTGTAATATTTCATTAATGTTATATTTTTGAGTTATTGTAGAAGTTTATCTTATTATTTTCCTACATATTATAGCATCATTATCATATAGTTATCATATCTAAATTATTTTACATATTTTGATTGCATTTCCTATATCATATACTCATCAAAAGCTAACAGTTGCATAGATTCTACCTCAAGCAAATATTTACTTGTAACTTTAACATTGATCAAGTCAATATATAGGACCAATTTTCTTCATGAAAATAAATAAAGTCTCTAGAAAAGGTATACACACCATTACAATTAGAGGTTAGGTGAAGAACACAAGCTTATACTGAGAGGGGCTGTGAACAGTATAAGACCACTTTTTACTTTTTCTTCCAATTTAATATTATGTTGTGTAAAAATAGTAGTATCAATAGCAGTAATCAAAGAAATATACAAAATACCATACACAATAGAGACACCATAATTTACGTGGTTCACCCAATGTGGGCTACTCCATGGAGAAAATATTTTACTAAAACTTTCTCAATCAATTTCTTTGGGAATCACTCCCAATTACAATATTTATGGATCTCTGTCAAAAGGAGATGTTGATCCCCTAATATCAATTTCATGGATATCTTCCATAGGAGGACTATTTCCCCTTCTACTATAGCTATGTGATATTCTCGAAGACTTTGTCTCTCTGCTGCACTGACTCGTGGACCTCTCTCCACTTGAAGACTCCTCACTCATATCTGTCTTCAACTGTGTTGGTTATTGTATCTCTATCCACTAAGACTTTGTCCTCTGTACTCTGTCACATCAAAATATCTGTTAATAGGCTCACTAAGAACTTGCTCAATAGGCTCACACAGAACCTGCTTAAAAAGCTCACACAGAACTTCTCAAATCTACTTAACAAGCTCACATATAACTTGTCAAAATCTCAAGCAAGCTCACCAAGAACTTGCCCAAATATGCTCTATCAAGCTCACCAAGAACTTGCCCAATTCTGATCTAGCAAGATCACCAAGAACTTTCCCAAATCTGCTCTAGCAAGCTCACCAAGAACTTGCCCAAATTTACTCTAAACTCTGTCCACAAATATATCCACAAAACTGTCCCAAAACTATCCACAAATCTATCCCAAAATTGTCCACAAAGCTTTCTCAAAATTATGCACAAATGCCTTCTCAAAGGCTCAATCAATCATGCTCAAGTAGCACTCAAATATCATCCACAAATCTATCAAGGTAAAGCTCAAAGATGAACTCAACAATGAATGGCAATTTACTCTTCAATGGATGACAACAATGATCCAAAATGATCTCAACTCAACTCAAATCATAGAAGCATAAGTAGAATTTTTAGAGACTCAATATGTTCTAATCTCAATCTCAACTACCCAGGTGTTGTAGGTGAGTTGGAGAGGAGAGGGCAATCCTCCAAGGGAGGTCCCAGGTTCAAATATCCACCCTACCAAAAAGCTGAATTGGGTATCTAAAATCCAATTGATAATGTTGGTGCGGGCAGGGTCGGGTGCGACCCTCGGGTGAATTTGACGGTGTAGAACCCCCTGTTCGTGGTCTATTAGACCAAGGTGGCTCCGGAATGGGTTTTTAACTTTAAAAAAAAATCTCAATCTCAACTCATATAAGCATAAAGAGAATTGTTAGAGACTCAATATGTTCTAATCTCAATATCAACTCAACTCAAATCAAATCAATCTCAACTCAACTCAATTCAATATCATAGAAGCATAAAGAGAATTGTTAGAGACTCAATATGTTCTAATATTACTCTCAACTCAAATCAGAATAATGGAATAGTTTGTTTCATAGGATTTGAACAATCACTTCACACATCACTTGACTAGGCTCAATCAACTCAACTCAACCAATCACCACAAGGGATAACTCTCTCTCACACAACCCTAGTCCAAGTATGTATCAACCAACTCAAATGTTTCCAACAATGCTCAACCACAAATCTCACATAACAATGATACTCATGTTCTTTTCTAACTCAATTTCTTTTACAACCAATGAGCTTCAACAACTATGCTTATAAAACAAGGTTTAAACACAACTCTCAAACTAGAAAACCTTGAAGAATTAAACCAAACACTTTTGAAAAGGAAACCGCAATCAATCATTTTCTCTCCAATGATATTTCAGAAATTAACCACCATAAACAGTCAATAGGAGGATGTTCCCATACCTTTTATGAAGATGAAAAAACCTCTTTGTAAATCTGCCACAATCACAAAATTCTTTTGCAAATATTCACAAGGGTTAGTATATCACAAAATAATCAACATTACTCCACTTTTCAATAATCATCCAAGGAATTTAATTGCACTTCTTTATCTCTCCTAAAACCACTTGCCACCTCATGAAAGAATTAATATTCTTGAAAAAGAATAAGGCAAACTTCACTTTTGGAACCCCTTTGCAAAATTAGAAATATCTCTTTACACACACCTTATTTCTCCTTTTAAATAATTTAGTAAAATAGCCCTCGAAATAAGCTTTCTGACGATATATAATATGTCCCATTTCCAAAATAAATTGAAACCTTTACATATATATGTTAGAATATATTTCAATATTTCATTTGTTAATTAATTCAATCATAACAATATTATATTGTTAGATTGATTAATATTAGGCTAGTTGTTATTTGTTACAACTCCGCCTATATTTGTCTCGGGTGGTTCCCAAACCTCTAGGCTAATCCTAACCCTATTGTTTGTATTTATACTTCATCAAATTAATAAAATGTGTTCCGCTTCTCACATTGTATCAGAGCAAATGCCACTCGCTCTGCCACTCTCATTTTTTTAAATGATCTCGTAGTAGTGTTGAGGATCGCCGCTTTGGAGGCACAGCTTGGGAGTTTCAAAAAAAAAATTTCTCAGAATTTGATAAGCTAGGGAGGTTGAGAATTTTTTTTTAATTTCTCGTTTTTTTTCATTGAATTTTTTTTTTTACCATTCGATCGAAGAGGTGAAGCATTCGATCGAAGGTCAAAAGAGGAGATCGAAATGGCAAAGATCGAATGCACGATCGACAATCGAAAGGGCATAAATGTCATGGGAGCCAACACTACGGCTACCCCACGACCCTCTCGAGTGAGAGCCTCTCCTTGAGAAGAGATATTCCATTTTGGAGTAAAGGGTCTAATAAACCATTCTAAGTTTGCCCTTCCCATCTGTGTGGGATAAAAGACATCGAAGCCTCCGAAAAAATGAAATCAAACCAACACAACACATCATTTTCTTCTCTGTCACCTGCAAACGACATCAAACCGGTATTGCACCTCCTATTTTTCGTTAACTATGGTCACAGTGCCTTCGAAGGAGGAGTGTTTTTTTGGAAGGTAGACGTCAATCGAAGAACATTGGCTGAATCAGAATTTGATCCAAGTCCTCCAAAACCCTCCAATACCGATTTCCTTCACACATCGGGCGTCAAAGGCAGAAATCGAGCTAGTTTGGTCTCCCCTGTTCTATGTTTTCTAAATATTTTGATTGGTCTAAATGCTATTGCATAGGAGAAATGAGCTCAAAGAGCTTTGAGTTGAGTGATTTAGCTTGGTTTGTTGGCTTACTATGAGCCTATCACCTCTCAGCCACCCGCGCACCACCATAGCGCCTCCTCTGTGCCACCCCCGAGCTGCCAATGGATTTTCCCGAGCAGCGCCACCTACGCTCCACTCGAGCTGTGGTGGAGGAGGGAGCGCCACCGCGGAAGAATTTACACCTTCGAACGTAGTTTAAGGCAAAGGGCACCGAGGATTACTCCTGGATCAGCCCACTGGATCATCGATTGTGAGCCGAGTGGTAAGGGCTCTGGGAGCCCTCAGGTCATGGTTTCGAGTCCCGTCGACCCCCCCTGCACAAAGGTATAATTTTTATTTTATTTTTTTAATTTTTTTTTATTTTTTTAATTCTTTAATTTTTAGTTAAATTAAATGCAACTTTAATTTTATTTAAATAGTTTTTTAAAGGTTATTTTTTTGAGTAATATTTTTTTTACTATGAAAATTAAAAGTTATTTTTTTTTAACTATTCATTATAAAAGAATATTTGAAAAATTCTTTATAAAATAAAATTTTAAAGGGGGAGTGTTTTTTTTTTGTGACAAATCAAGGGGGGATTGGGAGTGATTTTTTCTCAAAATATTGAAGGGAAAATAGTGAGCAATTTGTTTTCAAGCATTTCTATAATAAACTTGGCAAAACTTGTAATAGGTGCATTCTCGGTGGTAATCGACACCTAGGGTCATTTTTTATGCTTTAATGTTGTATGGATGCTTTCATTTTTCAACATTTACTTCTAAAGCTTAAATCATAAAAACAAAAAATAAAATAAAAAATAAAGCCATTTTTTTTTGCAAATTCACATTCAACAGAGAGATACAAAAAGTGCCAGTTTCTTTTGCTATTGTTTCACTCCATACACTACCTCAATACTCTCGTGTTTAGGCTTAAATCTAGATGAAAGTTTGGATATCCAATTTTTTTAGGGGAAGTTACACCCCACGCATGTAGATTGAAGGCTTTCTAAGGTCGGTGCCATCAACGAGGTGATTCCCTTTCAGTACTGCCTAAGTACCACGTATCGTATAATCATTAAAATTACCTATAGTCTCCCTCATGTAAGGGCAGGTAATTTTTTTGGTTTTTCAAAATACATATAGTCTCCCTCACGTAAGGGCGAGTATTTTGTTCGGTATAACGGCCTGGAATTAAGGTATATCGAAGGGACGACCATTTGGTGTTATAAGGAACCTTCAAAATGTCTACAAAACTAATTACTGATGCTCATAAGTTACTGAAAGATCCAAATTATACACCATGGAAAAAAAATGAAGCCAATCCTAGAGATGGATGATCTTTGGGAAATTGTTTTTGGAACAACAGTAAGACCTTCATCTACAGCTGGAGGAACAACTATAACTGCTGATTAGAAGGACTTTGACAAAAAATATAGCAAAGCAAAGGTGCTTATTTTGCTTTTTGTTTCTGATGAAGTTCAACCTCATATTGTTGACTGTCCAAATAGTAAAGCGGCATGGGATGCCATTAAAAATATATATGAAGGGAAGAATGACTCCACCATTCTATTCCTTCAGTCTCAATTACATAGTCTAAGCATGAAAAAAGGAGAGATGATTGAAAAATTTCTTTGTAGAGTGTCTGAGTTGAAAGGAAAATTGAATTCCTTAGTAGCACCAGTTGATGATAAGCTCCTTACCTCAGTGGTAATGAGAGATCTTCTAGATTATTTTAGAGTGTTTATTACCTCCATTTATGTATCATAGAGACAAGTTACCTATGTTGAGTTGGTAAATATCATTCAAGAAGAGGAGGCACGCCAACTACAGCGAGATGATTCTTCTAACACTACCCTATACACCAACAGGAAGGGGTAAAACAAGAAGAAGGGTAATTTTTAGAAGGGATGTAGTTCTCAAAAGGATTCAAAAGGGAAACAAACTCAACCTCAATAGAAAAAGAGATATTGCAAGATCTGTGACAAAGAAGGTCATGATACAAATAGATGTTGGCATAAGAATAAACAATCAAAATAGAAAGGCTAGAACAAACCACAAAAGAACAAACAACAACAAGTGAATGTTGTTGTTGAAGAATCTGACACGGATTCTGAGAGAGCACACAAAGTTCTCATGACTACCACAGTATCCAATCAGATGGATCCTATTTGGTATGTCGATTCTGGATCTAGTAAGCACATGACTGGTGAGAGATCATGGTTTGAGTCTTTTGAGGACAAAGAGGGCAAACCTATCACTATTGCCGATGATAAAACCTACAATTTTTAGGGAGAAGGAACAGTCTCTATTACTCTTCTTGATGGAAAGTTCCAGATTGAGAAGGTTCTTTATATTCCAAGATTGGCAAACAACTTGTTGTCAGTCACACAAATTCTGGATTAAAATATGGTTGTAAACTTTAGTGTTGAGGGGGGAAAAAAGTGTTGTTCTATCACCAGGAGGGGTAAGAACATTGCAACCGCTTCATATAAGTATGGATTATTTTCCCTAGATACTATATATTCTCCAGATGTAGCCATGATTGTCTCTACAAAGGAGGCAATTTCCCTATGGCACAAGAGATATGGACATATGATTTTTGGTTACTTACTTGAGTTAAGTAAGTATGAAATGGTAAAGGGTCTTCCTTCCCTTTCTACCACATTTCCAGTTTGCTCTGATTGCTTGGTAGGAAAGCAACATAGAGTGCTTTTTGAAAGGAGCTCTACACGAGCAAAGAAACCTCTAGAGTTGGTTCACACCGATCTGTATGGTCCTTTAAGTCCCAACAGTTGTGGGGGTAAGAGGTATTTTTAGTTATTCATGGATGATTACTCACAAAATATGTGGGTATTATTTCTTCAACTAAAATTTGAAGCATTTGGTTTTTTTTAGCAATTCAAGAAATCTATTGAAAATGATTCAGGGACTTCTATCAAGACCCTTCACTCAGATCAAGGGGGGAAGTTCACCTCTAAATAATTTTTTTAGTTCTTGAATAAAAATGGGATCACATGACAGTTGACTACTGCTTATACTCCTCAGTAAAATGGTGTTTCTGAAATGAGGAACCATTCCATCATGGAAATGGTTCGTTGCATGCTCACAGGAGCTAGAATTGGGCAACAATATTGGGTAGAAGTAGTCACCACAATAGTATATGTATTGAATAGGGCACCCACTAAGGCCCTACAAGTAATGACTCCATAGGAAGCATGGAGTGGTAGAAAAATATCCATATCTCATCTACGCATTTTTGGTTGTAAAGCATTCATGCACATACCGAAAGAAAAGAGGAAGAAGCTAGATGAGAAGACACTGAAGTGCATTCTTCTTGGGTATAATGAGCACTCCAAGGGTTATCGATTGATTGATCCATTAACCAAGAAGATACACATAAGTAGAGATGTAGTTTTTGATGAGGCTTTCACATCAAAAAACACATTAGATCTATACCTAGACCTTGTGGAAACTAAGGTTGAGAAGTTTCCTTCATCCAAGGTTGGAGGTCCTTCTTCATCTTCTTCATATCCATAGAAGAAGAATCCAAAGTGGTATACAAGTACTATTAGAGACTCTAAGCTATCCAATCCACCATATTTGACATTGGATAGGCCTCGTACTCATAGCATGGCTCGACAGGAGAAAGCTGCAACAAAGATTACTGGGGTTGATGATCTGTGTCAGTCTTTTGAGGAACTTTTTGTAGATCCAGAGAGAGATACAGAAGATAAGGATATTTATGATGATAATATGTTTATGTCCTCAATAGACAAACTTGAACCTACATCAGTACGAGATGCTCTTGGTGAGCCTCAATGAAAGGCCGCTATGGATGCTGAGTATAAGTCTCTGATGAAAAATAAAACTTGGAAGCTTTTCGATCTGCCATATGGAAAGAAGCCCATAGGATGTAAATGGGTGTATAAATTCAAGTATAAGGTAGATGGGACAATAGATAAGCAAAAGGTCTGACTTGTTGCAAAGGGATATGCTCAAAGAGAAGGCATTGACTACAAGGAAACTTTTGCACCTACTGCTCGGATGACAACCATTCGAGTTCTTTGTGCTATGGTAGCACAGTATGGGTGGAAAGTGCACCAAATGGATGTCAAGAGTGCCTTTCTAAATGGTGATCTCCAAGAGGAAGTCTACATGACTCAACTAAAAGGATTTGAAGTGGAAGGCCAACAACAAAAAGTTTGCAAATTGGTCAAATTCTTATATGGTTTGAAATAGGCCTGTCGGGCTTGGTACATAAAAATGGATAATCACCTACTGCAACATGGATTTAAGAGATGTTTGTTGGATGCAAACCTCTATTTCAAGAAGCAAGGCTCTGAAATACTGTTGCTTGTACTCTATGTTGATGATCTGCTCATAACAGGGAGTTCAGAAACAATGATCTCTTCTATCAAACAGAATTTGAGTGAATATTTTGAAATGATAGATCTTGGACTTCTCCATTACTGTCTTGGCCTGGAAGTGAACCGGAGGGAGCACTACATCAAAGTTTCCCAGAAAAAATATTCCAAGACACTACTAGAAAAATATCGCATGACTGACTGCAAGCCGATGCCAACACCAATAGAAATAGATCTTCAGTTATCATGATATGACAAATCACCTCAGGTAGATGCCACTCTCTATTGTCAGATGATTGGGAGTCTCATATATCTGACCAACACTTGGCCAGATATCGTATTTGTTGTAAATTATCTTTTGAGGTTCATGTAGAACCTAAGACTATACACTAGAAAGCAACAAAGTGAGTTCTTCACTATGTCTGTGGCACAATGGAATATGGCCTAGAATATAATAAGAACAACAAATTCTTCTTACAGGGATACATAGACTCTGATTATGCCGAATCATTTGATGATCATAAATCAACTTCAGGATATTTATTTCATCTTCGATCTGGTCCTATCTCTTGGCACAACAAGAAGCAACAGGTGGTTGCTATCTCATCAACAGAGGCAGAATACCACTCCACACGTGAAGTTGTGTGCAAAGTGATATGGTTGCATCACATCTTAACAAGTATGGGTCTTCCATCAAAATATCCAATACACTTGTTCTGCGACAACATGGGTGTTTTTGAACCTTGTTAAGAATCCAATGCATCATGAACGAACCAAGAACATTGATACACAATGTCACTTTATTCGAGATGAAGTACCAAGGCACCACATTCATCTTCAGCACATCTCCACCAATGCTCAAGTTGCAAACATATTTACTAAGGCACTTGCAAGTGTCAAATTTGAATTGTTTTGCAATTCTCTATGTATTTCAAAATAATGGGGGGATGTTAGTATAGCTAGTAGTTACATGTTTCCTGAAATATTGTTATAAGGGGGGATGTTAGAATATATTTCAATATTTCATTTGTTAATTAATTCAATCGTAACAATCTTATATTGTTAGATTGATTAATATTAGGCTAGTTGTTATTTGTTACAACTCCGCCTATATTTGTCTCGAGTGGTTCCACAACCTCCGGGATAATCCTAGCCCTATTTTTTGTATTTATACTTCATCAAATTAATCAAATGTGTTCCCATTCTAACAATATATATGCCAACCTCCATTAATTGTACATAGGTCGAACCTCCATTAATTTAAACTGAAACTTTAAACTTTAATATCTTCATCACCTGAGGTCCTTTTTCGATGAAACAAAATTCCACCTTGGCTTTTAATAAAATTCCTTTCCACATAAGCCCACCATGTTTTTAAATAAAACCTTTTATTTTTCCTGCCTTTGTTTTCATAAAAACCCTATAAATAGCCATGCTTTCCAAAATATCATAAATGCTTATTTATGAAATATTTTGGCCACCAAAACCAAATGTGATCCATGTGACATCAATGATCCATGTGACATCAATGATAACATAAAATACCTCAAATTTCCAACAATCTCCCCATTTATCATTGATGGCAACACCTTAATGCAAACACCATAATCACTACAAAAACCATCTCTGAGAATCAAAGCTGCTCCCCCTGACTCAATACTCTCTATGGAGGCTGCTCCACCTAGATTAATACTCTATTTGGAGGCTACTACCCCTAACTCAATGCTCTCTTTGGAGGCTGCTCCCCCTAACTCAATGCTCTCCCCCTTACTCAAATCTCTCCCCCTTTGAAATCAATGGCAAAAGGGACACCTATGGGGCTAAAATATATGAATCTTAAGCATAGTCCCCTCACCACATTCTCTCTTGAGGTGATTAATTTTGGTGTGGGAGTACCTTTACTCCCATATTACATTGATTCTTTCCTCTATCAAATTCCTTCCATGTTTTTTTGAGATCCTTCTCTTGATGAATTACTTGATCTTCTTGTCTTGAACCTGTTTGACCTTCTTGCCTTGAACCTGTTTGGAATTGAGTCCTACACCATATTGCAATATGCCCAAAGTTATTGTAATTTAAACACTTGATATTTTAGCCTTTGGATGGTGCCCATATCTTGAATTCTTTCTTGAAGTAATTTCCATATCCATTCCTTTCCTGAACCCTGTATTGTGAAGCTTTGTTTTCATGACCATTATTACCATGAATTCTAAATTGTGTAACTCTAAAACCAAAACCATGTTGCTCATTTCATTTGCACTTAAAATATTTATGACCAATCTTGTTACATGAGAAGCAATTTCCCTAAAAATCATACATTCTTCCTTTGAAGTTTCTTCTAGCAAAATCAAACTTCTTTGATCCATAGACCCTTTCTTGACCATTATCCCTATGATCATTTTCAACTTGTGCATTACATCCTTGAACCTTATTTGTAGTATCTAAATCCTCTTCCTTAATTTCTTCCTTGCTTTTATTTTCAATAGTTTCTTCTCCTTTTGAACTTGATTCACCTATCTCAAAACAAGATCCAAAATGAATATTTGGAGCCATAGGAACTTTGGATATTTCCTCACAAATATTAGGTGCTTCCTTGCTTTCATATTTTAGAACTTACTTTCCTTTTGAGTGTGATTCCCCAAACCTAAAATATGGGACCTTTGGTGCTTTGGAATATTCCTCTTCTTTCTCTTCATTTGTGTCAAGTAGCAACTTGGCATCCATCTCAATAGCCTCTGAAATACATATTTCCTTCTTAGTACAAATATCTTGACCTTTTGAGTCATGTGATGGATCAAAATTCTCATGTAGGGAACATCTCAATTATTTTAGATTCTTCTTAACCTCTTGTATTTTCTCATGGATAACATTAAAGTCTTTCTTTAGATCAATTGAGACATTATCCTCTTGTTTAACTTCTTCTATTTGGAGTGAATATTCTTCTTCTACTTCTCTTATTCCATAGAAAAATCCTTCTTCATATTCATTGTCACTAAGATCATTATAATATTCTATAGCAAACAAAATCTCAAGATTTATTTGACCATGCCTTTTTCCTTAATGTGTCATCTCATCTTCACTATCACTGAAACCATTGCAATATCCTGATCTATGATCTCTTTGACCACACACAAAAAATTGTTCTCTTTCACCTTCTATTACTAGGAATAAATGCTCTTCCTTTTCATCATCTGAATTGTATCTATCACTATGATCTGAGCTATAACTTGCTTCCACAATGTAGTAAGATTTTTTTGCTTTACGAAAATTTTTCTTCTTTTCATACCTATTTTGCTTGAATCTGTCATCTTTGCCATGATTATGATTTCCATATTCTTTTCTTCTGTGATCCTATTTTTCATCATCACTATTTCTTCATGTGGACACTTATATGCATAGTGACCAAGATCACCACACTTGTAGCACCTGACTTTCCTTATATCTATGAAATTCCTTGAGTCTTTATTCCTTTTGATGAAGTTAGCTTCCTCATCATTTTCTAAAACTCTATCTATTTCTAAAACTTTCCATTTCTATTTTTTTGAAGCCTTGAATGCAATCTCTTTTATTGGAGATTGATGCTTACTTGCCCTCATCTCATAAGATGTGAGAGTACCTTGAAATTATTCCATTGTTAACTTGTTGATATCCATTGTTTCTTCTATTTCTGAAACCTTTGCATCATATTTCATGGGAAGTGATCTCAAAACCTTTTGAGTAACTTCTGATTCTTTCATTTTCAATTCCTCAAATATTTTTCTATGAGTTTTTATTTTTTCCAACTTTACCTTGGAATCTCCTTCATAAGTATTCCTCAACTTGGTCCACATCTCATTAGCTGAAGTACCATGACCTTTGCAAAATCTGTCTCATGTAGCCCACTCAAAATACAATTCATTTCTCTTGCATTGATCTCAACCAATTTCTTGGTAGTCTTATCTTCCTCGGGATCACCTTCAACCTTATACTCTTTTTCAACCATCTACCATATCTGATATCCTTGTGATATCAAGTAGTTCTTCATTATCATGCTCTATAAAGCATAATTGTTATCATAAAATAATGGAGCCTTATTTGAAGATAATACTTTCTATGAAGCCATCTTTGTTCTTTGTATAATTTACCCTCAAGCTGTTAGTCTTTTCGAAGGAACCCAATCTGATACCAATTGAAGAACACAAGCTTATACTAAGAGGGGGGTGAATAGTATAAGACCACTTTTTAATTTTTCTTCCAATTCAATATTATGTTGCATAAATATAGCAGTATCAATAGCAGTAATCAAAGTAATACACAAAATACCATACACAATAGAGACACCATAATTTATGTGGTTCACCCAATGTGGGCTACTCCATAGAGAAAATATTTTACTAAAACTTTCTTAATCAATATCTTTGGGAATCACTCACAATTATAATTTTTATGGATCTTTGTCTAAAGGATATGTTGATCCACCAATATCAAGTTCGTGGATCTCTTCCATAGGAGAACTCTTTCCCCTTATGCTCTGGCTATGTGATCTTCTATAAGACTCTGTCTCTTTGCTACATTGACTAGTGGACCTCTCTCCACTTGAAGACTCCTCACTCTGATCTATCTTAAACTATGCTAGCTGCTGGATATCTATCCATTGAGACTCTGTTCTCTATAATCTGTCACCTCCAAATATCTATAAATAGGCTCACTAATAACCTGCTCAATAAGCTCACACAAAACTTGCTTAACAAGCTCACACAAAACTTGTCAAATCTACTTAACAAGATCACATAGAACTTGTCCAAATATGCTCAAGCAAGGTCACCAAGAACTTGCCCAAATCTTCTCTAGAAAGTTCACCAAGAACTTGCCCAATTATGCTCTAGCAAGATCACCAAGAACTTTCCCAAATCTACTCTAGCAAGCTCACCAAGAACTTACCCAAATCTGCTCTAAACTCTGTCCACAAATCTATCCACAAAACTGTCCCAAAACTATCCATAAATCTGTCCCAAAACTATCCACAAAGCTTTCTTAAAATTATCAAAAATGCCTTCTCAAAGGTTCAATCAATCATGCTCGAGTATCACTCAAATATCATCCACAAATCTATCAAGGTAAAGCTCAAATATGAACTCAAAAATGAATGGCAATGTACTCTTCAATGGATGACAACAATGATCCACAATGATCTCAACTCAACTCAACTCATAGAAGCATAAAGAGATGAAAACATAGAAGCCTAAATCAAGGTTTAGTGATTGGTTTAGTTAAACCAATAAACCAATAACTAAACCAACTCAACTAATCTCAATCTCAACTCAACTCAACTTAAATCAACTCATAGAAGCATAAAGAGAATTGTTAGAAACTCAATATGTTCTAATCTCAATCTCAACTCAACTCAAATCAAATCAATCTCAACTCAACTCAAGTTAATCTCATAGAAGCATAAAGAGAATTTTTAGAGACTCAATATGTTCTAATCTTACTCTCAACTCAAATCAAAATAATGGAATAGTTTATTTCATAGGATTCGAACAATCACTTCACACATCACTTGACCAGGCTCAATCAACTCAACTCAACCAATCACCACAAGGGATAACTCTCTCTCACACAAACCTAGTCCAAGTATGTATCAACCAACTCAAATGTTTCCAACAATGCTCAACCACAAATTTCACATAACAATGATACTCATGTTATTTTTTAACTCAAGTTATTTTACAATCAATGGGCTTCAACAACTATAATTATAACACAAGGTTTAAACACAACTTTCAAAATAGAAAACCTTGAATCATTAAACCAATCACTTTCAAAAATGAAACCACAATCAATCCTTTTCTCTCCAATGATATTTCAGAAATTAACCACCATAAACAGTCAATAGGAGAATGTGCCCATACCTTTTATGAATATGAAAAAACCTCTTTGTAAATCTGCCACAAACACAAAATTCTTTTGCCAATCTTCACAAGGGTTAGTAGATCATAAAATAATCAACATTACTCCACTTTTCAATAATCATCACCAAGGCCTTTAATTGCACAACTTCCTTATCTCTCCTAAAACCACTTGTCACCTCATGAAAGAATTAATCCTCTTGAAAAAGAACAAGGCAAACTTCACTTTTGGAACCCCTTTGCAAAATCAGAAATATCTCTTTACACACACCTTATTTCTCCTTCTAAATAAGTTAGTCAAATAGCCCTCGAAATAAACTTTTCGACGATATATAATATGCCCCCTTTCCGAAATAAATTGAAACCTTTATCTCTCTCTCTCTCTCTCTATATATATATATATATATATATATATATATATATATATATATATATATATATATATATATATGCCAACCTCCATTAATTGCACATAGGTCGGCCCTCCATTAATTTAAACTTAAACTTTAAACTTTAATATCTTCATCACCGAAGGTCCTTTTTTGATGAAACAAAATTCCACCTTGGCTTTTAAGAAAAGCCCTTTCCACATAATCCCACCATGGTTTTAAATAAAACCTTTTATTTTGTATGCCTTGGTTTTCATAAAAACCCTCTAAATAGCCATGCTTTCCAAAATATCATAAATGCTTATTTATGAAATATTTTGGCCACCAAAACCAAACGTGATCCATGTGACATCAATGACAACATAAAATTCCTCAAATTACCTCAAATGTCCAACATTAGGTATTTGTAATACCCCTTTCCCTAACCATGAATAAGAAGCTCCTAATTAATAACAAAGAGTGAATCAAAATCTAGATCAAAGGTTTAATCCAGGTGGCCTACAAAATTATAAAAATCAAGGATATAATAATAACTAGGAAAACCAAGGAGGGGGCCAAAATATTGAATACCAACATGGTAACAACCCCCAATACCAAAATTTTAAAGCTATTACTTCTCATAATAGCTCTCAGGTTAACAAATTATTTTCTAAACCTAGCCCAAATGGAGAATACATTTATGGCCAACTAAATGTGGCTCATTATGTCAACATTTTAGAGGTGCAAACAAAACCTAGTGCATCCTTGGAAATTTAAATTTTTGTTATTACTAGGAGTGCACCTAAATACAAAAAGAACCAACCTTCTAAAGAGAAAAAAATAAAGATAAATAAAAATAACCTACCCAATTAATGGTCAATCTAGCATTATTTGATAAGATTCCAAACCCTCCTTTTATCATTTAGGAACTTTCTACAAATATAAAAATGTTAAAAATGTCAAAAATTATTTTTGAGAAGGCCTCAACATAGTCTATATAACTTATCACTATTGAAAACATTGAAATACCATGATCACCACTTAAAGCAACAATCCTAGCACCCATGATAAGAAATAATCAAGATGTTATCTAGCCCAAGAAATCATTACTTAAAGCAATCATGAGCAAAACTAAATCATGGGATATTTATGAAGAGATACATACAACCCCTTGCAAGGTCCAATACTTGGAATTACTTAGGATATTTCATTATTAGAGACAATGGTCAAGATACTTACTAGATGAGATGAATATGCTTAGACCAAGGGTTCCTAATGTTATGTCCATCATTCTAGGGTCTTATAAAATGCAACATATTCAATCCCATATAAAAATATTTGTATTGATGCACATACTAGCCCTAATTTGGTTATAAATCCTACCTTTAAAAACATTATTGTTGCTAATTATTAATCAAGAAATGATGATCCATTATTAATGTTAACAATGGTTTATAATTATGTCACTATCCTTGATAGATAAACTGAATATCCCTAAAGAAAATATCCTCTATACAAAAAGTCATTGTTATGCTTATAATAGTAATGCTAAATATCTCATGGGTTACATTTGGTTTCCAATTTTGGATAGACCTAAAGAATTAATACCAAATTTTATGGTGTTCAACTTTTAGACCAACCATAACATGCTATTAGGTAGACATTATACCAAGAAGATAAAAGCCATAACTTTTTGTCCTTTTCAAGTGGTTAAGTATGTTGTGATGATAAAGTATTCACCATAGAAAGAGACTTATATCCTTGGGAGCCTCATCCTTAAAACAATAAAATATATTTTATTCCTTCTATGGATGAGATACAAAAGGTTCTAGTTTATGGACATGATCCTCAATGAACTTCTAAAAGGAATTTTTACAAGGATTATCTTGAATTTTATTTGAAATATCCCCAAGCTAGGTACACTTTAAAAGATATTAAACCTAACATGGATGTTATTACTCCTCTTCATCAAGAGATATCTGATAAATTTCCACCATTATTGAAACCAAAATAAAGATAATATCATATGTTATATATAAACAATTTACCAAAATACACAATTCCCATGAGGATGTTACTAAATTGAAATGAGTAATATTTTGTGTTGATAATGGTAACATGAGAGAGGAAAATAATAGTTACATAGAAAGTGATTTTAATCAAGTCTTTAACATTGAAATAAAGATTGCTCCTTCTACTAGTCTTATTCCTAAGGTGGGTATTGGGTTACGAAGTAGGCTCAATGGAAGTTTATATTTTATATGATGATGATAGGAAATTCAATACAGATTTATATTAAATTAATAACAATAATTTACTTATCTACTACTTTATTAGGAATACTAAATACAATCAATACAAAGCTAGGCTAGATTGGTATAGTACAACTAATATTTCCATCATCTCTACATCAATTTCAAAACTACTATGAAGATAGGCCAATTGGGCGTTCTACTACAAAAACATAAATTCTTGTACTATTCTATATTTTCCTAAATCAGAACCCTTTGTTGGATTTTCCTTTATTGGATTTTCTTCAATACAACTAGGATCACCTTTGAAAGTGGAAATTCCAAGCAAGGCTATTTTTTAAACTATTTCTAGGTGTGTTCCTATTGTTTTTATAGCATCAAATGACTATTCATCCTATGTAATCCTTGATGTGCCTAGACTACTTGAATTTTTTGTTTAAATATCTCTACAACTATGATCACCTCTTAATGTGGCAATCCTGGTTCTTGCTATTTTTTGAAAAACAATTAATTCTAATGTATTTACTTTTGTATTTGTTAGCCCATGTTTAGATCTAGAAATTTGTTCCTACTCATTTAGGTTTTTTAACTAGTGGCTTGATAGTTTGATTGATCCTACACCCTCTTGTTTAGCAAGGTACTTGATCAAAGCTAAGTTTTATAGTAATTAAAAACTAGGGTGGTCATTAATGCTTTGATAAAAAATTATAAGCAATTAGAGCCATACCCTAGTTTCCACATTCCTATCTTCTCCAATTTCTAGTCATATGCAACATATTGTCTAATATTAGGGATAAGGCACATGTAGAGGAAAAACCAACCATTCACATACCCATAAATACCTCTTTCTTTATACATTACCAAATAATGAAGCCATACTAGAGTTTTTATATGCTAGAGAGGAAAGGATCCTCTGACAATACCATAATATAAGGTTCCTTCAAGAGTCCAATCCTAGCTGAGGAAGGTGAAAATTATTTGATTATATTTTTCAAGTTGATATTTATTTTAAATTAAAGAATATTCATTGTGCTTTAAGACCATTTTGAAGAAGGCAATGCCATGAATGTCCAACTTAACATAGATATTAACATAGGTACCCCTAAGCAACCACAGTAAAAAATTGGGTTAGCCTATCTAATAAAGAGTAAGCCATATTTACTATCTTGTTTAAGGAGTATAAGGATGTATTTTCTTGAAAATATTCTAACATGCCTAGAACTGATGAGGATTTTATTATCCACAACATTGTTACCTATGAGAATGTCAATCATATCCAGCAAAATTAAAGGAATTTTTCTCCTCTCATCAAGACCTATGTAAAATAAAAATCCCAAATCTATTAGATGTTAGTTTCATAAGACCTATTTATTATTTGGAATGGGTATATAACATTGTGCCTATGAAAAATAAACAAAATAATATTATTAAACTTTTTTGTGATTTTTGAAACATCAACCTAGCTTGTCCTAATGATAACTTTCATTTTCTCTATATTGTTGATGTTGTTGATTCTACCACAAGGTATGAAATATTATCCCTTATGGATGACTATTCAAGCTATAATGAAATACTAATTCCCCCTAAGAATCAAAATAAAACAACTTTTACTATTTCCTTGGAAAAATTCTTTTATGTTGTCATGTCCTTTGGATTGAAAAATGTTGGTGCTACTTATCAATGAGCCATGACAACTATATTTCAATATATTATTGGAAAGATAGTGGAATATTATATGGATTAACTTTTTGGTAAATCTTGTTAGAATAAGAGAATATTCTCTTAAGTTCCACTAGGATAGACACACTTGAGTCTCCACTCCTCCATGTGTTAGGAGAACTCTCAGTGGTGTCTTCATCAAGTCTGATGAGTTGTTGTAATCCAACGACTCTCAATGATCAACTTTGCTATTTATACAAAGTTGATCCTTGGAATAAATCAATCGGTTCCACTCTTCTCTTCATATTTTGTGTAATGCTTTGCATGTCTATTATTGGGAAATTCTAACATGGTACCAGAGCAGGATATATTTTGCTAGCATTCTCTCTTGAAGGTTCTAGGATCTAGTTCATTTGCTTTGGATAATTTTTTTTGACTAACTTGCTTGAAAGTAATGCAGTAGTCACTTTTTATCCATAGGTTTTCTTTCTTTCAGCAAAATCTTTATTGTTGAAAATATATGTGTTGCAATATTTAAAAAAAAAAGAGGTTGTGTTTGAATTCATGCTAGAAGGTATTTTTTTTTATAATATTAAGAGCTCTTCCTTGTGCCTGGTGCTATTTTTTAGCCCATATTCTAGAAGGAAAGAGCCTCTTTTTCAAAAATATCCTCCCTCTTCGATTCAAATTAAGAGCCCTCTCTTTTTCATAACAAGTGTTGCGATCCTATTTGAATTTTGAGGCTTCACAGTTTTCTTTTGGCCCACTTTGATTGGGGCAATGTTTATTTTTTTGCTTTAAAATTTGCGAGATTATCATGATTATTTATTTCTAACCAAATATCTTTTAAGAATCAGCTCTGTGTGTGGTGGTTATTAATTTGTGTGAGATATTATTTTGATCTTCATCTTCGAAGGGACTCCTCGCTCTCGTTAAATCTTGGTGCATGCAACGTACCTCTCTGGATGCTACGTGGATCACTCACCTCATCGTGTCCTCTCTGGATGCTACGTGGATTATCCACCTAGTCCTCAATGCCGTTCCTCAATGTATCTCCATTTTCGAAGATTGTTGTCCTTGTCTCGAAGATCTATCTCTTTCAAAAATTGAAGATCTAATTTTCGTCAAAATATCATGGTGCTCTCTCAACAAGAGTCCATAAAATCTCCACACCCTACACAGGATTGTATTATGAAGTTTTGTTGTTCTCAAGGTTCTGGTTCGAAATCATAGCTTGATTCATGATAAAATATAGCAAAAATTTTTATAACGTGTACTACAGGGATAACTAGATCTTCAACAGTCACGACTCTTAAGGCACTCTCCACAGTGACCTCTACTAACCTCTGGTCTCGAAGAAGCCCATTCTGGGATAGTTGTATCATCAGAATTCAACACTTAAGGTATATAATTTTTATTTATTTCTTTTGTGCTTCTTCTCTGGTTCGTTCATTCCTGTATGCACAGATAGCTTCTTCCAAGCTATAGAGGAAGAACGTCTCAAAAACCTCGACATCTTGGGAGCCTCTTCTCTGCTACGTTGATACCCGCAGAGGTCGAGAGCACCACATATTCAAGGAGGAAGACTCCAGTTTTTTTTCGAATCTTAATGTTTTGGTTGCAAGCTATTTAAGAAGGCGTCTCCATTTATTCTGAGTGTCTATCTTTCTCAGAGGTCGAAATATTGTAATAAGTTCTAATTCTCCTCTTTGCTATATCCTTTTATATTGGTTATTCATTTCAATCGATCCTTCGATTTTTGAAGGTCATCTCCTTTGACTCCTTTTCTCAGAGCCTTTTATTTTTTCCTCAAAAGGCTCTCTTCAATCATGAGTCAATCTTGTAACCTTTATAATAAAAAATATTTTTTTTTTTGGGGGGGGGGTTTGCATGCAAATTTTTGCACATTTGTGTTTCTTATCTTTAGGGGGGTTGTATATTTTTGTCTATCTTCTTCTAAGTTCATTTACTTGTTTTTAAGTAAAACAAATTTATAAGGTGTTTATTGTTGAAATTTTCCCTTATTTATTTCATAGAGAAGATACTCAAATATAAAAACCACTTCAAAGCAAAAATTTTCAAATTTAATAAATTATTTAAGGGGGGGGTTGTATCTTCTTATATATTCATTTAGTTCCTTTTAAATATATTTTTTTTTTTTAAATGTGTTATTATTGAAATATTCCTTACATATTTCAATAAGAAGATAATCTCTAAAAATTCAAACCTCTTCAAAAAAATTTATTACACTTTTTCATATATTTTCTTATATGTGGTAAAAGTTTTGGTTTAAATTATTTAGAAAGGTGTTTTTTTATTTATCTTTTCTAAATATAAATATCTTCACTTAAGAGAAAACTCTATAATTTTCCAAATCTTATAAGTTTTCCTCAAAATATATTTGCCTACGTTCCATGTATCATTGTCTCTAAACACTTATAGTTTCCCTCAAGTAAGGGCAAGTTTTGGAGGCAATTGGTATAAAGGCCTGGCATATATTTTTCTTCATCAACCTTACTACAATATTGGATATCTCTCTTACTTATAGTTTCCCTCTAGTAAGGGTGAGTATTGAGTTATCCATATTTATATCTAGTTGATAGCTCTGCATTTCAAGCCTACATTCCTTTGAAAATTCTTCTCCTTACTTATAGTTTCCCTCAAGTTAGGGTGGGTATTGAGAAGAACATAAAAGGGATTTGGCAATTCAAAGAAAATATATATCAAACTCAATTACTTATAGTTTCCCTCTTGTTAGGGTGGGTATTTTGAGATTTGATATTTTGAAAAGCTTCATATCTTCTTTAAAATCAATTGCATTAATCCAAAAATTGAAGTTCTAAGGGGGGATATATTGGTTAAAACTTCAACTTTTCTTTTGTGTCAAAATGATGAATTCAATTGAACCTCTTACTCCTCATAACTACCATACATGGAAGCCCAAAATTTTAAATCTCATTTCTCAAAAAGGGCTCACACACCTTTTAGAAGAAAACCAACCTGAGTTTGATAAAGAATATGAAAATTTTGTTCACAAAGGGAAAATGCATGAAACTATGGGTATTATTAGCTCTAATGTTCATGAAAGTTTGTGGTTTCACATTACATATTGTAAAAATCCTCATGAAAGTTGGGAGAAACTAAAAACCTTGTTTGGAAAAGTAGATCAAATTAGATCAATGCAACTAGAAGCAAAACTAACAACTTTATCTCCTGAATACTTTAGCAGTATTATTGACTTCCTCACCAAATTCAAAGAAGTCCTCACTCAATACAAAGGCAGTGGGAAGAAAAATACTGATGAAGAATGCATTTATCTAATTCTCTCTAAACTAAATGGTGTATTTCAAATCTTTGCAACCACCTTTCTATCTACAAAATATGCTCTTGGTGCTACCTTTAAAATGCCCTCTTTAGAAGAATTTTGTGATAGACTAACTAGGGAAGAAACAAAACTTGCAAGATATGAGATATCTTCCTCTTCCTCTTCCTCCAAAGCCTTAGTAGCCTCCACCTCTACTAAAGAAAAATTCAAAAAGAAGGAAAGGAATCCCATAACTTGTACTCACTATAAAAAGAATGGTCATTCTATAAACAAATGCTGGAAAATATTACAACAACTAGAGGCAGCTATGAAGGATAAAAATATAGACAATAAAAATCAAATAGGGAAAGCCCTAAATTTTCAAGGGAAAACCTCCAATTCTTCCTCTAAATACTGGGTTCTAGATTCTAGAGCTACTCATCACATGACTACTTCAGATGAGTCATTCTCTTCTATCTCCTCTAGCTCTACATGTAGCATAGAAGTGGGTGACTCTTCATTTATCCCAATAAAAGGAAATGGGGACATAATCATTGATGGTGGCTCTATAAATAATGTTCTCTATGTTCCAAACATTACCACAAATCTCCTCTCCATCTATCAAATTTGTACTTTTGGTAAGGGGAAAATAGTTCTCTTCTCTCTAATAGGAGTTGAGATAAGAGACTTTCAAGATCCCCATTCTCTTATAGCTAAAGGAGATATTGATCACAACACTCACCTATTTCACTTCAAAGGATTCAAAAATCCAGAAGGGGCCTCCTGTTTTGTGGCTCATGGAGATCTTGAAAGCAAAATTTGGCATGAAAGGTTTGGTCATCTTAGTTACAACTACCTAAAGGAATTGAGCACCCATAATATGGTAACAGGTTTACCCCAAGTCTCTTCTATTGATGGATTTTGTCCTAGATGTGCTCTTGTAAAGCAACATCAAGATCCTTTCCACTCAAGTGGTTCTCTAAAAGCCTCATCCCCTCTAGGACTAATCCATAGTGACTTGATGACTTTTCTTGAACCTTATTTTAAAGGAGAAAAATATGCTCTAACCTTTATTGATGAATTTTCTAGAAGAACTTGGGTCTACTTCCTAAAATATAAAAGTGATGTTCTATCTCACTTTAAAGTCTTCAAAACCTTAGTTGAAAATCAGGCCTCTTGCAAAATCAAGCAAATTTACATTGATAATGGGGGGAATACTACAGTAATGAGTTCTCCATATTTCTATCAAGTCATGGCATCATTCATTAGCATTCTGTCTCCCATAATCCTCAAAAAAATGGTATTGCAGAAAGGAAAAATAGGACATTAAAAGAGATGGCTAATTGCATGCTCCATTCAAGAGATCTTCCAAATTTTTTTGGGTTGAAGCTATTAACTATGCCAATTATATTCAAAATCGCACACCTCATAAAGCTCTTGACCATTTAACTCCTGAAGAAGCATGGTCTGGCTCAAAACCATATGTTTCCTTCTTCAATATTTTTGGGTGTACTGCTTGGGCTCACATCCCAAAGAAGAAAAGGAAAGCTCTAGATAAGAAAAGCAAACAACTCATATTTGTTGGTTATTGTGAGGAAATGAAAGCTTATAGGCTCCTTGATCCCTCAACTCATGAGGTCTTTTTTCATAGGAATGTCCAATTTGATGAAACATTCCCTCAAAAAGATCCTCAATCCCCCTCTTCCTCCATTGAGCCTTCTCCTATAGTAGAACCTCAATATTATGAAGAGCCAACTCTTGAGGTTAACTTGGAAATTGATAATCAAGATGAGGAACCTGTAACTCCAACTCAATGTCTTTCAACTCCTTCTACTCCTTCCACTATGCCAAAATGGGCCCGCACCATTGTTAAAGAAGCTACTCCTTACATCCAAAATATTCCATCTACCAGATCATCCAACCCCATAGGCACTGGTCTTGTCTGTCAGTCTATTTCCTCTGATCCCCAATCCTTCAAAGAAGCTACAAGTATCAAAGAATGGGATGATGCCATGGAAAATGAATTTTCTTCCTTAATAAAAAATAAAACTTGGGATTTAGTTCCCTTTCCCAAAGGAAGGAAGTTAGTTCATTGTAAATGGATCTACAAAACAAAATATGGGCCTAATGGAGAAATAGACAAACACAAAGCTCACCTAGTGGCAAAAGATTTTTCTCAAATTGAAGGTATCGACTATGCAAAAACCTTTGCTCCAGTTGCTAAAATGGATTCTGTTAGACTGGTTCTTGCTCTGGCTACTTTCTAAAAGTGGCCTGTCTATCAAATGGATGTAAAAAGTGCTTTCTTACATGGGGACTTGAAAGAAGAAATATACATGGAACAACCTGCTGGTTTCACTCAAGACTCCTCTCTTGTTTGTAGGCTAAAAAATCTCTCTATGGCCTCAAACAAGCCCCTAGAGCTTGGTATCAAAATATGGACTCCTTCCTTCTTTCCACAGGTTTTTCTCATTGTGAGTTTGATAACACAGTATACATTTGGAGAAATGAAGGCAAAATCACCATTATTGTTCTATATGTTGATGATCTTCTTCTCACTGGTAGTAACTTGACTCACATTCAGACTATAAAAGACTCCCTCTAAAAAAATTGAAATGGCTGATCTAGGTAAAGCTCATTACTTCCTTGGGATCCAAATAAGTCAAACAGATGCATGAATTTCATTGTGTCAACAAAAGTACACTCTAGATCTTCTTCAAAGATTTAAAATGATATATTGTAAACCTTCTCCTACCCCCTTCCAATCTGACATTAATATTAGTACTTCCTGCTCATCCCCTCTATGTGATGCAACTCTATACTATCATATTATAGGAAGTCTGCTATACCTTACTCATACTCACCTAGATATATCATATGTTGTTGGCCTCATATCCAGATTCTCTCATCAACCTCATTTCAGTCATTGGCAAGTAGCAAAAAGGATCCTCCATTACTTGCAAGGCACTACACACTTTGGGATCTTCTATAAGGGAATTTCCATGGATATCATTGGCTACACAAATTGGGCAAGTTCAATAGGAGACAAATGTTCAACCTCGGGCTATGTCTTTTGCCTTGGTTCTTCACCAATAGTCTGGTTATGCAAGAAACAACAAGTAGTAGCCTTATCTTCTACAGAGGCAGAATACAGGGCAACAGTTTTAGCTAGTCAGGAAGCTCTTTGGCTTTGTCAAATTCTGAGAGAATTTGGTTTCACCCATGAAAAGCCTATAACTATTTGGTGTGACAATCAGAGCACAATTCATATTGCATGCAATCTAGTTGAGCATCAACGCACCAAGCACATTGAGATACACATGCACTTCATATGACAGTATATTAAGAATGGGGATATACACTTGGAATATATTTCAACTGAGAATCAAATTACATATATCTTCACCAAGTCATTTCATTCTCTATGTTACCTTCAGTTGCGAGATAAGCTTGGAGTAATATAGTTGTATTGATTGGTTTTATGAGGACAATCTTCACCATACAAAGACAAGCCTCTTACTTCCTTTTGATTGATGGTTTTTCCCATTGGATTTTTACCATCTCTTCAAAAAGAAGTCATTGTACATGAGTACCTCATCAGAACTTGTTGCCGGGACTCATTTGTATGAATATCCCCTAGTATCATTTAAGGGGGGTTTTATAATAAGAGAACATTCTCTTAAGTTCCACTAGGATAGATACACTTGAGTCTCCAATTCTCCATGTGTCAGGAGAACTCTCAGTGGTGTCTTCATCAGGTCTAATAAGTTGTTGTAATCCAATGGCTCTCAATGATTAACTTTGCTATTTATACAAAGTTGATCCTTGGAATAAATCAATCAGTTTCACTCTTCTCTTCATATTTTGTGTAATGCTTTGCATGTCTATTATTGGAAAATTCTAACAAGTCTAAGAAGTGGGATGATCACCTAGCTAATATTCATATAATATTTTAATGATTGTCTCTATAAGGTTATACTTAACCCTAGGAAATGTGTTTGGTGTTATGAGTTACAAGATACTAGGATTTATGGTGTCTCATAGAAGCATAGATGTTGATCATGACAAGATTAAGTCCATTAATATTATACCTCCTCCTCAAAAAATATTAAAGACATCAAATCCTTCTTGGGAAAGAATGGAGTGATAAGCAATTTATCCTTGAGTTAGATTTCATAGATTATCCATTGAATCATTTTCTTATAAAAAATTTGAGTTCAAATGGGATGAAAGTTGTAACAAGGAATTGAATTCAAGAAATTTATTTTACGACCCACATAATTTTTTTCCACCCAACGTGGATAACTTCATTATTCTATACACCTTGACTAACCAAGTTTCCTTGTGAGTAGTCCTTACTCAACAAGATGAAAATAATGAGCATATCATGTACTATATTAGTCAAACAATGCTTCTAATAGAAAATTAGTACTCTCATGGAGAAGGATTGTCTAGCCATCTATTTTACATATAAAAAACTAAAGCATTATATGTTAAAATGGATCATTATGATGCAAGAATTTAATATTCATATCATTACTAGAAAAACTATTGAAGCTCAAGTGGTTGCTCTTGTTATAGTACAACAACCCTTAAAAGAGGTATTTTATGATGAGGACATAATGGTAATATCTTGTGCTCCACATGACTTTCTCATATTTTATTCCTCCATTGCTTCTAGTATTATTCAATAATTAGTTCCTTGTGATCTTACTAAGTAAGAAACATTTCTCTTGGATTCTTGTGAGGTTGTCAAAATGTGTTATAAAACTAAGTCTGGCACCAAATTTGATACACCTTTTACATACCAACATTTTGATGATGTCCTCCACCCTAACACTTGGATCCTTTATTTTAATGGAACAAGAAATGAGTTTGAGGAAGGAGCTAGAATATTTCTTAAGTCTCCAATTTTCCTAGCTATTCCAATGGACTTTCACTTATTTTTTTTGGCCTTACTAATAATATTATAGAATATGAGATTTTAATTATAGGACTTCTAACCACTCAATGTATGAATGTTAAACACATTAGAATGTTAGGATACTCCTAAATTATAGTTGGCTAGATATTTGGTGAGTATGTTTTTTAAGATCCCCATTTGATCCCTTACCACCAAATGACTACATATTTAATCAATGCTTTTGAGTACTTTTAAATTAGGAGTTCCTCAAGGGGGGGGGGAATGTGAAGGATGACTCTTTGACTGCTTTGAATAGCAAATTTATACCACATGAAAACATTACTAAAACTATAGTAAAAAATCATGATGAACTGTGATTTGTATCACTGATGATTTGATGGATGTACACACAATAAAGATAAATCCTATTTATTGTCATATCCTTCATGATGATCCTTGGTATGGTAACTATTGTAGCCTAGTTTGTCATCTAGATCACACTTGAACTATGATTATCATCTCTTGAGATATGAAGGCAAGCTCCCGTTGATCACAACCTAAACTAGACATTGGGAGAATTAAATACTTTGTTTCAACCTCTAGAGAAGGCTAGATCCTTGTCAACTTAATGAGTGTTGACTCTATTTAGATCAAATATAGGAAGGTTAAGGATAGAAATGATAGGGTTAGAAAATAATGGATTTAATATGGATGGGTGAAGCTAACAACATAGACATCCACACAGTATCCTTTTAACAAATGATTTCTGAAAAGCATCATAGAGGATTAACAACATTCAAAAATTATGCAGTTATGCTATTGAAATAATGTTTTACATGTTCACAGAATTATTCCAAATATCTAGAAATATTGATCATCCAATTTCAACATAATAATATAAATACCCTAATTTGACATAAATAGAATTCTCGATAAACATGTATGTAGAAACAATTAACTCAATTTACTCTAAGTTAGCATTTAAAATTAACAGAATAGACTAACCATAGCAAAAAATACGAGATAATATCTAAGAATCAAGTCGATCATTCAACATAGGCACAAATTTGAGGTAAACATCCCTTGTAATATTTTATTCATCAACTAGTAAAGAAACACATAGTGGTGCAAGCAAACACTCAAGAGCCAACCATTTGGAAGGAGGTTGTTTCTCTTATTTATAGGTTTTACAATAGTCATTTTACTCTCAAGAATTACAAGGAAATTTGGTTTTCTCGTGTTTTATCTAACCACTTATTGTTCATGGTGCCCACCAACTACGCCCTCCTAGTTCTATTGCAACAACCTCCTGGTTGAGCTCATTTTTATTGTTGGCTATTCTTGAAATCAATTCCTCTCCATTGATCTCACAACAAAATCTAGTTCAATAAGATGCTTCTGGAAGGTTCTGGGTCAGGACTATTTTTTGTTCATCTTCTCCAGCATCAGTTTTAGATTTTCCCTACTTCCTGGATTATGCATGCAAAAGTTCACTAAAAACCCTTAAGGGAGGTAGAAGTTTGATTATGGTCATAGATCTGTCCATCGGATGATTGGAGTACCATTTCTTGATTGTGCGATAACAATGAAGGAAGGAGATAAATCACAACTTTTCACCTTTAGCTATTTCTCACCTTTTGTGGCGCTTCTCACTTTCAGCTTAATTTTAGCACTTTCCCATTTGCACAGCTCATGTGAAGGAGGGAGAGCATGACTTTTAATTCTTCTATTTTTCTATATTTTGTCAGTGCTTCTCAGTTTTTGCCTTTTCTCAGTGCTTTTCAATTTATGTACCTCATGTGAAGATGATCGAGAAGTGCAGCTTATGTGACTTCTTTATTTTTATCTCTTATTAGCGCTTCTCAGCTTTAGGCTCTTTTCGGAATTTTTCAATTGCACACTTGATACAAGGGAGGTTGAGATGTGTGGTCCTTCTATGCTTCTAATTTTTAGCTCAATTTTGGTGCTTTCTTACTTTCCACATTTGCACAACGCTTTTCAAATTTTTAGCACTCTTCACTTCTATGCGGTGACTACAAAGGAAACCAAGAAGAGTGGTTTCTACTAGACTTCTCACTTTTGAATTGATTTCAGCACTTCTCATCTTTGGGTGATTTGTAGCGCTTTTGCATCTCCCTTACATACTTAGCCAAATTTTATAAAATTTTGGCTTAAGTATGAATGTAGCCTTTTTTGGCCTACAATAACATTTTATGCTTAATTAATAATAATACCTATCCACCTACAACTATTTCTAAGTAGTACTCTTGAATCAATAAGAGATAATTTTAATATCTTCTTCTTGGTGAGGTATTGTACTATCATAATCTTGATGGTGTTCTCTTTTGATGTCTTATAGAAGTCAAGGTGCCAAGATATTTCTTTGATGTTCATAGTGGTGACTATGGAGGAGAATTTAGTGGTCATTCCGCAACCTGTAAATTGTTATGAATGGGTTATGAAACTTAACACAAATAACTATGTCAAATCCTATGACAAATATCAATCCATAAATATGAAATTCATGTCCTTGCTTAGGTTCTTCATCCATTTCAATATCCTAGATCCATTTCCACTTGGGGCCTTAAACTTCTAAGACCTATTTCTCCTATATTCCTAGAATATCATAAGTTTACTATCACAACCATAGAATATTTTATCAAATGGGCAAAAGCTATGCTATTGAAAAATCAAACAACCCTCGTCATATCCAAAATTTTATCTTTAACCAGATTATGTGTTGCTTTATTGTCCCATATAATCTAATTTTAGATAGTGGTAATCATTTCAAAAATAAAGAAATGCATGAGTTAACTTCTTATTTAGTGATTCAACACCATATTTTGTGCTCTACTATCCACAAGGGAATGGTCAAGTTGAACTTAGCAGTAAAATTTTGGTAAAAATTATAAAAAATATAATTAAAAAATCAAAGAAATATTGGTACTTAAAGTTATATACTATATTATGGGTATACTACATGTAGGCAACATGCCACATGGCCTAAGACACTGAGTCCCTTTCCAAATGGGACCTAAAACTTTCATGTGGGTTGGCCTATAGCCATGTACATGTATATGTATAAGTATATGTATATGTATATGTTTAAGCGAATATTTTATGTGTCAATTTATGAATAAACTATGATTATATCTCTAACCTAAAGAAGACCATTATGAAATAAAATAAAAAGACAAGAGAATGCAAGAATACAAGTATACAACAAATAGTAGAACTATGCTATATGCTTTTCAATTTTGATGATTGCAAGGATATAAAGAGTTATTTTCTTTCAAGGGAAAATAAGAAATGATGCAACAAAGAAATCTAAACCTAATTGTAACTAAATGCTATTTTGATTCCTTGCCTAAAATTATTTTATAGAAGATACTTAAACTAAACTCTAATGTTCCTTAAATGATGAAATTTAGTTGGATTTTATTAGAAAAACATAATCATAGAGAGCAAAAAAATAAAATTTCAACTATAAAAAGAAATAAATATCCCAAAACCACGATATCTAGTTTTAGATGGTTGTGTAGAAGCGCTACATTGACACTTTTGCTAAAAATTGGTGCTTTTATGAGAAACTACAAAACAAAAAACAACTATAGTTAGGTTTTAGGGGATCTCTATGATCTTAGGTAAGTGAAAGTTATTTGTCTAGACTAATTAGGCCCACTTTTAATAACATAAATTTGGAAAATGCATGGAAATTGGAAGGAAAATAAATACATATAAAAACACTAGTAATGCTCAAAAGCACTGTCCTAGAACTCTTTAGACCTTGATGCTTTTGCATTATGTGAAATAAAGAGGCAAAATCACTAGGATTTTGGAAATATTAGAGCTTCTACACCTACAACTTGAAAATAGATATTTTAAAGACCTAAATTGATGCAAATTTGATTTAAATGAAAGATTAAGTCACAAAATGAGGTCTAAACTCTAATTGTAGATACCTAAAGCAAGATGAGTTAGAAAGTTATTCTAGTGATATCCAATATTTATAAAATATGCTTAGATAGTGAATAGAGATACAAAATTCTATGAAATAAATAACAATGCCTAAAAAACTCTACAAATGGTGCTTAAGGAGTTCCCAAAATGGGATTAAATAAAATTTACAAATAAGTGAGTAGATGTTACAAGACTTAATCAGGATAAAGATATGATATAATGTAGCTAATACAACTATTATTCTAAAAAAATATGATGTGATGTCTATAAGATTATGCAAACAAATATTATATGCTATAAATCAACTATAACCTAGAATTGAGAGATGCAAAACATGACTAAATGTTGCAAATTAATAATAAGATCTGGAAAAACATTAGACAAGGAGATTGTAGTGATTGTAAATGTTGGTATGCCTATAATATTATGAAAATAGACATAAAATGACTATGAAATCCTATAAAACAAAATGAAATAAATGTAAACTAAAATTGATAACTGCATAAGATATTAGAGACATATAAAATAAGTTTGTATTAGTAGTTGTAGATTGCACCAATTGAAGTATTAGCAAGGAAAATAAAGTGGAAAATTTATTAAATAAGAAACAAAATATAAAATACGAGTGATATAGGAATAATACAACCCAATAGAACCTCCTCATCTTAGTCTAGAAGTCCTTGCTTGACTTACCCCAAATACTATTGAAAGTGCTCACAATCAAACACACATAAAGAAAGAAAGAGAGAGAGGGAGAGAGAGAGATTTCACAGAGTTGGACATCTTTAGAATGCTTGTTGAAATTCTATCCCATAGGATCTACTTAAATATTTTAAGAGAGGGCTCTCTTTGAGGGAAGAGGGATTCAAATATGTCATTAGGGTAAAAAGGAATTCAAAAATTATAGCATGATGCAAGGATGATCATGATCAAGAGTGGAGGAAGGAATAAACATGCTTGAGACACATGCTTATAGATATTTCATGTGTACCAACAAAAGTGTTGGGTTTCTATAGAAGCGTTGGTGTAACACTTTTGATCTTGATCAATGCTTTTGAAATTTCACTATTTTGTAGTAAAAATTAAAAATTATTCAAAGGTGAAAAATCCTTACCTTTCAACAAAAGTGCTACCCTAGTGTTTTTTCTCATATATGATGAAAAATGCATGTTGTGACATTAGTGATATTCATTAAAATAAATATGATAATTGTGATGCAAGTTGTGATATGTGTGATTTGGGACCCACAATAACAAATGCATAAGAACTTGTTTCTAGAACATATCTTGCATGTGATATAAGGGATTTCAAAATTATTCATGAATACAAAGAGTTAGCATAAAGTATATGTGATAGTAGACATTTTAATGATATTGATAATAGTGACAAAGATATTAGCATAGAGTTTTTGATAGGATACAATTATGAAAAAATTTGGCATGAAAATATTATAAAGCAAAATAATGAAGACCTCAAATAATCAAGTGATAAATGTGGACATTGTTGATTTGTAAATATGTCTAAGGAAAGGTTGTGTGCCTACAGAACTTAACCGAAATTGAATGACCAAAAATTTGTGAGGCTTCTGTGGTCAATATCTAGAGGAGGCCAATTCCTTTGAAGTTCAAGCTAACTGATCCTAAAATATGGTGGAAAAAGGGTGCTGAAAGAAAATAAAATATGTAAATATAGAACTTATAATGGTGCAGATTAGGCCACATAAAGATATATGAGTAGTAAAATATTATGCAGTAATACAAGTGAATAACCTAATAGACAAGCTAGTTTTACTATTAATCATAGAAGATTTAATTTCATTATGTTTTAGCTTAACAGATTACAAATTATAGAACAAGTGAATGTATCATAAGCATAAATATAGAAAGTAAAATAAACATTATGAGTATCCAACGGGCTAAAATTAGAAATAGGTAATAATTCATACATACACATTCCACAACTGAATTGAACTAGAGGTGAGACAACAATCCCTTTGTATTAGTATGTAACATTCTGTTTTACATACAAATTGTAAAATCCTAAGAGCTAACCTTTTTTTTTTTTTTTATATTCTAGTATTTATATTCTTTTACAATGTATTTAGTTAGCAAGGCATAATTACCTTAGAAACATATTGTCATTATGTCAGAATATTCGCTATCCTACTACACTACTTGTAGGTATTGTTGTTGTAACTGCCCACTCATGGCTTGATAACCTAGATAGGTTTTGCATCATGTTGAGTCTTTTTGACTCTGATACTTGCACCTGGTCCATTGATATTTACTAATGCTTTTAGTTGAGATGCCCTACCATATATATGATGGCCATGATGAAAACAATATCATTAAGATCTGTTGACAAGTGATCGTGTCCTATAGGTTTCCTAGGATGATGGCAACCTGATGCTTGACATTG
Source organism: Wollemia nobilis (assembly GCA_028583015.1). Lineage (NCBI taxonomy): Eukaryota > Viridiplantae > Streptophyta > Pinopsida > Araucariales > Araucariaceae > Wollemia > Wollemia nobilis. The sequence goes on from JAQPPZ010017068.1 coordinate 2,316,538, forward strand.
AATGTAACTTCTTCATGTCCATTGATAGTTGTTAGGTACCATGTAATATTACTGATATGCGATGAAATTTTGGTATGTTTGGTTATAAAAGTTTCAACATTATCAAGAGTTATGACTTTATGCTTGGTAGTGTGACGGGCATCTGCTACCTTCACGAACCTCGATAGGGTATAGATATTCTCATGCTTTCAAAATTTATCCTTTTTAGCTATGCTCACATCCTCCAGCCATGCGATGGACTTTTTATACCCTAATGGGCTCTGGTTGGGTATAACAATTTTGACATGTCCAACACTTGGTCTTTTCTCTTTACTCTCCTTTTTCGATAGTGCGATGAAGATATGGTGCCTTCATGGATCTCAACTAGGTATAGATATTTTGGTGCTGCTAAGACTTAGCCATTTCAACTTCTCTCAATCATCTTGCCACATGATGATCTTTTGGTACCCTAATGAGCTTCAATCGGGTACAAAAATGTTGATGCATCCAAAACTTGATCATTTCTCTTTACTCTCCTTTTGTGATAGTGCAATGGAGATCTGGTACATTCATGAATCTTGACGAGGTATAGATATTTCAACACTTTAAACACTTAGCCATTTCATCTACTATTGTATCCTTCGATCACATAGTGGACTTTTGGTACCCTAATAGGATTTGACTGGGTATAAAACTTTTGGTGCATATATCATTTGGTCATTTCTCTTTACTCTTATTTTTTGACAATGCAATAGAGATATGGTACCTTTCCAGAGCCCGATCAGGTATATATCTTCTGACGCTTCGAACACTTAGATATTTCAATTGCTCTCGCATCCTATGACCACATGATGAACTTGTGGTACCCTAATGGGATTCGACTAGGTACAGATATTCCAATGCTCCTCATACTTAGCCAAATTTGCAATCTTGAGCCTTTAGCATTGCGATGGACTTTTGGTACCTTTGCAAACTCCGACTGGGTACAAAATTTTTAGCACCTTTCATGACTTAGTCACATTTGCTTGCTAATATCTTTTGGAAACCTAGTGAATATTTGGAATACCTCCAATTTATGGATGGGTATAGATATTTAGATGCATCCAACACTTAGCTATTTTTTTAGTGCATTTATTATCTCTAGTTATGCCATAGATGCTCATCAATTCTCTGAGGTTTAATTGTTATAGCAATCCAAGGACTTAGTCAATTATGCTCATGTTTTTCTTTCAACAAACTCACTTCATTCAAACCAGACAATCAAACCTTTGAACTAGGTATAAAAGCATCGAAAAAACTTTGGTTATGGCCTAATATTACCATTCTTATTTGCAAGAAAACTAATTACCAGCCATCTCATGTGGGTAGGTGCAAAAAAAACCTACATTCTTGGCAACTCATAGGGGATTTGCACTTTTGATTTTAGCACTTTCTAACAGGAGGGAAAGGGAAGAAGAGACTAGAAGAAAGACTTGGGAAATTACAACCGGTAATTATCGCAAGGTAAAGGAGTGTGTGGGTGGTAATGTGATAATATTCATGCGTAAAAAGGTGGCATGTGGTGAAAATGAGAAAAATAGAGGAAAGAGATGGGTATAAAAAAAAATTGGAGACAACAAAAAAATACATGGAGGATGAAAAATAGGAGAGTAGGAAGTATAGGAGGTGGTAAAATTGCCACCATCCAAAGGATTTTGTGGCACATTTACCAAGTGAAGACTAGAAGAAAAGTAAACCAAAAAATAAAGAAATGAATGGGAAGGCAGTCCTAGAATTATCCTATAAAAAGGGTAAAAAGAACTACCTCATCCATGGGATACCCCTATAGAATGGTAAGCTTAATTACCTAGTTCATGGGACACCTCAAAAAATTGCAGTTCCATAAGCATAATCAACTATAGCCAATAATAGACAGACTGCCATGAGCATTTATTGTTCTTGTACTCCTTTTTATTTTTTACATAGTCCATCAAGAACCTTATTTATTGGTGACATTTCTTGTTGCATATGTTCTTCTGCACCGCTACCCTTATTTTTATTTTAATAATATCTTCTTTTAATTTAGGTAGCATAAAAATGCTTTATTAGATCTTAGTTTTGAATGATGATTCTACCATCTAACATCCTTTGATAGAATGCTTTTATTAAGAAGTTTAGCCTTTTGTGAATTATCTAATCATATTTCCATTTTATGTCAACTGAGATTTTTATTTTTTTTATGGTGTTGCGTTCGACTAGTATAATGTATTTTTATGTTATGATGTATTATTATGCTTATTAGATACAACAATCCTTGGCACACATCACAGTAGATTTTCAAGTGGATCTTCTATGAGTACTATATTGTTATACACTTGTCCATTGGACTGCAAAGTCAAAACACTAAAAACAAGAGAAGAAGAAAAGAGAAGAGTTTAGAAAATGCTTGATGAAGATAATTTATGGCACACCAAAATTAATTTGCATCCATATTTCCCACGTATTCTGATGGTTGCTTATTAAACTTTATATTTGATCAACTTGCAATCAATTACTGCAATGATCCCTCTCTTTTTGATATATCTACTCTATGTGCAAGATGATGTAATACACTACATAGATATGCACATGCCATATATTTTTATTTAAATGTTGGCTATGTATACAAAAATATGACTTGTTTTCAATGCCTAACTTCAAATACTTTTTGCAGATCATCCAATGAATCTACAATGTTCAAACCATATGATACCAAATATAAGTTGCTCTTCATGTTCAACTTGCCACAACTGTGAATCATTATCAATCTCAGTTGAGGTCCATTATAACCTTGTCTCTTGCCCTAAAAATATCATACTCTAAGTGTTAGTTATTTATAGGAAATCCTATTTGGTTTTAGCATCCCTACAAATGGTTGTTATATCTTCTAATAATATAGGCAAGTGTTTACTTGCCTGACATCCCATCTGGTTATATACTCCTCTTTTTTCTTTTTTCTTTTTATTTTTAGCTATTTTCAAAAAATAGTGAGAATCGTAATGCTCTGTATCCTATTTATCATCAAAACCAATCATTGAATTGGCAAAGGGTAACCAATTAGACATTGGATGTGTTAATCTATGCTAATTTGACCAAGATTTTGATGGATATTTTGAGCTTATCCCTATGTTGTTGATGGGTTCCTCCATCATGTTCATCCCATGTTCTGTAATATTTTTAATGTATAAAGGGTGCAATACCTCATTTGGTATTTTAATGATCTTTCGAGTAGATGGAATTAACATCAGATGTTATCTATGTATTAGACGACCTATTATCTAGCTTAGAAAGTCCTAGGATAAACATACTCCAAACAAGGAGGGCACATTACTACCATTATATTTTGGATCACAATTAAATATGGATTCCCATAAACCATCATCAAGAAATTGTGCAGTGTTCCTAATTTTTCTAATGGGATTCCCTTAAAGTAGAACAATTTTAGTTCTTGTGTGTTTGGGTTCAGTCCCAAATTTCTACAAACTTCTGATGGCATGATTGAAACATGGGCCTCTGGATCTACTATACAATTGTGCAATATACGTTTCTACAAGAAAAAAGAAAGATAAAATGGAGAAAAATATATTTTTGAAACTACGAAAGGTGATCTTAAAATAGATACATTACTAGCCTTCGATGTTTTTCAATAAAAATGTCAAACAAGTTAACCTTCTCATATGCCAACAAATATATTCTAAATTTTGTTGGTTCTAGAATAGAGTCTCTGAATAGGCTATAAAATTGATCCACCCTTTTTGTTCTCTACTTGGAATTCATAGCTAAGAAATATAGCTTTTTATAGGCCTTATTTATTTTTTGGTTTAGAGGTTTTGGAGCAGATAGAAACACATCTGATTGAATCTCTTTGGCTAATATTTGGTCCATTGGAGGTGAAATGTGATCATTATTATATACATTGGCTTGACTTGTGGAGATAGCATAGGCCTCTGTCCATTGTAACTTTTGACACATGTTATTTAATGTTGTCACATTCTCCATCAGTGGGAGGCACTAATGAGTGTTGTCCCAAAATATTTCTTGGGTATGGATATTTTCTGGTGAAAAAATATTATTTAGATCTAGAGCATCCATTATATTTTCCTTAAAAATATTGTTGTTCTATTCTATGCCATTTTTGATATTATTCTCAGTTTCTTTGGACTACAAGAAGTTATTTGTCCATTTTAACTATGTAAATTTTGTAATTTCAGGAGCATTTGTGCTAGATTGGAAAATTGTTTCTCCATATACCTAACCTCTTCAGTCATCTTCTAAATCACTGCCTTAAATTGTTGTTTGGGATGCAGTGGGCTCCTTTGAGCTGTAACTCCAGAATCATACCATGGATTGGGTGTAACTACCTGAGAGAGTGATGTGAAGCAAGGACTGATAGAAAATATTATCGAGTGAGCCATTTTTCTAGGTGGGATTTTATCGATAATTATTGGTATATTTTTAGCATTAACGACCTCTTGGAAAATATAAGGGAAACTTTTTCTTTAGATTGTTGAATGAGAATTCCTAGATAAAAATGAAAAGCACTGATGTAGTAAATATACATGCTTGGGCATGGGATGGTTGGAACTCATGGGAAATTCTTCTCCACATTATTTTATAGCGGACATTAAAGTCAAATATATTTTAATGAGGTGTACATTTAATGAATGAGAGCTAAATGAGCAATAAGAAAGGGTATCCAGAGTCATCAAATGTATCAATAAGAGCTTCCTCCAAATCAAACCATGTGTAGATGCTTATATTTTCCATGGATCTATAACACAACACTTTTTCTTTGAGAGAGATAAAAAGCAGCTTAATCATCACATTTTTAGATGTAATATTATGAATAGAAGCCAAGGAAGCTACATCATGATAATGTTCAAATGCAATCTTTTCTATGCTATCAAATCTTGGTAAAGTCTTTAGGGCAACCTTAAATATTTCATGCAAATGCAGGATATTAAGGGACCTATATCATTCCATAGGAAACAATGTTATTGAGCCATAGATAATCTTGTAACACTAATTCTTTAGGATTATTCTTATAGGTGAGAGTTGCAAAAGGAGCATAATTTATCCATTGATGAGGTCAAGACTACTCATCAAATATTGAATCCTTTAGGAAGAGTAAAATCCAATTAGATCTCTAAAGATAACTTTGAATAGATCTATATTATATTTATAATAGAGTCACTAGGTGATTACAAAAAAAAAAAATTGATAATACAGGGCATCACCAATCCTTGAATTATCCAAACTGTGAGAGCATAGATCATGTCGAGCATGCCAAAAATAGTTGGTCGCATGGTGGGTTTATGTTTTATGAACTGAGTAATTATAATTTTAAAGGCAACCTATCATGGATCTAGGTTAAACCTCCAACAAAGTCACTAGTTTATTTGATATGAATATGTATAATGAGCAGAATATCACCAAAATCTTATCTATCTAAACTATGGGACTTCAATCCAATCGAGCATGCCAAAAACTATTGGTCTATAAATATATCCAAGGAAAGGTTATGCATCCACAAACCTTGACAAACATTGAATGACCTAAAATTTGTGAGGCTTTGATGGTCAATCTTCAGAGGAGACCAGTTCCTTTGAAGCTCAAGCTAAATAATCCAAAAATACGATAGGAAAAGGGTGCTAAAAGAAAATAAAAGAGTTGAATCTAGAAATTATAGTGGTGCAAATTAAGCCACATCAAGATATATGAGTAGTAAAATATTATGCAATAATACAAGTGAATCACCTAACAAACCAACTAGTCACTCTAAATATTCTTAAGATAAAAAGACAAGAAAAACTTGAATAATTGAAGAACATGTCTATGATGAAAGATGTCTGCTATGAAACAAATAATTGAAGTTCTATGACAACTAATGCATGATATGATACCATAGATTTAAGACCCATGATGACAAATGCATGTTGTGACACTAGTGATATTCATTAAAAGAAATATGAGAATTGTGATGTAAGTTGTGATACATGTGATTTGGGACCCACAATAAAAAATGTAGAAGAACTTGTTCCTAAAACATATTTTGCATGTGACATAAGGGATTTGAAAATTGTTCATGAAGATAAATATTTAGCATAAATTTTATGTGATAGTAGACATTGTAATCATATTGATAATAATGACAAAGATATTAGCATAGAGTTTTTGATAGGATACAATTATGAAAAAAATTGGCATAAAAATATTATAAAGTAAAATAATGAAGACCTTAAACCAAGTAGCAAATGTGGACCTTGTTGGTTTTTAAATCTATCTAAGGAAAGGACGTGGGCCCACAAACCTTGGCCAACATTGAATGACCTAAAATTTGTGAGGCTTTGGTGGTCAATCTTCAGAGGAGGTCGATTCCTTTGAAGTTCAAGCTAAGCGATCATAAAATATGGGGGAAAAGGGTTTTGAAATAAAATAAAAGAGTTGAAGCTAGAACTTATAGTGGTGTAGATTAGGCCGCATCAAGATACATGAGTACTAAAATATATTGTATTAATACAAGTGAATAACCTAATAGACCAACTAGTTTTACTATTTATCATAGAAGATTTAATTTCATTATGTTATAACTTAACATATTACAAATTCTAGAACAAGTGAATGTATCATAAGCTTAAATCCAAAAATCTGAATAAACACTATAAGCATTCAATAGGCTAAAATAAAAAATAGTTAATTATTCATACATACACATTTTGCAACTGATTTGAACCAGAGGCTAGACAATAATCCCTTTGTATTAGTATGCAATATTTTGTTTTACATGCAAATTGTAAAAGCCTAAGAGCTAACATTTTTTTCATTTTTACATTCTAGTATTTATAGTATTTTACAATGTATTCATTTAGCAAGGCATCATTGCCTTAGAAATAGATTATCATTATGTCAAAATATTCACCAACCTACTACACTACTTGGAGGTATGGTTGTTGTAACCGTCCACTCATGGCTTGCTGACTTGGTTGGGTTTTGCATCATGCTAAGTCATGTCAACCCTGCTACTTGCATTTAGTCCTTTGATCTTTACTAATCCTTTTAGTTGAGCTACCTTGTCATATGCATGATCACCTTTATGGAAACAATGTTGTTAAGATCTTCTAACAAGTGATCTTATCCTGTAGGTTGCATAGGATGATGACCACCTGATGTATAACATCAAATGTAACCTCTTCATGTTTGTTGATATTTTTTGGGTACTAGGAAAAGTTTCTAAGATGCAATGGAAGTTTGGTATTTTTTATTATAAAAGTTCTAGTGTTCTCAAGACTTGTCATTTTATGCTTGGCAATATGACAGACATCTGGTACCTTCATGGACCTCGATCGGGTATAGATATTTTTGCACTTCCAAAACTTAGCCATTTTAGTTGCTCTTGCATCCTTCAACCACATGATGAACTTTTGGTACCCTTATGGGCTCTAGCCAGGTATAAAACTTTCGACGCGTCTAGAACTTGGTCATTTCTTTACTCTCATTTTTGATAGTGCAATAGAGATCTAGTACCTTCATGGACCCTTATTAGATGTAGGTATTCTAGTACTTCCAAAACTTAGCCATTTTAGCTACTCTCACATCCTTTGACCATGGGATAAACTTTGGGTACCCTATCAGGCTTTGATCAGGTACAAAACTTTCAATGCATCCAACACATGGTAATTTCTATTTACTCTCCTTTTTTGGTAATGTGAAAAATATATGGTACCTACATGGACCTCAGTTAGATACAAATATTTCAATGCTTACAACGTAGCCATTTTAGCTACTCTCGCATCCTTCAATTATGCGATAGACTTTTGGTACCCTATCAAGCTTTGGATAGATATAGAACTTTTGATGTGTCTAGCACTTGGTCATTTCTATTTAATCTCATTTTTCAATAGTGCAGTAGATATCTAATACCTTCACAAGAAATTTAGCTATTTTAGCTACTCTTGCATCCTTAAGCTATGTGACATGCTTTTGGTACCCTGATGAGTTCTAGCCTGGTATAGATCTTTCGATGCTCCTCATACTTAGCTAAATTTGTTGTCTTGAACTTCCAACACTAAGATAAACTTTTGGTACCTTTGTGAACTTCCAATGGGTACAAAATTTTTGATGCTTTTCATGACTTAGCCACCTTTTCTTGTTGATATCTTACAACAACCTGGAAGATATTTGAAATGCCTCCAATTTTTAGATGGGTATAGATATTTTGATGCATCCAACACTTAGCTATTTTTTTAGCATTTTTTTTTATATCAAATTGAATAGCATATGCTGGACAATTCTTCGTAGTCTGGATAGGTTTAATTTTTTCGACCATCCAAGGACTTAGTCAATTACACTCATGTTTTTCTTTTAACAGACTCACTTAGCTCAAACTAGACAACTAGACCTTTAAACTAGGTACAAAAGCATTGGAAAAGCTTTGGTTATGACCTAATATTATCATTCTTATTTGTAATAAAACTAATTACCAACCATATTGTGTGGGCAAGTGTAAAAAATACCCATAGAAATTGTGGTAAGCATGGACACAAGATAGAAATATGTTACAATCATTATTATGAAATTTGTGGAGGTAACAATCACTCTCAAAAATATTGTTGGCACAAAGAAAATAATAATATGAATTATGGATGGATAAGCATACACAAATGGGATAAGATGAAGTAAATAATTAAAAGGGTAGAACTAAATGGTTTTATTCAAGATCATCTTTCCAATCACATTTATGGATAGGAATCGGGTACAAAAATCCAAAATAATTGATTCAAAAAAAGTCAGTACCAACATCAAAAAAAGCCAGTCATCATCAAGAAGATAGAGAGAACATGAAATAAAAAGGTCTTCATACCAAATAATGTATCATAGGGGGTGTTGGAGCTATTACATTAGTTGGTCATGTAAATAGTTCAGAGTGTGTGTTTAATATTTGAGTGTGTAATAAAGTGAGAGTTTGATATTGAGTCTATAGTAGTTATGATGTTATAAGTGTAGAGTTATGTTTGAGTTGTATGTGTAAAGTACCATGTTTATAAGTGAGGAGTTATGTGTGATCATGGGACACTTTGTTTTTATGTAATCTATGAGATTTATTATGTAAGAGGGAAATATGAAGAGTTGGATCTCTCGTGAGTTTGAGGAGACCAAATATCAAGAGTCATGTAATATAAAAAGTGTTGTGTATGTATATATTGAAGATAAATACATGCAATATGTAACTTGAATAAGCTTTGAATTTATGAATTTCTTTAGTAGTTTCAATAAATATTTCAGTGAGTTTATTATTCTCGATTGGAATTTGTTATATGCATGTTTTTGAGTTGTTTTATGATCCTATATATTTTTTAATATTGTTAATATAGCATTATTTTTCTAAGCTCTAAATATCCTTCTTATTTCCTTTATCAAATAAAGAAATACCAAACTATGTTGTTGGAAAATTTTCAACTTAAGACCCTAAAATATCCACAATAATTTATTGCAATTCTACGTTGGTGTTAATGAGAAAGATCCTAGATTTTATAGTACTATCCAATTGACCAATAACCTTCTTATAATATGATAACATAGACTTAAACTCTATGGTGAATGATGGATGGCCCCAAAAAAATGACATTAACAAACTAGTGATGATATTTAAAGGGACCATTTATTGCAACTTGAATACCTTTGATTTGTTTACTTTAATTTTTCATTTGATATATCTCTTTGCAATGAATTTATTTGAATAATAAATACATAAGGAGATTGTGGATCATCCTAAAAAATTCCATATGATGATTCAAAGTATCCAATAGGGTATCCTTTTATCAAATAGAATATTTTGAGTGTTACAACAACATCTAATCCAATCACACCAACCTTGATCAAAATCTAATCTTCTGAGAATATCATATAGAAAACTCCACCAAACCTTATCATATGCTTTGTTCATATATAATTTCATAATTATAGCTGGATTTTCCATGGAATGATGATAATATATGACCTTATCTATGGTGATTACCTCATCAAGAATTTGTTTACCATAAAACCACCATATTCCTATGAGAACACAATCTAAAATTTGTTTCAATCTATTTTCATAAGTTATTATATCATTCTTTTTCTTGACCTCTTCAACTACAACCAAAATTTCACTCTTCAATAAACCTCAAATTTTTTAAATAAATTTGTAGGAAATATATTGAAGCTAGGTGCCTTGATAGGATGGAAATGTGAAAACTTCCTCATGGATAAATATCCTCCTTATCAAGACTTCATTTTGTCCATGAGTGATAGTCAATGGAAAAGTTTACAAAAGATAACTTTGAGCCTCCTTATCTATCACACCATATGACATTATAAGTTTGAAATAATTAATTTCTCCTTATATTTCACAACATATGACATCTAACACTTGTTGGGTGACATGAGAAAAAACTACTCGATGAAAAGCATAACATGATGGGGATGGTGATAGATAGAAAAAATCCATGCAATTATGTAAGAGCTTCCATAGATGAGAACCTCTTACAAAGAGGTTCCATAGGCAATAAATTCCTATGAAAAGGTTTGTAGGATTTTTAAACAAAAGTGTAGAGTTTTCTCAAAAGGAAGATGGGTAGTTGGGTAATAAATTCATTTCAAGTAAGAAAAAAAATAAAGTATATAGTTGTGTGTTTTATTCATTTTAAAATAGAGAGTCTAATTACTTTTCATTTGAGGAAAATTTCATACGATGTTAAAAAATCACATTGCTATGAAAAATATTATAGTCTTTACTAACATGTAATATCCTATAAAATTAAAATTGCATTGCTATAAAAATATTAGTCTTTCCCTCAAATATAGACTAAGTCAAAAGTTGATAGATAGACTATAATGGATGCTCAAGGAAGGGACTGAGGTTTAGAGAATCCCTAGATATATTTTAAAGCCATGGACCACCTTAAGTTTTGTCCATGTTTCTTTCCACTTTTCACATATGGATTTTGCTAAAAATCTTGTGGAAGAAAATAGCAAGCACACTCTACCAAAGTTGATAGGAAAATTTCATTAGGTTTTCAAAGTGGGGATAGAGGTTTAGATTACCCATAGAGGAATTTTAAGGCCATGTGGAAATTTAAGTTTGGTCTAGCTTCCTCTTCATTTATGATACAAAATTGGTCTAACTTCCTCTCCCTTTTTTAGATACAACTAATATCCTATTAAAATGTCCTATTTTTTCTAGGAATACCTATTGAAAATTTTAAGAATTTCTATGAGGCTTGAGATCACTGCCATAGGTAGTAGTCTTGTAGAAGGGCTAATAGTCCTATTTTCACTAGTAGTTGATCTTATGCAAACAAAAAACTATTGTTATAGATGAAAATAGAATATTTTCATTCAAAACATGCGGGACCATTTTTCCCTAGGATATCTTTAGCAAGAGATGCTTAAGATTTAAAGTTGATACCTGCCTAAATATTCTAAATTTTTGCATAATCCTAGTTTTATGTCAGAAATAAGGAAGAAGTTAGATGAAACTTAAGATGCTACATGGTCTTAAAATGTCTCTTTAGCTGATTCCAAGAGGGATGTAAATTATGGGGAAGAGTTCTGTCCTAGGCGGCTGACAACTTATGTAGGAGGAGCAGCGATGAGCGGGAAGGTAGTGGCAGGAGGGCACGGGAGCTGGAGTGCCAGCACTGTGAACCTGGGCACCGACAAGTTGGAGGGATGAAGCAAGGCACAGGGAGGGCAGTCAGAGAATGAAGGCTCGATGGAGTTACCTGAATATGGAGGCAGACACGGGAAGGATCCGCCTGACAAAGGGAGAGACTGCCAATAGAAATCGTATGCAGAGGCAGCGGCTTCTGAAACCCCAAATGGTATTTCCACTAAGGACCTCTTTTCGTTCGGGGATGAATTGGACATCTCGGAGGAAATCCTATCAAGTTTCATCGAATTTGAAAAATTTACCCTAATTGGGAAGTTTATTGGAGGGCATCCCGATATGGAGACCATCTGCAGGTGGGCGACAGGAAAATGGCGGACCTTGGGTCATATGGAGCTGGCTGCCCTATCCTAGAGTTTTTTCACAATTAGGCTAAAAAATGCGGAGGATTACTGTAAAATTTTGACTGGGGGCCCTTGGTTTCTAAGATGCAGGAGTCTCTTTCTCAAGAAGTGGGGAATGGATTTTAAACCCGAAACCCAGAGTATTAATATTGCCCCAATATGGGTTAGGATGCCAAACCTTCCCCTTTTCTGCTGGCATAAAAATGTTATCAAGGGTATCGCCCATTCCATTGGTGAGTTGGTCACCATTGACCCTCCCACTCGGGCCCGAAAAAGATTTTTCCAAGCTCGCTTTTGTGTCCTGGCGGATTTGGAGGCGAACCTTCCATCCTCCATCACTCCGGTCTAGAGGCTTTGTTCTTCATAAGCAAGTCATTAACTATGAAAATAGACTAGTATTTTTCCCCCGGTGTAGTTCCTAGGGGCATCTTCAGTCAAATTGTCCTCTTCAAAAGTCGGGGATGAAGGGTGGGGCTTCTGGAAACCCCTCAGAGCAAGAAGGAAAACAACTGAAACACCTTGTAGCGACAGTGCCTGAGTCTCCAGATCCTTCTGGGGTTCTCCCCAAGTCAAACGTTGTTCTGTGCAATGCAAGTTCCCAACCAAAACCTCAAGTGGAAAAGGATTAGTCTCCTTCCCGTATGTCTGCTCAGGCTGATTCCCCTATTTGTCAAAACTAGAAACCTCCCAAGTCCCTACTGGAAGAGTATCTACTGGGCAAGAGGGAATAACAGCATGGCAAAATTAGTCCATGAAACACTAGAAGTCGAAAGCAAGGGGTGGATTTCAGCTGTGAAAGAAAACAGGGGCGACCTCCTAACAAAGAAAGAAGGGATAAGGAAATGACAGCAGACATTGCAAATGGATCCCAGTAGTTGCTTTTTCAAGAAGATTCCAACTCCCTGGTGGGTGATTCGCCTGTCCCAAAACCTCCCATCTAGCAGGGAAAGGGAGGCAAAAAAGTCTTTAAAGTGTCCAGATGAAAATCCTCTCATGGAATGTGAGAGGTCTTAACGGAGCGGCCAAACGTAGGGTGGTGGCCAATCTCTAAAAGAAGTCTAACCCATCCATCCTCATTTTGTAGGAGACTAAGTCTGATTCCTCTACCTCTGTCAAGGTTACTAGGGCCATTTGGGCCAAGGCTAAATTCCTTTCCAGCCCTGCAATAGGTTTTGCAGGCGGTCTCATGGTGCTGTGGGACTCTGACAAGGTCGAGGGTAGTCTTCTATCGGCTTCCAGCAAGACTATCAATGTCCTGTTTCACTCCAAGGTTAATAATTTTTCATGGATTTTGACCAATGTTTACGCCTTGAACTCTGCTTCAGAGCAAGCTGAGTTGTGGAAAACCATCTCTCTGATGAGGGAAAGTTTTAGTGACTTCCTGTGGGTTGTGGGAGGATATTTCAATTGCCCTCTTCATCCCTCTAAAAATAAGGGAGGCGTTGAGCTATCCAGCCGTAGCATGGAGGATTTCAGAGATTTTGTTTTGTCCAATAATCTACTAGAAATCAAACTTAAGGGGGCGTCCTTCACCTAGAGCAATAGGAGGATTGGGAGCAATCTCATCCAGGTCAAGCTTGATCGGTTCCTCATTTCCCATGAAGCTATTCCCTTCCTCGGTGCTGCAACTCTCTCAACTTTGCCAAGAATCGGGTCAAACCATAATCCCATTCTGTTAGAGGCCACTGGCGGGCCTAGGTTTAATATCCCTTTCATATTTGAGTCCATGTGGATTTCCCACAAGGATTTCAAATAGTTGGTTTCGGAATGGTGGCAGGTGACGGTGGTTGGTTCAGCGTCCAAAATACTGGCCCTAAAACTTAAGATGATTAAAAAGAACTTAAAGGTGTGGAATAAGGAGGTTTTTGGCAACATTTTTGAGTCTAAAAGGTCCATCTCTGAGTTCTTGAAGAATTTAGAGGAAAATATGGAGGTCGAAGGGTATTATGAAGGCCTCAGAGAGGAGGAACGAAGCCTCCTGGTGGACTATCATTCCATTCTTGCTAGTGAGGAAATGTTTTGGTGTCAAAAGTCCAAGGATCTCTGGCTGAAGAGCGATGATTCAAGTTTGAATTTTTTCCACGCGTCTACCATGAGACACAGGGGGGCCAACAAGATCAGATAGGTGTTGTGTAAGGATGGGCGCACTACTAGGGAGATTGAGGAAATTCGAAGTGAAGCAGTCAATTTCTTCCAGGATTTACTGGGTGCTCCTCCTGATAGCGTCCTCCAAGTTCAAAAATCCTTGCTTGCTAATTTCTCTACCAAAGTCCCCCATGAGCCAAGTATTAAACTCCTGGAACCTTTTTCCCATTTCAAGATTAAGGATTCTCTTTTTTCCATGCAACCATATAAGGCCCTCGGGCCTGATGGGTTCCCCCCTAATTCTTTCAAGTTATGTGGGATTTTGTGGGGCCTGATGTCTACGAGGCTATCTTAGAAATCCAAGCATCAAGATCCATCCATCCGAAGCTCAACTCTACCTTCCTAGCTCTCATTCCTAAGTCGCCCGCCTGCAAAAGTTTTTTTGACTATCGTCCCATAAGCCTCTGCAATGTTTTCTACAAGATTCTTACCAAGATTCCTCCTCCCCTATTTGGTAGGTTTCGCTCAGGGGAGCATCGTTAAGGGTAGAAACATCCTTGACGATGTCATTACTATTCACAAAACCCTCCATACTGCCCAATGTTCCAAGAATGTTACGCTTTTCCTTAAACTAGACATGAATAAAGCTTTTGACAGAGTGGACAGGAGGTTCCTCTGTGCTGTCCTTTGCAAGTTGGGCTTCCATCATCATTGGATTGACCTTGTGAACAGTTGCATTTACACTCCGTCCTTTTCTGTGCTGATCAATGGGTCCCTTGCTGGATTCTTCCAGAGTGCTCGCGGTCTCGGACAAGGTGATCCATTGTCTCTTATTTTATTCATTCTTTTGGCAAAGGTCCTTAGCTGGTCTTTGAATGAAGCCCTCCGTCGAAGCAAGATTTTTGGCATTTTGCCTACTTCCAGAGTTGATCCTGTCACTCACCAACAGTTTGTGGATGACACGCTCATATCCACTGGAGCGTCTGTCACTCAGGCCAAATCTATCAAGCGCATTTTGTCTCGGTATGAGAAGGCTTTTGGCCAAAAATTTAATTATCTAAAGAGCAAAATTTATTTTGTTAATACCCCTCTATGTAGGCAAATTCATATTTCCAGAATCCTCGAATGCACTATTGATTCCCTACCTGCAATTTATTTGGGGTTACCGCTAGTTTGCAATGGGCGAGGCAGTGGGAACATCTGGAATTCGATTTTGGAACGGCTTCATAAGAAACTCAGCACTTGGAAAGGCAAATTGCTATCTCAAGATGGGAAGGAAACCCTCACCAAAGCTTGTCTTCAAGGAATTCCCACCTATTTCATGTCTGTTTTCATGCTTCCTATGTTTATCCATTCCAAAATCGAGCAGATTCAAAGGAATTTTCTTTGGTCCGATAGCAAAGAAAAATCCAAAATTCCTCTGGTGGCGTGGGATAAGGTTTGCCTTCGAAAGGACCAAGGGGGCATGGGATTGAGAAGATCCAAGCTCATGAACACTGCCTTAATTGCCAAACATGCTTGGAGAATTCTTATTAATGCACCGGCAGAATGGGTCAATATAGTTAAAAGAAAGTATCTTGGGGAAAATTCTCTCCTGGAAGCTGAGTCTCCTCATGAAGCTTCGGATTTTTGGAAGACGGTGCTTCAGGGCCGTTCGATGATTAACAAGGGTGCTCGTTGGATCTTGGGGGATGGATCCATGATCCTTTTTTGGAGAGACAGGTGGGCTACAGATGAAGCTCTCGCTGTAAATTAGAACTTGGCTAGCTTGAGGGCCCAGATTGATCCAAACAGTCATCTCAAGGTTTCAAATTGCATTGATCGGAGTTCCCTTCCCCCTCGGTGGAAACTTTCGATGGTGGATGGGTTTGATAATGAGGTGAATTTCTTGTATAGTGTCCTCCAATCGGTGTTAATTCCTTCGGTCATAAGAGACGATAGAATTATTTGGAGCAACACGTAGGATGGGCGGTTTTCTGTTAAGTCCGCTTATGATATTCTATCATGTGAGGCTGTTGTGGACCCCAAGTGGAAAGTAATTTTGAGAAAAGGTATTATTCCTAAGATAAATTACTTTGCATGGATTGCCTTTTATAACAAAGCCCTTACCATAGACAATCTCCACAAGAGAGGCCTTGCAATTCCCAACAGGTGCTATCTTTGCTTAGCTGACTATGAAACATCCGATCACTTATTTTTGCATTGCCCCTTTTCCCATTCGGTCCTAAGTTGTGTGTTTTCTTCCTTCCAAGTACTCTGGTGCTCCCCTCGCTCCCTTAAAGACGCCTTCCTCCAATGGCCCAAGCCCTTTAAGAATTCTAAGCTCCGATTCCTTTGTGAGGCTGCATTTCACCATTCCATCTGGCAAATTTGGCTGGAGCGTAATGCTAGAGTCTTCGACAAGATCCCTAGAATGGCTCCCTTTGTTGCCCAGCAGGCCTTATCCTTTATTGTCGAGAATTCAAAAACTATTCCCAGCTCCCGCCCTCACAATCCTTGGGAGGCAATTATTTTCAAAAGACTAGACCTTGGCTCCTCTTCCAGATTTGACTCAGTGAATGGCCGTAGGGAGGTCACTTGGACCAAACCTCCTTTGGGGTGGATCAAACTTAATTTTTATGGGGCTGCTAAAGGCAACCCGGGGCCCGCTGGTTCCGAGGGGCTTGTCAGGGACCATAATGGGAAGCTGATCTTGGCCTATTGTGAAAATCTGGGCCCTCAGACCAATCATTTTTCCGAAGCCCGTGGTGTGTTGAAAGGGTTGTAGGTCATATCGAATGATCCTAGGCCTTTAATTATTGAATGCGATTCTCTAAACATTATCAACTACCTTCGTGGCTCCAAAGACCCGTCGTGGTGGGTCCTGAATATCATCCTCGAGGCTAGGATGCTCCTCTCTCGGTGCTCCAGGTGGGAGGCGGGGCACATCTACAGAGAAGGTAACCGGGTGGCGGATCACTTGGCCAACAAAGGACTGATGACCACATGCCCGATTGTTTGGCGTTCTCATTTCCCAACCGAGGTGGACAGTTTGTCCAAGGCAGATATTCCCTCATGATGAAGAATTTGTATCATAGGTCTTCTCCCAAAGTTTGTTGATATATTGTCTTCGGCTATTATTCTGTTTTAATGTATTTCAAGATCAAGATTTCCAGGATTGTCGCGTCTTCTGGGGCCCTCGGGCATTTTGTATTTCCCTATATTTTTTATGAACTGCTCTATTTACCCAGCCATCCGGCATGAAATATCTTTTAGCAAGGCTGATTTTGTACATAAGGTTTTGGGATCCTTTATAAAAACCCACAATTAATCTATTATTATAATTACCAAAAAAAAATGTCTCTTTAGCTACTCTAAACAATAAAATAAAATGTCAAAGAGTTATCAAGAGAACTTATTTTTTTGGCAAGTTTTTCAAGTTGGTGAGAAAACAAGGGGTATTAAAATTCAACAACCAAAATTCAAAACATGGAGATAAAACAAGGAAAACCATCATTTTTGCAATTTATTTTTCCTATTGTTGCTCATGACTGAAACTTTTCAAAGGCCTTGATGAGATTGTACAAAAAAATTGTAGGAAAATTTGAGGGATTTACCAACTCTTTTTAAATCTTTCATTCCTTGGGACAAGGCTTCAAAGGTAGGTTTTTTTATTTTAATGCATATTTTAGAAGTTTCTTGGTTTTTCCCTCTATTTTATCTCTTCTCTACCATTGTTGGAAACTCTAAGGCCATATCTAGAACTCTTAATACTTCCCCTCCCAAAAATAAAAAATAAATAAATAAAATGGATTCTTTAGCTTAAAGCATAGGACTTCTAATACATTCCCCTTTGCAAAATGGATGGATTCTTTACATGAAGGTATGGAAATTGATGTTAACAACAATGAGTCAAATCCAATAGTATAACTCCATGTAGATGGAAGGACCCAATGTGGAAGAATAACATAAAATATAGATTACTAATTCAAATCTAGTGCAAGTACTATGACAAGGACATGACAAAAAGTATCTAATACCTCAAGTTTCATCTTGTTGGAAAAAAATATCATATTGTGGAAGTTTACCAATTGTAAATGTTACAATAAAAAAAGAGGTGAAGGCTATGTCTATTGTAAGTATTGCAACAATTACATGGCATGAGACATCCATTGCCTCAAGTTTCCTTTTGTTGGAAAAAAGGCTATAATGTGAAGTTCTACTCAACTGCAGATGACTCAACAAGAGATGTGGTGAAGGCTTGATTGTGCATAGAGGAGATAATGAAATTGAGGTCAAAAGACCAAATATAAGGCCTTGGGCTTCTTTTTATGAGGATGAAACCAAATTTAAGGATATTGGGCCTTTAATTTTGTGTTCTAAATGTTATTTTTGAATTACATTATTTTCATTGATGTTTTTGTTGCTGTGTTTTTCACAAGTTAGCTATTGGACCTCTACTTTTTGTTTTGATTTAAAAAATAAAAAATAAATTATTATCTAAGTTTTTAGAGAGTTGGCTATTTGACCTCTAATTCTTATTTTAAATATTTATTTAATTAAATTATTTTCTTTTGTGCATTTTTTGGTCATTTTTTTGCCAAGTTGTTAAAAATTTGTCCAAAATTGGAGTAGAAGAACTCTTGAAATTAAAGTGTCCAAATTTTTACCAAGTTGCAAATTTTCTTAATATGTTTGAAACCAGCATCCTTCTCTTTCTCTTGTAAATCCTATCTTTTTAAATATAAAGGACCATTTTTTAAAAAGAAAATATTTAGTAGCATTATAATGACTAAAATTTCTCTCCCGATCTAAATATTTTTCTAGGCAATGAATTCTCTTTAGAATTTTTTTCATAACCCCTATTAAGAAGAATTAAGAAGTACATAGGACCATTTATCCAACTTAAAAATCTTAAATCTCTTAGAAATACCTACTAAAAATGAACCCAACGAAGAAATCATACCTTTTAGCCAACTTCTTAAGCTAAGATGCACAAGCCTATATGCATGTCAAATGTATCATAAAATTAACAAATATCGTGTAATACCATTTTTGTTCACTATTCTTTTTTATTTTTGGTACAAAAAGATAATTATTTCATCGTTATATAATTCAAATCATTGTTTTGATTTCAAAATTTGTTGATTTAAACCCTTCTAAGAGTGAGGTGGCCCACTAACCTAAACAAATACCATTGTCTTCATCTCATTATCATAAACACTCAACCAACATATCTACACAATAATTTGTGTTACCAAATTCAGGTTAATATTTCTCTCGAATAATTAAACCTTAAAAATCCTTCAAATATACCATAAAATACCTTTAATGGTCAGCATCTTACCACTTGCATTGCTTTATGTAATAATTGAAGGTAGGCATTCCCTATGAGCCATGCTTTATGTAAACTAAGTATCATCAACTAAAAATAAAAGGTAAACATTAATACTCAAGGCAAATGCCATAGCATATAATAACTTACCATTTCATGACCATTTTGCTTATAATACTATTGTCTATAATGACTTATTATTTTTTTCATATACTAATTATATTCTATAATGTCATCCTCTATAATAACTTATTATTTCATTGTATTTCTAATACAAACTATGGTTTCCAATAACATATTTAAAATTTGGCTTTATTTTAATGTCTATCCTTCTAATTTCTCTTAAAGTTGACTCCTTGTCTCCCCAGTATAAATTGAACAGTTCTTAAATGTGCAATTAAAAGTAGGTTAGAGCGTGGTACCACGAAGCTGCTTAATATCTTTTGAATAATTTGTAACAAACTTGGTTCCATGAAGTACTTTTTAAGCATGACACCCTTCCATCTTTAAGGCAATGCTAAAAACCAGTGATATAACATTGACAAAGATCTAAGAAGGCACAAACTATTTTTATAGCATAACACCTTTCTGATATTCATGAGATGCATTTTGCTGTGCTTGCATAGATATTCATGAGATGCATTTTGTTGTGCTTGCATATGTATGCAAGATAAAAGAACTATGTCCTCTAACGACCAATTCGTTAAAAGAATCTCAACAACGAAATGTCATTTATTTTCTTTCTTCTCTTGAAGAAGTAAAGAAAACGGGGAGCCAAAAGTAAAAAGAAAAATAGCCCAAGTTACACCTCATGAGAAAAATCGTGCCATGCTAAAATAGCATAAGCACAATCTTCTTCGTTCTCTTCTGAAACTTTTTGTTTGCCTTTGTCTGCTGACATTTTGGTGGGGTGAATTGCATTCTTGTCCAAGACCACCATCTGATTCGCTATCTTCTTCATATTCTACAAGGTTTTTCGTTCAATCAAAGAAATCAAACAACTAAGTTAAGTCCACAACAACACATGAAGAAAAGTCCACAAAGAGAGAAAGGAGAATCCTATCATTTTTCTTGTATATTGAGAAATTCTTTTGCTCGTTCAGTTTTTTTTGGGCTTAAATGAAATTTTCTTTTGACCTAAAAAGAATTCTTGAGCATTGGCTTCTTCAAAGTGTTCGAAATTTTATTAACGTTTGCAAAAGTTCAGACAAGAAAGTTATCTTACACTTTGGCTTTTTAATAAAATAATTTTTTTTTTTTAAAAACTTCCTATTAGAAATATGGACCTCACAACTCCCCAAGAAAACCAGGGCGTAATCTAGGTGTTGTAGGTGAGTTGGAGAGGAGAGGGCAATTCGGGAGGTCCCAGGTTCGAATCTCTACCCTATCAAAAAGTTGAATTGGTACCCAAAATCCAATTAATAATGTTGGTACGGACAAGGCTGGGTGCAACCCCTTGATCTCTTAAACTAAGACGGCCTCGCAAGAGGTTTTTCGCTAAAAAAAAAACCAGGGCGTTAGCAATGAAAAAGATGACAATAATTAGTATTGATAGAAAATGTGGTGTAAAATATTCTAATTCCAACTGTTGTAATTGTTGCAGAGAAAATTTGACCAAGTTGGCATTTGCAAAACTTAAGTTAAATTTAAGTGGCTAACTAAGTGGCGCAAGCAGTAAAGTTTGTCGATTCCTTTATATCTCCAACACCAGCATTGAGTTTCAGCGAAAAAGTGCTTATCTGACCACCTGGAATCATCTTATGTGGGCACCTCACTTTGTGTGGAGTGAAATTTCACACCCATCCACATTTACAAGGAAATCCTATTAATAATTAATTAACTCTTTTTTAAGGAAGTTTAAACATTTTTTAAAATATATTCAGTTTTTACTTTCAAAGAGAAGTGTCAGATTTGACGGTCTTGTTTATCAACTAAAAACATATGTAAATTTAATATATATTTATTTAGCATATATTTGTGGCCGTTTCTTTCGCGTATTCTTTGTCAACTAGCTTTGGTTTAAGAGACCATGATTAGGGACCGCACCAACATTATTAATTGGATTTTGGGTATTTAATTCAATTTTTTTTGATAAGGTGAAAATTGAAACTTGAGACCTTCCTTCGAGGATTGCCCTCACTTCTTCAACTCACCTACATCAATTAAATATGGTGCTTATATATATATATATATATATATATATATATATATATATATATATATATATATATATCCTACAACATCTGGATGATGCTATATATATAATATAAAATTTAATTAATAAATAAATTAAATACCGCTATCATTCAGTTCATATATATTTTTTAATAGATTCCCTACATACAATGAAACAAAGGAGACATAATTTTACAAACATAGAAGGGTACCTGTATCTCTGCTGCATTGCCTCTTGTAATAATTTTCTTTTTTTTTATAAAGGAAATTTTTATAAACTTTAGCAGTAAAAATAAAATTTCAACTATTCAAGAAATCGAACCAAAACAACTTATTATTATAAATAAACATTCACTGTTACCAATTTTGGGCATCTGTATCTCTAGTGCATTGTCTCTTGTGGTCAGTTTTTTTTGGAAGAGGATTTTTATAAGTTAAGTAAAAACAAAATTTCAACCATTCAAAGTTTTTTTATCAAATCATCTATCAATAAATATTTAATGATTACCAACCAACCTATAAATTTTTAATAGAGGAAAGAAGGGCACCTGTAAATTTGCTGCATTGCCTCTTGTGGTCAGACAACTTGAATATAAAGATTGTTTGACACATGTTTATTGTCATCTAGAACGGTTGGCAATTATATCGACATAAGGTTTTTTTTAAATTAATTTTATTATTTTTAAAATATAATCTTATTTATTTATAATAAGTTTTAATGTATTTACTTATTGCAGGTGAGTTGGAGAGGATAGGGTAATTTTCCAATAAAGGTTTTTGGTTCTACCAAACTCACACTGGGTACCTACTAGCTTAGATATATAAAATATATATATCTATAAACTCCGAGAGTTATCAATCTCGAGGCGCCTATCTGTAACCTTTAATGTCGGAATTTTTAATAAAATATTAATATTGTTTACTGCATGGCTGACCTGCTGCCATCCGGGTAAAAATCTAATTGATAATGCTGGTGCAGTCAAGGCAGGGAGCGACTCTCGGGTGATTTTACGGCATTGATCGTGGTTTCTTAGACTAAGATGGCCCAAAAAAAAAAATTCCCTAAATGTTTTTTTGTTATGTACAATCAGACACACCCACCCCTCACACATTCACCCACTCTGTAATTTGAACCTCGAACCTCCTAAAAAAAATCCAAAACATAAACCATAAAACATTTTTTCTTAAACTAAAAAAAACTTCAATATAAATCTTTGGAAATAGTCTAAAAGCTTAACCACTAAAATATCGTGCATTAATATAAAATTTAAAATTTAAATTTTTTTAAATTAATTAAATTTAATACTATTTAAGTTTTAAAAAATTATTTAAAACATTTTAAGAGTTTTTATAATAATTTTATAGTCTCAATTACGAATTATTAGGAACCGTTGTTTGGTGATTGTGTAAACTCTGGTAATGAACTAGCTTAGATATAAAGGATATATATTTAAAAAAGCTGAGAGTTGTCAAAGGCACCTATCTTATTATTTTTTTTTTTTTGGTTGTTTTAGTTTAAATATTTTAAATGTTTGCAACGGCTGTTTTTAGTTTAAATATTTTACATGTTTTTGTTAATGTCGAATTTTTTAATAAAAGCAAAATTGTTTACAACCTGACATTTATAATCTCTTTGCTTCTTACACCTATCTCACATTGTAAGAACGCCTCTCGATCTAATAACCCTCCACAAACAGCGGACAATGTAGGAATTGCTGACCATCTTACCATGAAGTTACTGTAACCCTCCACAAACAGCGGACAATGTAGGAATTGCTGACCATCTTACCATGAAGTTACCTGTTACAAACATTCCGCTATAAAATAGGGTTGATTGTACAAACCAGCTGACAGAGCTTATATATTGACAGACCTTTTTTTTTTTTTTTCAAATTTAAAATAATAAAGGAGAATGCAACAGTTAGTTCATGATTGAAAGATATCTGAAAAATAAATTAGTCTTAGGGTACAGTGTAAAGGTTTGAGGCTTTGGATTTTCTTTGGATATAGCGTGGGTGAGTGGGTGGATGTGTTCATAAAAAACAAAACAAATTAAATTATTAAAAATTTAATATTATTAATTAAAAATATATATAGTAAAAATTTAATGTGTATGCATAGTATTATAAGAAAAATATTGATTAAAAGGAAAATGGGTTGTTGAGATTTTAAAATATATCTTATGATCACACTAAAAATTATCTTTTCAAAAAATTGTATAATTAATTAAATTTTGTATTTTATAATAATTAAAAAAAACAAAAAGATGATTTATATAGAAGTTCATATTAAATAGTTTATAATTGGTAAAGAAACATATTAGATGGTTAGTTAATGAGAAAGAATTATGCAAATTTTTGGTTTAATGTTTGATTGAAGCCTTATCCTCTTATCTCTACTCAAAATGGCAACCATTGGCTCAAGCATGTCAAGTTTGTAAAAATTGTTGAAGACTATATTAATCTAAGCAACAACTCCATATCATTAATTTCTTTTAGTAACATGGTTGAAGGAGAGGAGCTCACACAAATTTGTTGATAAACTTAAGATATGATTCAAGAGTTTTCTTTGCTAAATTTTACATGAAAAAATGATTTGGTTTGCGATACTTGGTCAAGTTGAAATATGACAATTTAGAACAATCAAAATTTCATGCACCTAAAATTTTCCTTTAATGTTTAGTCACTAGAGGCTCTTTCTAAAGCCTTAACATTCCTTTGGTTAATAGTTCAAAGTAAAATTCTTACAAGAGAGACTACAAAAAAGATGATATCATAGACCTTTTAGATGTGCCTTGTGTGCAAAGGATTTAGAGATATCAGACCATTTACTTCTTCATTGTTCCTTTGGGTTACGTTTTTTAAAATATGAAAATATATTGAGTAGTTCCATCAACATTGAAAGAGTTGATAATATATTGGCTTAATTATTTCAAAGCTAAAGTTGTATGTATTATGTGGAGAATTGGCTTAATTATTTAAAAGCTAAAACATTATGTAGTTCCATTGTCCCTTTGGGGTTACGTTTTTTAAAATATGAAAATATATTGAGTAGCTCCATCAACATTGAAAGAGTTGATAATATATTGGCTTAATTATTTCAAAGCTAAAGCGTTATGTATTATGGAGGATTGACTTAAATAATTTAAAAGCTAAAACATTATCTATTTTATTGGAATTTATGGCTAGGAAGGAATAATAGAATTTTTAAAAATAAATTTAAAACTGTAATATTGCCTTCCTTAGAGAATGTTTACAAATATGGTGCTCATAGTGGAAAGTCTCAAGTGCAAAAAAAATGTGTTAACAACTTGGTTACAAATTTTCAACATACATGGAAGAGTCATTTAGGTATAACGAAGGAAAATTCTCCTCACTCAAAATCATAACTTCAACTAAGATCTATGTAGAGGTTAGGGCACTTTTTACAAGGATTAAACTTGCAATAGAAATTTAATGGAAATATATTTCAATTGAGGGGATTCACATATTATCATTAAGGTTATCAACAAAAATGGATGTGGAAATTTTATTTTGTATATATATATATATATAGTTGATGTTCATCTCTCTTAGAAATGTGAGCATATTTATAGAGAAGGAAATAGAACAACATATAATTTAGCCAGTAGTGGTGTTGATATAGTTTCAAATTTTAGAAGGGAAATGGTTAAGTGAGATTTTATCTCTTAATCAAAATGATGTCAAGGACCTCATTTTGTAAACATAGCATTTTGAGGAAGTTAAATAATATATTTAATAGAAAAAGAAATAATAAATATTTATGATAAAAATGTATGCTAAATATGGTTTTATTGACCTTACAACAAATGTAATATTTAGGTATTTTTATGGGAGTGGCCCAATAGAAAGCACACAACTTATTTAAAAAAATTAAAAAGAAAAATTTAATAAATAAATAGTTACTTGAGTTTAATGTTACAAGGTTAGATGGATGTAGGGGTTTATTATTATTCTCTAATTTGGGGTGCATGAATGCAAAGGTATAAATATGTTGAAGTACATATTAGAAGTATTTATGTATTATCAAAAAACACTCACACATTATAAGGTATATTATTTAATATATTTATTGATATGAACAGGTATCCTTAAAATATTATAAGGGTGTATCCTTAACATCCTTAATGTTTTTCTAAAATAATGAGTAACATTGGTTATAAGGTTTTTAAAAAACATATGGATATAATTATGTTAATAAATACATTTAAATTTTTTAATATAATTATATGGATATATTTTATATTTGATTTTTATTTATATATTTATTATACATTTGTAATAAGTTATGTGTAGCTTTTATTAGGGATCATTCCTGTTTCTCTCATTACATTTGCAAAATTTATTTAAAACATATTTAACTTGTCTTTCTATCAAAGATATTCTCATCTATCCTCTCATGTAGAAGAGTTAAAGAGCAAGTGGGTAGTTAAAATTCTCTAATTGAAATCGAGAAGCCCCAGGTTCAAATCTCTCCCCTTACATGTTGCGGATATGCTATGTACAAGGGTTAAAAATATATTCTCATCTTCCTCAAATTGTTCACTTTCCACAATCAACTTCTTTATATCAAATGCCTTCCAAAATTTAAATTTTGTCAAAATGAAATTCAACACTGCAAATGGCTAAAATTTTTTCTACCTAGTATCCATATCTATAAATATCTTGTCTATAATTTCTTAACACTTTTTTAAATATTTGTATTCATTCTCCTTATTTTTATTGTTATTTTTTGTTTTTATTTGTGGGTTTAGCCCCACTTCTTGTTAACACTTGTGATATTTGATTTTTTTTTCTCATATCAATATCCCTTTGGGTTTATTTTTCTCTTTGTTTTTACTTCTTGGGTCTTCCTTTATTTTTTTATTTCTAACAATACTTTCATCTTGATTAATATCTACAATCTTCTTACATTGCTCATAGTAAGACTTATCATATTTAGGTTTGTCTTAAGGATTTGAAGTGCAAGGAACAACCTCAAAAGTGCATTCCTTTTTATGTTGCCCTACAAACTATAAAGTACAAGGGTGCTCTTCAATAGTAATTACCTTCTTATTCTACCCTAAAAATCCTAAATTGGTATGGATTTCCTCCATCCTAATTTCTTTATTATGCTACTATTGAAACCTTAAAGAAAAAGAGATAATATCTACACCACCATCACTTTTATTACCAAGAGAAGATTCTATACTGTTTGAGAAAAATGAAGATGATTTACTTGGAATAAAATCGAACTCTTATGTTGTCTTTATTTTAGAATTTTTCTCATCTTCCTTTGCACCTTTAATTCGTTATGAACTTTTCAAATGATGTTGCAGATAGGATTTCTTTGTCTTTTATTTTGGAGTGGAATATCCTTGATCTAGTCTAGCTTCTATTACTATTTGATTTCCTTGCTTTATCTTGAAGTTTATCTCATTACCAAAATTTTATCTCCTTCATAGTTTTCGTTTTCAATTTGCAAAATCTTGCCATGTGTCCAATATCTTAACAATTGCGACATCAAAATGTGATATTTTTATAATCTGCTTGTTTATCCCATTCTCTTAATTTGAATTTAATCTTAATTTTGGTAAAGGTTTTGAAATATCAATAGAAACACATAATTAGGTATATATAGCATACTTTTGCTCCTTAGTCATTAGCCCTTCCTTGATGAATTCCCTTGGGATATTTTCAATATTCTTTAAGACATCTTTATTGATATATGATATGTAAGTCCAAAAATATTAACCTATATGAGAAGATTCTTAATAGTTTCTATCTCAACAAAAAAATCCATTCCATGGTCTCAAATAAAGTGCATATCTCCCCTAAATCATGACCCACCACCCATTATTTTATCTCTAATTTCTAAACTAGAAAATATGATAAGGAAAAAATCTTTAGGAAGAAAATTCACAAAGTAATTTGAACTCAATCTCCACTTCAATTTGATCAAATTTTGAATCTCCAAAAACATTGGCCATGATTAATGGAATTTACATATTAACCCTCTACTTTAAAAAACCATTATACCATGCTCAATCATCTCATCCTTGATACTCATTTTTGGTGTAAAATTTTCTAACTATATCAAACTTACCATGTATGCACTCTTATGCTTATCTCCAACTTGGACCTCCATACTTCTAGGTAGGGCATCTTGACTTCCCATTAGGGATTCCAAATATAACTTTCCTTCCATAGCAAATGAGGAAGCTCCCTCTTGTATCACACTCCATCTTGGATGAAACTCCCTCCTACCTCACACTCTCTCTTGCCTCACACTTGTTCCTATTTTGCACTCCCTCTTGTCTTGCATGGATTCCTTTTTCTTCTTTCTCCAAGCATTCCTTTGCTTTAATGATTTTTTGAAAATATTGTTCCACATAATCATTGTAAGGGTTTGAAGCATTAATGCACTTTTTATGAACATATTTCCCTCCTACCATGATCAATTATTGGCTTGCACTCCCTCTTGGATCACACTCACCTCTTACTTGCACTCCCTCCCACCTCACACTCACTATCAACTTGCACTCACTCCCAACTCACACTCACACATGTCTCTTCTTATTAATTATATTTTCAAAATATAAATTTAAAGTTTTAATTTTTATAATAATTATGCTCAACCAATTAGATTCCTCAATGTTCAAGGAGGAGACTCATGTTTGAATCTTGCCAAGCAATACATAGATAATATCCAAGCTATTGTAATACCACTAAGTTGGATGATATAATATAGGTTGGGATTATTTTAATCCCATATAACTAATTAAAGAAAAAAATGTAGTAAAATTATGTGATGGTAATGTAAATAATAAAATGATATTGTTAAATTGAAGTTTCAAAACAAATCATAAAAAAATTTAGCCTCAAATTAATAAAATTAGTATAAAATAACAAATACACATATTTTGAACCCAAGGGTGAAGTAGTTGTTAAGTATGAGGTTCTCATTGTCGATCCACCCATAGAAAATCCTATACTAGAAAAGAAAGTCCCTAATTGTCATTGATCAGGAACCGAATGAGGTAACAAAATCTCCTTCACTAGTCCAAATAATAAAGCATGACACCAATTTTATGCAATGATCTGCATGTAATATATCTCCTCTAAGTGTTCTTCCATGCCTCCTAGTTACACTTAGTAGAAGTCTTATGCCCATCACAAAAAAAGGTTACATTCAAGAGCTCAATGATATGGTTAGTGCCTTGGCTAGAGCTTCTAAAATGACCTATTCTATGATCCAATAGACCAATATCATCCTAAAATAATTCAATAATAAGTTTGATGATTATGAACAAGAAAGCCAAGTGGGATCCCCTACTCCTAGTGATGCAGAGTAATGCATCCTTTTTCTCTTCCTCCACTCACTTGGTTTTTATCATGGGATTCTCCCCTTAAGTTTATCTTTGGGACTCCCTTGGTTTTTAGTGTCTCCTTTATTTAGTGATTAGTCACTGCCTACCCCTTTATGTTTTTGGGAGGTAGTCCCTCGTAACCCCCTCTAAATCCCCTCTCCTTTTGTAATGGATTTTTTGTAAAAGGTTCAAGGACCCTTTCAAAACCCCTTCATTCAATATATCAAAAAAATGCACATATTTAATCCATACAATTATAAATAATTTAAATTTTTGTATAGTTGACTATAAAAATGCTAATATATAATATATATCATTTTAAACATGCATCTAAACATCCTTAATTTTCAATACAACACTTTCTTGCAAACCATTTTAACAACTTAGTACATCCTTGAATTCATCAATTCAACAAATTTTAATATACTTGGACAATGCTATAGCTTCTACAACTACAATAAACAAGGAAATTAGATTTGTCAATCATTCAATGAATATATGCCACAAGTCATTGTATGTGGGCTAGTCATAGTATATTTTTTCTGAATAAACTTGCTAAATTTAGAAATCATTTACCCTCTTGTGTTGTTGGATAAATATGATCTAACCTAATTCTTTTTCTTTTCTTAATTTTAAATAGTAAAATTAAGAACTAAAATATTATCTATATCTATCTATATATATTGAATTTTTTGTTGTTAAAACAAATAAATTAAATTAGGTAGATAACTTTTCAACTTCAAGCTATCAAAGCCAAAGGATAATGAAGTTTTCATGGTTTAAAGTTATATTGGACCTATTTTCTATTACAAGTCTACTTTTGCTTGTCAATTTTATTAGACATTATGTCCAATGTCTTATTTTAGACGATGGACACTTCATCTAAATAAACTTTGGTTGTATGTTCTTAAAAAATATATAGGATGTTATATCTAATATCTTTATCAAGATGATAGATAATAGCACCTAAGGGTGTAGCGCAACGGTTGGGGTTTTGGCTCTTTTTCGGGAGGTCCAAGGTTCAAACAGTGGCGTGGACGAGTGTGTGAGGGGGTGGGTGTGTGGTGGCTTTGTGTTAAATTCCCTATTGATAAGTATAACTCTCAAATTTATGAGGGGTCATGGTTGGGAGCAGACTACTTAGCCTTGTACGTCGTTCATAGGGGTTTCTCACAATAACCAAATTTGAAAAAAAAAAAAAAAATAGGGGTTTCTCACAATAACCAAATCTAAAAAATAAAAAAAGAAAGATGATAGATAATAAAAAATAATTAAACTTTAATTTTTATTTTTTCAATAAGTTTACACATATTTTTATGAGTATTAATTAAATATTATTCTTATATGTATGAAAAGTAATTTTTATAGAATGACACATTTAATATCTTATTCTAATAATTAAAATAAACTTTGTTCTTATTTCTTGTAAACCATGATTTCAAAAAATGAAATTTGTAATTTGTATTTATCGATTTAAATAGTCCTTATTTATTTCGATCAAAAAAATTGATGAAAGCTATAATCCTATGTTTTGCATGGTAAAATAAATCATACCTATTTGTCTTTTAAATTTATTAAATACAATTGATGTAAAAGTGTAACATCCACATCTTTATCCTTGGTAATAGATATTCAAATATAAATAAACTTTTTTTTTAAATACTTCTTATACACATCTGTACTGGAATTGAACCCGGGTTAAATTACCGATAATG
The DNA here is from genome assembly GCA_028583015.1 of Wollemia nobilis. Lineage (NCBI taxonomy): Eukaryota > Viridiplantae > Streptophyta > Pinopsida > Araucariales > Araucariaceae > Wollemia > Wollemia nobilis. The sequence goes on from JAQPPZ010017068.1 coordinate 2,347,244, forward strand.
CCGATAATGCAAGTAGAGTATTTTCCCGGTAGACCACATCACGTGAATAATAAACTTTATTTTTACTTCTTATAACTTATAGTTTTGAATAAGAATTTGTAATTATTATTAGTTCATTGTGCACTCCTTATTTGATGATTTGAGTGGAAGCTATTTTGCTATGCTTCATACAAATTGATTTTTGTATAGTTTAAAAATAATTAATTTTTTAATAGTTTTATGTGTGCTTAATATGTTTTAGAAAAATTAAAGAAGGGAAATATAAGAAATTAAATGCAATCTTTGTTGGAAGTGTAATTTGATTTATGGTCAAGGTTAATATTGTATGATGCAACCTTGTATAGTCCTACGAAAAAACATTGTACAAATATATTTATTTTGTTGTATTATTTTATTATGTAAGCCTTATGGGCCACGATTAACTTTGGTATGGTTCTCATCTTATAAAATTATAATTAACCTACCCTCTTGTTATTTTTTTTCTTGAGAAAATGGGTTGTACTCGGGTCTCCCACCCTTAACAAATTACATATATTTTCTTTAGAGGTTGAGAGTTTACAAATAGATACACTTATCATGTCAATTGAGATGTTATAGATAGAAACCTACATCATTTTACATAAAATATCTGAATTATTGATTTTCATTTTTTGGATCTTTTCAAATCACTATATGAATACAATTACTCTAGAATTTAGCATATTTCTTGACATTTTTCTATAGCAACCTTCATAATACCAAAACTTCACCTCTACTATCTGTGCCTTACATCTTAGTAGAGTAATATATTCAAAATATTGCACTAACATAGTCCGCTTTACCAAAATTGGATTGCTAGTTTCCTTCCTGAAACACAAGTGCAACCACACAAATTATAATAAATAGTCTAAATGAACACACATTATTGTTACAAAATAAAATAGATATTACCAATGGAAAACATTAAATTAAATCTTAATAATTAATTGATTTAGGTAATCAATAATTTTTGTCAACTTCAACTAAACTTTCTACTTACTCTAACCATGGAAAAGATATGTAAACTTCACGATCCTCAATCTAAACCCCTCTATTGGTTAGCTTATCTGCACATTTTTTTTCTTTCCTTAATATATGTGTAGACCGAATTTCTTCAAACTCTTGAATTTCCACAATTGTCTCTTTTATGTTCTATGGAGCCTTTGCTTTCCTCAAAATTATATTTATTACTATGAGAGAATCACCTTCCATCCAAAATCTATTCCATTTAATTTGTTTATATATTTTTAACCCTTCTAAAGCTACCCAAGCTTCAGCTTCATTATTTGTCTTAAATCCACAATTGAAAGCATAATGAGACAAAATCTATCCTCTATTATTTCTAATTATTCCTCCTCCTCCTAGTCTTGGGTTTCCTTTAGATGCTTCATAAAAATTCAACTTAACCCACTCCACATCTGGTGGTTTCCACTATATATTATTTACCTTATTTTTACTTCTATTATACCCAACATCATAATTCCATTTAATGAATTGACTCCATCTATAAAGACTCTCTACTTCCAAATTAGGGATTGGGTGAGTTGATATGGTTGGCTTAGACTCCTCTATGGCTAAACATATCTTATTTTCATTACCTCTAAACTGCTTTCCTTTCCTTTAAATATTCTTCTATTCCTTTCTAGCCATATAGTCCAAAGTATTGTCTCTTTTGATATATCCCATATTTTCTGTAAAGCCTCACTTTTATAAGTGTTCTGCCATTGCTTTAACCAATATTCAATTCTTCTATTCATCACCATGCATTTACCAAACATATTAAGAATCCATTACCATACATTCTAGACTATTGAGCAATACCTAAAGATATGGTCAATACTCTCCTCCTCCTTATTACAGAAAACACGTTTAGAGGGGCCATGAAAACCCATTTTCATAAGGTTATCCCAGGATAAAATTCTTCTATGACCTACTAGCCAAACAAAAATTTTAACTTTAGAATTGCTTAAGCTATCCCAAATATCTCTCCATTTGTATCTTCCTTCTCGATTCTTTTATGAATGGCTTTAAACCCTATCATTGTATTTATCTTGAAGTAATCTCATTAAAGGTTTCAAAATTGGATCTAAATTGAGTAGTTTTTTATCACACCAAGCATCCATCCAAATGGAAAAATTTTCTCCAGTTCTCACCACCCATCTTAAACCTTTAATAATAAGATCAATAGATTTTTTAAACCATTCCAAAGAGCAAAATCATTTGGAAGAGAGAATGTAGTAAATATTAAACTTGGGTCATTGGGATCAACATACTTACTTAGAAGAATTCTTGTCCATTGTCTTTGACTCTCTTTGTAAAATCTCCAGATAATTTTCCCCCTAAGAGCTAAGTTTGCATCTATAAGAGATCTTAAACCAAGACCTCCCTAGATTTTTCATCACATAACTTGCTCCATTTTACCAAAGATAATTCCTTTTATTATGTAAACCTAACCATAAAAGGATCACATAATAAATATTAAACTCTTTTCTATTGATTTTGGCATAGAATACAAAGACATATAATATGTTGGAATGGTTTGTAAGACTAACTTAATTAACTACACTCTTCTTGCGCTATATAACCATCTACCTTTCCAAGATGGAAGTTTATTTTGAACCTTACTCATAACTGGATTCCATAAATCTATCCTCATTTTCCCCTCAAATAAAGGCATCCCTAGATAATTTATTGGTAAATTTACCTCCTCCATTTGAAGCAACCTATAAATTCTTGCTTTGATATTAGTAGGAGGATTAAGAAAGTAAATTTTGGATTTAGTCCTATTAATTTTACCCTGAAGCTCTTTTGTACTCTTTTAAAAATTTATTCAAAGATCTAGCCTCATTTATCCTTGCCCTTTAAAAAAGGGTTGTATCTTCTACAAATTGTTGATGGGTGATGTTATCAATGTTATTACTAACCTTAAGTCCACTTATAAACCCATATCTGTAGGTCTTCTTTAAGTTCCTACTCAAAAATTCTACCATAATAATGAACAAAAAAGGAGATAGAGGATCTCCTTGTCTAAGGCCTCTCTTGGATTTAAAATATTCAATCACTAACCCATTGACCAACACTGAATCAGAAACTGTAGAGACACAAGATTTAATCCATCTAATCCATTTCTTCCCAAAACCAAACTTATCTAAAACTGCAAAAAGAAAATTCCATTTAATCCTATCATAGGATTTACTCATATCAAGTTTTAAGATCATAACTTTCTCTTTTCTTGAAGTTTTTGAATGTATAATTTCATGAGCTACTATGATCCCATCCAAAATTTGCCTCCCTTTCACAAGACCTCCTTGCTCTTCTGAAATGATTTGGTCTAACAATGGCCTTAATCCATTTTCCATCACTTTGGAAATAATATTATAAGACATATTACATAGGCTTATGGTTCTAAAAGAATCAAACAATTCAGAATCTTTATTTTTGGAATTACGGTAAGATAAGTTGCATATGTTTATAAGGAATATATTGTTTTACCCTAGACTGTTCCACTACCACCAATAAGGAATCCTTCACTATATTCCAATTATGATGGTAAAAAGTTGTAGAGAGCCCATATGGACCAAGGGATTTATCCTTATTAAAAGATAAAAGAGCTAAATGATTTTCTTCTAGAGTAATAGGCTCCATTAGTTTCCTATTGTCTTCATTTGTTATAACTGAAGGAACATCTTGAAGGAGTTTATCATTAAGACTATGGACTCCTTTGAACCTAGAATATTCTGATAAAATGACTTACCCTATTTTATAATTTCACTTTGATATTCAATACAAACCCCTTCTATTGATTTAATTCTAATAATTCTAGAAGATATATGTATTATAGCCATCCTATGAAAAAAAAATATATTTTTATCTCATTCTTTTAAACAAGTCTGTCTTGATTTTAATCTCTAGAATTTATCTTCCTTACACAAAATATTATGATATTCACTAAGCAACTCTCTTTCCTCTAAGATTGTATTATTTTCATCACCTTTTGAAATTTTGAAAGTTTATCTTTTAGTTCTTCTATATTATTAAAAATATTTCCAAAGGTGTTCTTGTTCCATTATTTTAATCTATATGTCATATATTTAATTTGGTTTGGAAGAGCATACAACCCACCATTACCTAAAGAATTCCAAGTTTGAGCATATCATATCAATAAATTGAGGATGGTATTCCCACATCTGCTCATACTTAAAATATGATCTTTTTTTTAATTCACTAACCACCATTTTAACTCTTATCAGCCAATGATCTGAACCAATCTTTGTTAATGTATTAATTACCACAAGTTCCTTCATCTAGCCAATTATTTGAGAGAATGCATCTATATAATATTTTTGCTATTAGGTTCTGGCCTCTCCTATTGTTGGTCCAAGTATAGTTGTCTTCTTCAAAATCAACTTCCCATAGATTGTTGTTTTGAATAAAAGCTGAAAAATATTTCATACTTTGGGTCAATTTCCTAACTCCCCCAAATTTTTAATTCAGCTTGGTAATGGCATTAAAATCTCCAATAATCATGAAATGGGTTTCTTGGTCTTTACTTCTCATAAAGGCCTCAATCCCACTCCAAAGTTCTAATCTACTTGACTGAGTTGTAGGACCATACACATTTATAAGGATGAAGTGAATATTAGCAAAGTAGCAAGTGACTAAAGAGGCTATTCAATGCCTAGTTTTATGAATGGTTACAGAAGATGTTCTAAAAGGATTCCAGCAAGTTAGAATTCCCCTTGCTGCTCCTTCAGAATCCATAGCATCTCATTCACATCTTTCCCAAATAGCTTTCATAATTTTTGAAACTTCTTCTTTTGGCTTTTTAGTTTCTTAAAATACAGAGAATATCAGGTCTATTACTTAAACATAGGTCCCTAATACACCTATGCTTTCAGGGGGCATTAGCACCCCTTATATTCCATGAGATGATAATCATGTCTCATTAGGGGTTTTTGACCCTTCTTACGTATTACCAATATCATTTTGTTTTTTGGTAAAGAGAAGTTCAACCAACTTAGTTTGTGTTCCTTTATCTATGTTAGCTCTTACTTCCTTGGATATTGCTTGATAATTTGAGGGTTTTTCTCTTATTGCCTTGCCTATATTAAGAGTAGGTCTTATTATTCTATTCCTCAATATTCTTTCACCATTTTGTTTTTCAACATATTTATCCTCTCCTAGCTCTATTATAGAAGCTTTTGACTTATCTTGCTCATTTTTTGGTATTTCCTTATTAATGGCAGAGGTATTACCTTCTAAAACTACATTTTTTTTACCAATTATTTTCTCCTTAATGGTGCATGGTACTTCAAGAGAGTCTTCAAAAATTTATGAAACACATTCCGTGGGTTCATCAAGAATATTCTTCCTTAAATTAGGATCATATTTAATAGATGGTTCCTTGCTAATATGTTGAAATTGTTGTCTTGAGTCCTCTAAGTTTTTATCTACTTTTTTTTCATAGGCTAAAGCCTCAAAATAATTGGAATTTCTTTTAGTATTCTTTCTTATTGGTATCCACTGTTCATTTTCTTTTATTTTTCTAGATCTATTTTTTAGAATTTGAAAACCATATTTATCCATAACCATTTGTAAATTTCTCTTATGATTTTCTACTAATGATTCTGTTGGACTCTTTTTAGGGCATGATATCTCAATATGCCCCACCTCATGACATATTATACATCTAAAAAATATTTTTTCATAATCTACAGTTTGGATCCACATATTATACCCATACTTAAGAATAATTGATTCTGGTAAAGCTTTACTTATATCAATCATGACCAATATTCGAGCATAAATAGCCAAAAATCCATCTTTTGTTGTATTTGAAATCTCAAGGAATTATCCTAGAGTGTTGCCTATTACCTTGAAGGTATATATTTTCTAAAATTCAATGGGTAATCCAAACATCCTAACCCAGAATGGTACTAGGGATAGATTTACATTTTCAAGTGAAAAGCCTTCATACCAGCGGGTAAGGAAGAGCCTTGCTCTTCCCATAAACCAAGGACCCCCTTTTAGGATTCTTTCTCTTTCTTTCCTAGAACAAAAAATGGCTAGGAATAAACCTTTGGGAAGAAATTATAGAATCACTCATGGATAATTCCAACTCCTATCAATCCATTTTATCAAGGCTAAAGCCCCTAGTCAATACCCATTAAATTTACCAAAAACTGCCCTATCTTGGAGCAATGAGGATCTCTCTAAGGTGTGCTCACTAACCTCTACCACTAGGGATGATTATAAGGATTTAAATATAAATTGATCCATGTAAAGGAAACTAAAATTCAAAATCTAATGAAATTTGTTTGAACGTTCTTTAAAAAATATAATATTTGAAAAAAACTTTATAAAATTTTCATGCACAATTTCTAAGATTAAAAAAAAGGGAAAAAATAACTTAGCTGAAAAATTCTTTGTCTAGATAGAATGTCTTGCCTCGTTGAATACCTAACCCTTCATCGCTCTTCCCATAATTCAAACCCTAGTTGGAAAATATTTGCAATTTTTTTTTTCACAATTTGAAAAATCATCACAACCCTTGTTTCGAATGGTTAACTTCACAGGGTTGTATCTCCCTTAACATTACTCATATTGTTGCATATGACCAATCATTTTAAAGCTATTTATATTCTACACAATTTGGTCCAATAATAATCTAAATAGGATAACTCTTTGCAAAGATATACCTCCTAAAATATGAGATGTAATTCAAGAAAAAACCCTAATCCTTCACACTTTGCAATTTTGTTTTTCGTGATTTGAAAAATAATCATTTTCCTTGTTTCGAATGGTTGAATTCATAGGATCTTATCTCCCTTAATATTGCTCATATTTCTACATATGACCACTCATTTTAAAGCTCTTCAAATTCTGCACAAGTTGGTCTAAGAATCAGCTGAATCAAATAAATCTTCACGAAGATATGCTTCCTAGAAGATGAGATATTTTTCAGGAAAAAACGTAATCTTTCACACTTTGCGATTTTGTTTTTCAAAAAACCCTCTTCTTATGTAAATTTAGGTTAAACATATTTATGTAATTGGGATTTTGGTATTGGTATAAATACCCCCATAACTCCATCCATTGTATCAAAGTGTTACATATTGTATCTATAAATAACATAGTGATTATTTATAGTGTCTAAAGGTGCCCACTATATCTTTCTCTCTTTCATCCTTTTTTATTCTTTCTATATAAGATTTGAAATTGGTGCCTAAATATGCCTACTATATCTTTTTATCTTTCATCATTTTTTATGCTTTCTCTCTTTCATCCTTTTTTATGCTTTGAGTAGATAGATTGCTTATCTTCATTTCTGGGAACTAGTGTGAAATTGAACATGGAATTAGAGTAGGTATGGAGCAACATCACTTGGTTATGCAAAATGCTATCGTAGAGTATTTGATTATTCTTCCAAGATTTAAGGTGAATTATTCATAAATATTCATAAATATATTTGGCATAAGAAGAAAAGAGGATATCTTCTTCCACATATGTTCATTTATTCTTCCAACTATTCTAAAGAGTTTGTGCCTTCTCTACTCTTTACTTTGTTGTTATCAAGAATTTGAAAAGCATACACATGACCTTTTTGTGATGTTTTGGTACCTATTTCACTTTAAATGTGACATATTTCTCGAAGGAGAGGATACATATATCTAAATATATGTAGAAGGCTTCAATATTGCTAGATAGACATTAAGTCATTAGGCTTAGGTTGATCACAGGTTTGATTTAAGTCCTTTATTTTTTTCATCTTTGTAGAATCAACATAATAGTAGTAGTACCTTGGTGTCTTTTAAACCTATTGGAAGGTTTGAAAAGATGTTCATATAAGCAATGGCATGCATATTTGGTGAAGAAGGTGGTGTGATCAAGAACTATACCTCTTCGTTTTATTTCATAATCATTTTTTTACTAGGTTAGACAATGTACCTTAAGGAGACATTAATGAATTCATCTCAACCATGGTTGTGTCTTCTTTTTTAGTATAAGGGACTTAGACATGGCCTATCTCATGTTCAAATCCTCATGATGGAAGTTTTTTACTTGATTTCATATGGTTTATAGGAAGTTTATCCTTTTGTAAAGTAAAATTGCCATCAGGCTTCAACACATGCATCTTCATGAAGCTTTTAGAATTTAGGTATCCTAAGTTCAATGGTGTGGCAATTAAATTGACCTTTTTTTGTTCCACAAAATTTGATTTTTACTCAATAATACCCCTTCATCCCATTAGGTCACATCAACTTGGGATTGAATGCTATTATTTTAAGTTTTGTGAGGTTAATTTTTCCATTTTTATGGATACTAGAGAAAATATTCTATAGGCCATAACTTCTACATATGGAAGCGTTTTGAGCCTTTTTATTTTCAAAATACATAATTTTTTTATATCTTTGCATTAGTGGATTTTCAAGGACCTTTTGCATTGTTAGAGGATGAATTGTGTAAAATAATCCTCTAATCCTTTTATCCTTTTGAATGGGAAAATTTACCATATACTATGCAATTAGAATAATATAGATTCCATTAATAGTTCCTTGGTTCTACGTAATCATCCTATAGTCCTAGCCATAATGAAGCAAGATATAAATAAAAATATGAGGATGAACACAAATCAAAGGAAATTACAATCCAGTACATGATGGGAAGCATGGAATTGCTAGCAGTGGTTTCCCAAAATAGAGATTCAAATCGAGTTATTCTTTATATAAATATGTATGATCCATGTACTATGGAAGAGAAACGATCAATATGGAGGAATATAGATTTTATCACCTCTCAATTCCCTGAAGCTTGGGCTTTGATAGGAGGATATTTCAACTCCATCCTCTCCTTATAAGAAAAAATAGGAGGAAATAAGAAGTTGGATGGGACTTCTAAACTCATGAATGAATACATGGCCAACATTTACCTAGTAGATATTAAGCCAAGCAATGGTTTGATGACTTGGTCCAATAGAATACAAAGCTCGATATGCATCCTTGAAAGGCTAGATAGGTTTTTGCTTTTAGATAAGTTTTTAATACAAGGACACACCCCAAAAGTGTAGATCCTAAATAATTCAAGATTTGACCATTAGCCAATTTTAATTGAAGTTTGGAGAACAAGTGGTAAGCCAACACTATTTTATTTTTAGTTAATGTGGTTCAAGTCAAGGCTACAATAATTGTGGTAAAAAGGTAAGCCAAGACATGGTATAAAGATGTTTTATTTTTTAAAAGGTTGTGGTATATTGAATATAAAATAAAGACTTGCAATTGGGAGAAATTTGGAGATGTTAGGGCAAAGAAAAGGGAAGCTTTAAACCGACTTGAGGAGTTGAATGAGAAAATTCATCTTGAGTTACTTATAAAAATGTGATCAAGACATAAATTAATATTTTAACCTAGGTGAAGGAATGGGATATAAGCAAAGAACTAATGTGGAAGCAAAATTCAAGGATTCAATGGCTATAAGAAGAAAATCAAAACACAAGTTTCTTTCACAAGTCTCTCCTAGCTTGAAGAACACATAACTTTATCTCCTCATTGAAGAATGAATATGGAGATATAGTCCACACTTGGGAAGGCATATCTTCATTAGCTGTGAACCATTTTTTAAACCTATTTATAGCTAAATTGCTTGAACCAAAATATCAACAAGAAATTTTATAGGAGATACCCATTCTTATTTTTTATGAGGAGAATGTGGTCCTGACTGCACTAGTAACTATGAGGGGACTACAAGAGGTAGTTTTAAAAATTAAAAATGGAAGACCCTAGGTCTGGATGGATTCCCTATTGAATTTTATCAAGAATTTTGGGATTTTTTGAAGGATGACACTCTAGATGTGGTAGAAGAGGCTATAAAGGCAAAATAAATCCTCAAAGAAATCAACAAGACATACATAGCACTAATTCTAGAAGCTAAAGAAATAGATAATATTACTAGATATAAACCAATAACTTTATGAATGTTATTCTAAAATTAATCTCAAATATTATGCCTAAAAGGCTCAAACCTTTGCTACATAAGATCATCTCTCCAAAACAAGGGGGATTTGTAGAGGGGTAACAAATAGTGGATGAGATAGTATTAGCCCAGGAAGCAATTCTCTCTATGGAAGCTCAAAATTCTCCATCCATGTTGATTCGATTGGATTTATCCAAAGCATATGATAGGGTGGATTAGCACTTTCTCATCCAAGGAATGGAAAAAATTGAATTCTCTTAAGAATGGACAAAGTGGGCCATAGGTTGTATATATTTAGTTTCTTATTTAGTTATTCTCAATGGTTTTCCCACTCATTTTTTTCCAACATCTAGAGGCATCAAGCAAGGATATCCTCTCTCTCCATACCTATTCATCATTCTTACATAATTTTTAGGGAAGAAATTTGCTAAGAATTGAAATTTTTAAAGGTTATAAGGAGTCACAATAGCTAAAGGATTTAGAACTATCTCTCATTTAAAATTTGTTGATGATTTCACCATTTTTAGGAATGCAACAATAAAGGAAGTAGCCTCAATAAATCAAATTATTAACTGCTTCACTAGAGCCTCAAGGCAACTAGTTAATGAAGATAAATCAAAAGTACTCATTTTCCATTGTTCACCTAGAAAAGAGACTTTGATATTGGATAGATTATTCAAAAAACTTCTCTTTCGATTAAATATTTGGGTGTTCCAGTTAATCTTGGTAGCCAGAAGAAAGAGCATTGGATTTTTACCAGAGAAAGTGTGTAACAGAATAGCCAGTTGGACCAATAAATGGTTTTCCTCAAGAGGATGAATAACTCTTATCAAATCAATTCTTTAGTCTATCCCAATATTTTTTTTATTAGTTTTGAGCATCCCTAAGTTAGTGCTTAAAGAACTGGATAAAATTAGTCACAAATTTCTTTGAAGAGAATTAAAATGGAGATGAAATGGGCCCTAGTAATATTGGAGATCTTATGCCTTCCTACTCATAAATGGGGTCTAAGTCTTCAATTGGAAGTCAATAAAAACAAGGATTTAGTAGTAAAGTTATACTGGAGGCTAATTAGCCATCCCAATACCTTATGGACCAAAACTATGAGAGCAAAATATGCAAAAAACAAAGACCCCTATGATATAATTCAACACCAAATACCTTCTAGAGGGTCCCCAATTTTAAAGGTCCTAAAAATTGGAGAGGATTTGATAAAAAATAAGCTCTTCTAGATAGTACAAAATATTCAAAAGGCATATTTTTTTATAGACTCTTGGGATGGACACCTTGCATTATCAATTCATAATCCAAAATTAAGGCATTTAATGGATAAAATGCATAGGATGAATTGGATAAAATTTACAAAGTATTATAAAGATCAAAAAAGAAATGCAGAGGTGGGAAGATTTTGGATCCCAATAGAAGACTGGCCAATTCAACTCTATGAAGATCAAAAAAGGATATTCACAAACTCCTTCAAATACAATCACCTTCATGGTCACAATTTGAGGGCTACATTGGTTGGAATAGCTCAAGGTATGGAGTGTACATTGTATCTCAAGGCTATTTAGCCTTAAGCCATATTAACCCCCATTCAACTTAGGATATATTCAAAAATTTATGGGCTCAAAATTTATGGCCAAAAATTAGGTTTTTCAACTGGTTGCTACTTCATAAAAGGGTACTCTCAAGGGAGCACCTTATGAAGAAATGATTTAATGGATGCTTTCAATGTGTAATATGCTAGGATAACAATAAAACACTAAACCATTTGTTCATAGAATTCCTCATAGCTTCTAAATTGTGGAATATGATGGCTTTAATATGGTCCAATGAATAATCCATAGAACATATATGAAGATATTAGAGAAAACAATAAGGAAAAGACCGGTATGTGAACCAAATAATTTGGATAGGAATGACTATTCTTCCTTGGAAAATTTGGAAGAAGCAGAACAAGTGAATATCTCAGCAAGATAGTAGGGACATCCATTATGTATGGCTAAATATCATAGAAAATGTGACAGAGACCATCCAAAATTTATTAACACATGCACACAATTCAAATCAACTATGGGAAAAAATGATGGCCTGATTAAATATTAGCCATGGATTAGTCCAACATAGAAGGAAGAAAGTGACTAGTCAAATTATGGATAGAACAAAGTAATGACAACCTCCCCCATAGAATTTTGGAAAAATCAATATGGATGGAGCATCTAGAGGAAATCTTGGAAGAGCTAGTATAGGAGGGAAAGGAATATTAGAGGATGGTATTTTGATTTTTACTTTTGCAAAAAAATTAGGATTTTTATCCAATAACTTCATAGAGGATAGGGTATTTTGATAGGTTTGTAAGAGGTATTGAAGGTAGGTTGGAGAAGGGTGATAAAAAAGTTATATTCTCAAATTATGATCAATTACCTAAAATCAACTTCAAGGTTTGAGAAGGTAGACTAGAGAATTCAAAGGATCATAGATAATATTAGGTTAATAGCAACTAGTTTTCAAGAGGTTGTTTTCAATCATGTGCCTAGAGAACAAAATAGAGTGGTAGATTCTATGGTAATTTGGGCTCTTGAAAAAGGAGATATTAGTTGCCATAGTTTCCCTCCTAGGTGGTGCCCAGAACAAACTAGGACTGATATTCTCCTTGTTAAGTCTCTTGATGGCAATGCTAGAAGCTATGGTTAACTTGATAAGCAATACAAGGCTTTATTCATGATTCGACCCAAATCTTCTAGAAAAAGAAGTATTCGATAATTGAAGACTTGATGTTCCTAAATCCGCTATGATATTTTATATCCTCATTGTAGCTGTAAATTTTTAACAAAATCTATTGAAAGTCTTAGTGTAGAGTGATCTTATTTATTTTAGTGCAATTATTCAATACTAACCATGATAGAGGATGTCATAGGGTCTTGTCTCAATAGTTAAAAGCTCCAAAGGAAGGTTGGATGGTTTACTAGGTAGGAAAATAGTTTTATTTGTAGTTTTAATTAGAATACATCTTGGCTAGCAGTCAAAAGTCTAGAGTTTATTAGATTTGTAATATATTCTTGAGTCTCTCTTAATAAATTCAAATTTTTAACAAAAAATAAAAAAAAATTGGTCTACATTTATGGAAGACGTAGTTGGATTTCTGATAGTTGTAATAGGTTTTGAGCACTTTGGACCCATATAGAGAAAATATTGTAAATATATTTTAGTCAGTTTCTCTTTCTCTTTTGGTCTATTGATTCAACTTATACATGAAGATCTTAATTTTTATGGTCTCTTATTTCTTTAATTATTTGTCCAAGCACTCTTGGAATTTTTTAATGGATCTTTCCATAAATAGATTTATATGAAGCTTCTTTTTGGTGATAAATATCATGTGGTCGAAGAGCAAGTTAAATTTTCTACACAAGGTAATGTATGTTGTAAAAGTGAAAGCTATACTTTCAAGTCTTATATTATGCAACTATAGAAGATTGAAGCAATATTTTAGGAGTACTCTCAGCTTATATTCCTCATATGGAATCCTATAGGAGTTATTCTTTGTATATGTATGGAAGTATTTAATATTAGTAGTGATGATTATGATCTTGCCTAAGGATATTTTTTATAGAGGCATTTTGTGCCTTAAAGGGGCTTCAAATGATAACGGGGATCCCGATGAGTCTTCCTTAAGTATGTATTCCCTTTAGAGAAACCATTATGGGGGAAATATATTTTTAACTAATTTCTTCTCTCCCTAGACCCTTAGTTTAGATTACGAAGGAGTGTTGAAAGTGTAATATGACTTATGACAATTGTTGATTATTTTTTGGTGTAACTATCTACAAAAGAAATAATGTATAAATATATTTAATTTATTCTATTATCTTGTTATGTAATCCCTATTGACCATAGTTAACCTTGTTATAGTTACACCCGCCTTCTAAACTTATAATTAACATAAATATTTATTGTTATGTTAGCTTAGGTTAAACTTATTTATGTAATTGGGGTTTTAGTAGTAGTATAAATACCCCCACCACTCCATCCATTGTATGAAGTGTTGTGTATCTTATCTATGGATAACATAGTAATTATCTATTATTCTTATGGGTTTCCACTATATATTTCTCTCTTTTATCATTTTTTATCCTTTCTATATAAGATTTGAGTGGACGGGTTGCTTTTGATTGTTTTTGGAAATAGGTGTGAAACTCAAAACTATATATATTGTAATTTAAAAGTAATTAATATATTAAATATATTTATGTGTTCCTAACTTGTTTTATGGAGATAAGTATTGAAAATTTGATGAGTTTGTGTTGATTTATGCATCTCATATGTCTTAGAAGAATGAAAATATGAGGAATTTGAATAAACTAGTTTAATAGGACAAATGAAATCTTAGATAATTAGGCATAAGAAGATAAGAACAAATAACATTGACAATTTATAAAATAAATTATGTTTTCCAAGAAGAATTGATATTTAGATTATGGGTGTATAAATGGACTTAAAAAAATGTTAATTATAATAAAATTAACATACAATTAGAATTACCAAAGAGAGATAGTTAAGTCTTTATTATCTACAACTTGCAATTTATTTTATAAACAATTATAGCTACAATTGAGAATGATGATATGTTTATTTTTTGGGGGAAGGATATAAATTTTAGTGTTAATAATTATTAATCTTATAAATATATTAGTGAACATTTTTTGGGTATATACCTCATAATCTACCTAGGGTTTAACATCCCATAATTTTTATTATTAAGATTAATATATCTAAAATAAATAAATAATTCTATGGGTGAATTCTATTGGGGGACACTCTCATCAAAATAATAAAACATTACATTTGATATTAGCACAATTAAACCATATATAGTGTGCCTTTTTGTCGGATATATTTTCCAATTCCATTAATGTCAAATATATTATTTATCATCCTCAAACTACTATATTTCTACATTTATTAAGAGATAAAATTCCCCTTGCCAATTGTTTTATAAATTTTTATTTCACCAAGATGAAGATCGATACCATGATTGGCTGAAGTATTTGTTGTCGAGTTTCCTTCTTTATAGATATGCTCACATTTCCAAGAGATAACCTCCAACAACTATTAATGAACATCAACAATACTATTATTTCGTATCTAATCCCCACATCCATTTTTGTTTATGAATTCCCCTCAATTGAAATATATTGCCATCCTTTTTCAATTATAGTTTGGACAACTATAGGAACTGTATTAGCTTTTGCATAGTTGTTAGTTGAATTTCCATATGATTTTGAGTAGGTGAGGATATTTTTTCATTCATTATTTCAAAAATTATCACTCTACTATATTTTCGCACATTTTCTGTGGAGTTAGCATTAAAATCAATTTTGATAAACCCAATTTCTATATATTTCCATTTTACCATTCATTAAAGCATATTCTTTTTGTTAATATCACTTTCATAGATGAGCCTTTGATGCAGGAGCATCCAGTGGCAGTAGAGCAATCTTGCATCAACAAAAAATTTCTAAGTGTTTTCCTGGATGTCACGATATCGCGACAGAGAAAAGTGTCGTGATATCGCGACATGTTGCGTTTTCACGACTCAAGAAGGAGAGAGAAGGCACGGAGCAAAAATGTCACAATTTCATGACATGTCATGAAATCGTGACCTAAAGAAGATAGGAAAGGCCAGAGAAGAAAATGTCACGATTTTGTGACATGTCGCAAAATCGCGATCGAAGGAGCAAAAATAAAGCAAGGAAGGAAGTTGCTGTGATATCGTGACATGTCATGATTTCATGACCCAAAATAGAGAGAGAAAGCAGAGAGCAAATCTATCACGATATCACGACAGGTCGTGATTTCATGACTCGAGAGGCGAGGAGGAGGCAGAAAGGGAAGATGTCGCGATATCGTGACATGTCACGATTTTGCGATCGAAAAGGAGAAAGAAGAGCCAGAAAGGAAAGATGTCGTGTTATCATGACATGTCGCATTATTGCGACCAAAGGACGAGAAAAAGCACAAAGGATAAAAAGTGTCATGATATTGCGACATGTCACATTATCATGACCAAAGGATGAGAGAAAGCACAAAGGAGAAAAAGTGTTGCAATATTGTGACATGTCGCATTTTCGCGACCAAAGGACGAGAGAAGGCGCAAAGGAGAAAAAGTGTCGCGATATCGCGACATGTCGCATTTTTGCGACCAAAGGATGAGAGAAGGCGCAAAGGAGAAAAAGTGTCATGATATCGCGACATGTCGCATTTTCACGACCAAAAGATGAGAGAGTGCATAGGAGAGAAAAAGTGTCGCGATATCGTGACCTGTAGCATTTTCGTGACCAAAAGGCGAGGGAAGGCATAGGAGAGAAAAAGTGTCACGATATCATGACATGTCACATTTTCGTGACCAAAGGATGAGAGAAGGCGCGAGGGAGAAAAAAAAAGTGTCGCGATATCGCGACATGTCGCATTGTCACGACCAAAAGACAAGGGGAGGCACAGGAGAGAAAAAGTGTCATGATATCGTGATATGTCGCATTTTCATGACTCGTAAAGGGCAGGAATTCTAAAAAATAAAAGTGTCACGATATCGCGACATGTCGCATTTTCGCGACTCGAAAAGGGGTAGGAAGGTAGAGAAGCAAAAATATTGCAATATCGTGACATGTGACATTTTCATGACCAAACAAAAGAAAAGAAAAGGCAGGCGGTTATAGGGGCCGTTACAGAGAAAATTATCGAGCGGTGGGTATACCGAACGTCATCATTGGTTGACAGGCGAACATATTCTACAGTGGTAGCACTAGACAAGCACATGGCACCAAGGTGCAATTAAAGCAGATGAAGATCAAGAGTCAGAAAGAAAGATGTTTCGAAAGCCAAGACAATGAAGAGGCATAGGAAATGAAACGAAGGGTTAGAAAAGGGAAACGGAGAGTCCCGCCAGATATTTTAAAATGGGAAGCGAAGGCATGCACAAGGGTCAAAAAACTACTGCGACAGAGTTGCAGACATGAAGGCAAAAGGAGAGGGCCATTCTGGACCTGTTTGGGCTATTTTTCTTCCAGAGTTGGAAATGTTGTAATGTAATAAAAAAAAATTAAACTATCTTTCGAGATAAAGGAGTTTATTTGGCAGACTGCTGCCATTATTGTAAATTTTTCCAAGTTTAATGAATGAGATTTGAGCATTTGGGTGGAGCGATTTTGGCTTCCCATCAAGTGGTATCAGAGCAATAGTTCTTGAGTGTGTGAGCAGATCATCGATAGTGAGGCAGTTTGCACCAGGATCTATGGAAGAGCATAGGGTTCCTGAGTGTGTAAATAGATCATCGAACGTGAAGCAGTTTACATCAGGATCTGTGGTTAAGGATTGTGAGAAGAGAGTGAGGAAGAATGCCTCCACAAAGAAACCATGGTGGTGGGAGAAATGTGGTACCTGAAGAAGATTTTAGATTTTTATAGAGGCAAGTGTAAGCCCTGTAAGAGGAGTTGCGAAGAGGGGTTGAGCCAAGGAGAGAAGACCATAGTGAAGATGAAGCTTGGGAGGTTGATAATCCATTAGATGAAGAAGAAGTAATGGATCCTGTAGAAGCCAGATTAGTTAAGGCCATATCTCGGATCGGGAAGAAGCCAAAGTTTAATGTCTCCACATATTCTAGGAATCTCAATCCAGAGGAGTTGATTGATTGGATCAATGATATGGAGAAATATTTCGAGTATGAGGAGGTTGTAGATCCAGATCGAATCAAGTTTGCAAAAATGAAGTTGAAAGGCCATGCTTGCATATGGTGGAAAGAAGTACAACTAGAAAGAAATAGAAGCAAAAAGGAAAAGATAACCAGATGGGATCGAATGGTAGAGAAGTTGAGGAGACAGTTTATTCCTGCAAATTACGAATTGGATCTGTTGAGAAAAATGTTGAGTTTGAGACAGTCAAACAAATATTTCAAAGAATATACAGAGGAGTTTTACAAGATCTCAATCAGAATTGGCCATTTTGAGGCTAACAAGGAGAAGGTAGCCCGTTACATCAATGGATTGAGAACCAGTATTCAAGAAGAGTTGAGTCTAGTTAGGATTAGCACCATTGAGGATGCTTACCAGTTTTCTCTAAAAGTTGAAGAGAAGTTGAACAAAAGGTTTGAGGGTAAGCAGAAAGGAAGAGGTCATAGAGAAAGAACTGGTGGAAGAATAGATGAAGGACGAGATGAGAAGAAAGAAGAAGCTAGCTATAGTTAGGATCAGAAGGGGGATAATGATTACAAAACCCGTAATCAAAACAATGGTTACCAAAGAGGAAGAGGTAGATATGGAAGAGGAGGATTTCGTGGAACCTGTTTCCATTGTGGAGAAGAGGGACATCGGGCATATGAGTGTCCCCAACACCAAGAGAGGGCGAATAGGAGACATGAGGGTCATGCCAGAGCTATTATAGTAGATGAAGGTGTTGAATCATAACATTATGAGGAGGCAGAGAGAGAATTTATGGTCACAAGGAGAATCTTGTTGAATGAGGAGGAAGAACCAGACCAGAGGAGGAGCTTGTTTTGCACAAGGTGCAAATGTTCAGGTAAGGTCTGTAATGTTGTTATAGATAATGGTAGTACTGATAAATTGGTCTCTGAAGAAATGGTTACTACGTTACAGTTATAGAGGAGGAGACACCCACACCCATACCAGATTGCGTGGTCGCGAAAGGACCATAGGTCATTGGTCAGTGAACAGTCCTTATTCAAGTTCAATATTGGGAGATACCAAGATGAGGTCCTATGTGATATCCTGCCTATGGATTCTTGCCATATGTTGTTAGGAAGACCATGGTAGTTTGATCACCATGTAGTCCATGATGGACATACCAAAACTTACTCCCTAACAAACGAAGGAGTGCGCCATAAACTAAAGCCACTGAAGGGGATGGATGAAAAGAGGTTGTTGACAACAATGAGAGTGGAAGTTGTGGGGTTTGAAGAACTTAAGGGTTTGTACCCTGAAGACCCAGATTTTGTTGAAGCTTGGAGAGCTTGTATAGTCCTAGTTACTCTAGATAGGACTGTCAATAGGAGTACTGGTAAATCACCATTCCAGATTGTATGTGGGAGTAGTCCAAGGAATGCTTTTGAGTTGAGAACGATGGATAAAGGAGAAAAGAGCAGTGCTGAGGCTGAATATTTTGCAAGTATTGAGATGTTGAAAAAGAAGGTGACAGAACAGTACAAAAGTAAAGGTCACTTCTCAATCCACCCCGGTTGTCTGATGCAGGAGCATCCGATGGCAGCAAAGCAATCTTGCATCAACAAAAAATTTCTAAGTGTTTACCTGGATGTCACGATATCGTGATAGAGAAAAGTTTTGCGATATCATGACATGTCATGTTTTCACAACTCAGGAATGAGAGAGAAGGCACGAAGCAAAAATGTCACGATTTCGTGACATGTCGCAAAATCGTGACCGAAAGAAGATAGGAAAGGCCAGAGAAGAAAATGTTGTGATTTCATGACATGTCACGAAATTGCGACCGAAGGAGCAGAAAGAAAGCAAGGAAGGAAGTTGTTGCGATATCGCGACATGTCATGATTTTGTGACCCAAAATAGAGAGAGAAAGCAAAGAGCAAAGCTATCGTGATATCGTGACATGTCACGATTTCGTGACCCGAAAGGCGAGGAGGAGGTAGAAAGGAAAGATGTCGTGATATCATGACATGTCATGATTTCACGATTGAAAAGGAGAAAGAAGAGCCGAAAAGGAAAGATGTCACGATATCGCGACATGTCGCATTATCACAACCAAAGGAAGAGAGAAAGCGCAAAGGAGAAAAAGTTTCGCGATATCACGACATGTCGCATTATCGCGACCAAAGGGCGAGAGAAAGTGCAAAGGAGAAAAAGTGTCGCTATATCACGACATGTCACATTTTCACAACCAAAGGATGAGAGAAGGCGCAAAGGAGAAAAAGTGTCGCGATATCATGACATGTCACATTTTTGCGACCAAAGGACGAGAGAAGGCGCAAAGGAGAAAAAGTGTCACGATATCGCGACATGTCGCATTTTCGCGACCAAAATACGAGAGAAGGCGCAGGAGAGAAAAAGTGTCACGATATCGCAACATGTCACATTTTTGTGACCAAAATGCGAGGGAAGGCGCAGGAGAGAAAAAGTGTTGCAATATCGTGACATGTCACATTTTCATGACCAAAGGACAAGAGAAGGCACAAAGGAGAAAAAAAAAGTGTCGCAATATCGCGACATGTCACATTGTCATGACCAAAAGACAAGAGGAGGTGCAGGAGAGAAAAAGTGTTGCGATATCATGACATGTCGCATTTTCACGACTCGCAAATGGCAGGAAGGCCGAAAAATAAAAGTTTCACGATATCACGACATGTCGCATTTTCGTGACTCGAAAAGGGGCAGGAAGGCAGAGAAGCAAAAATGTCACAATATCGCGACATGTCACATTTTTGTTACCAAACAAAAGAAAAGAAAAGGTAGGCGGTTACAGGGGTCATTACAGAGAAAATTAACGAGCGGTGGGTATACCGAACGTCATCATTGGTTGACAGGCGGACAGAGTCTACAGTGGCAGCACTGGACAAGCATGTGGTACCAAGGTGCAATGAAAGTAGACAAAAATCAAGAGTCAGAAAGAAAGACGTTTCAAAAGCCAAGAAAATGAATAGGCACGGGAAATGAAATGAAGGGTCAAAAAAGGGAAACAGAGAGTCACGCCAGAGATTTTAAAAGGGTAAGCGAAGGCATGCACAAGGGTCAAAAAATTGCTGTGATAGAGTTGCAAACGTGAAGGCAAAAGGAGAGGGCCATTCTGGACCTGTTTGGGCTATTTTTCTTCCAGATTTGGAAATGTTGTAATGTAATAAAAAAAATAAACTATCTTTCGGGATAAAGGAGTTTATTTGGCAGACTGCTACCATTATTGTAAATTTTTCCAAGTTTAATGAATGAGATTTGAGTATTTGGGTGGAGCGATTTTGGCTCCCCATTAGCCTTCCATGTATATTCAAATCCTCTAACCATGAGGTTAGCACCTCTTTTTATGCACTTGAGGCATCCTATGATGAGCAACATGTATGTAAAAATTCTACAAGAGAGGTGATAATATGGTTCCAAACTTGGGTGTGATTTTGAGATTTATTCTTAAAATTCTATTATTCCTTTAAAGCCATAAATTCCAAAAAATAATGGGAGGACCAATCTTCCATAGAATGTAAAACAATACTTTAACTTGAAAAAATGTATCCAACATTTCACCATCTCTTTCAATGTTGATGGACCTACCTAGTATATTCATATTTTTCAAAAACTAACCCCTAATGGAATAAGCATAGGAATAGTGGAGAAGGAAATGATTTGATGTTTATATATCCTTCTCACAGAAGGTACACTTAAAAGGTACATGATGTTAGATTTGATAATAGTTTACAGAAACAAATGGAATCAACACATTACCTAGATATGTAGAAATAACTCATAGAAGTAAACACATGATATAAAAGGGTGTCCATGGATACCAAATTATATATCAAAATAAAATAGAATTACACTCCAACTAATAAAAAAATGGTTGGTATTTATTCCTTATTTCAAGAGACCTTTATGTCAATATTAAATAATTGACCTTCTATGTTATCTAATAAAATATTACAAAGTATTCACCTATACAGGGTGTAGAATAGCCCAAAGAGATTATACAAAGAATACAATGTTAAAGTTAATTGTGGTCTCAAGTGAAGATTAACCACCACATATGCTAACATTTCCCCTTAAGTTGAATGGATAATATGGAAAGAGACACTTATTAGTCATCTCCCCTAAGGTACACACTTCAAAGCCAAGACACTCTTGCATGGGTACAAATGAAACCTTATGCATAACATTTGGTCAAGATATATGTTTTCTACTCTTCTAAAAACATAAAAATTGGATCAAAGATTACACAAACATAATGCCATCAAATATAGTGCATCTTAATCCCAATATTCTTGGTTCATTGATGGTATACTAGATTACAAACAAGCTTAATGGTGGATTAATTATTGCAATGAAAAGTAATTGGGAAAGATAGAGAAAAATCCACCTACTCCAAAATTATAAGCATCCATAAAATATGATTGACAATATCATTGTCAACATGATATTCAATTTCTATAGAAGGATGAGAAATAGTGTATTGTCATCTACAACACCAAGAAATAAGAAAAAAACCAAGATGGAAGGTAAACCCAATAATGGAGAACCATTGATCCAAATCACCATTCTAATTTGCAGCTAAGAATCATATCAAAATTGAAGATGCACCATTGAATTAGTGAATTTCCTAGTGTATCAAATGATCCTCTTTGTCATTATTCACTAACTCTTTGAGGTGCTTGCATATACCTAGCACAATAACTAATGGTAAATGCAATATCTAGAAAATAGTGTGTGAGGTAAATATCTCCTAATAGACTAATATAAAGTAGCATATACCAAAGGAGTAGTATAATATGCTGTAAGGTTTAATTTAAAAGCAAAGGGAAACTAAGTAGACTTTCAATACTCCATATTATAACACTATAAAAGGTCCAAGGTTTATTGGGTTATGAGATGGTGATTCTTGAATAATTTTAATCAATGTGAATAGCCAATAAGAAACACAAAAGTCCCATGTTTATCATTTCAAAGGTATTATGAAGCTAAAACTTCATCTACTACCTTAAGAAGAGTGAGTTTTCTATGATGAAAATATCATCAACATGCAACATAATCACTAATGTCTAATTATCATGATGCTTGATGCAAACACCATGATGTAACTCATAATGTTAAAACCCACAATAAAAAGGAATGAATGAGTTTAATCATAATAATAATGCAAATATTGCTTAAGCCCATACAAGAACTTGGTCAAATGACACACGAAGAGTATTGAAGGCTCAATGTCAAAACCAAGAGCCTACTATGTGTATATATCCTCTTGAACATCACCATGAATAAAAACACTCTTCACATCCATCTGATGTACCTTCCAACTATAGAAAGTATCTATGGATAGAATCATTTGAATAGAATTCATCCAAGTAATTAGAAAAAATCTATTTGAGTAGTAAATTCCCTCCTTGTAAGAGAAACCTATAGTAACAAGGCATACATTGTTCTTATTTAGCTAAACATATAAAGTGTACTTGGTACTATATACCCATTTACATCCAAAATTATTCCCTTATAGAAGAGTAATAAAATATCATGTTTAATTCTTCATCAAATATTCATACTTAGAAAGCATGGCATATTCCAATTCTTATTGATCCTTGACATGGGAGTAGGTGAGAGGCTCTCTAGAATTATTATCCTTCAGGATTAGGGCTTGAGAAGAATACTTTTGATGTCATTCCATAAAATAATGGTATGATCATGAAGGAGAGTTTGAACCCACTTGGGTGTTGGACAAATCATCAAATATCTAGGAATATGTTGAGAAGGATCAATATCAAACTTCAAATTTACAACATCTAAATCATACTCACCATCAACCTCAACATCTAGTATAGTAACACATACCTTAGGATGATCAAGGTCATCACTCATGGAGTCAACCACTAATAATTTTGGATATGGTGATGTAGGAAAAATTAGAATGGTAATAACAATAATCTCTAAGGAAGTATATAGAATAATTAGGAGAGATTGGAGGATCTTCTGCCAAGAAATAAAGAATACTTGAAGGATTTTCTAGAAAAAAATCATAAAAAATTACATCTCACAAAATAAGAAACTCACATCTCTTAGAATCATAGATACAATAGGCCTTGAAGGTATTTGAATACTCCTAAATGATGCATCTATTGGAGTATATTACATTATTTAATACATGCTAATGTACCCATGGTACATTTGTAAATAATAGATTAGGTTTGAGTTATAGTTTAGAATATGAGTTATATTTCCCTCTTTATGTAAGTATGAATGTGCAGGAAATGCACAAGTGTCATGTAAAGTTGTAATGCACAGGAACTGCACAAGTGGCATATAAGTTAGAGTGAAAGTGTAGGTTGAGTAAATGTGCACAAGTGTTTCGTATGTAAGAGTGCAAATATATAATGTAAATACGTACACAAGTATCATACATTAGAGAGTGCAAGTAGAAGTATAAGAGTCATATAAAGGTGTACAAATGTTATAGATTCAAGTGTTCATCAAGTACGCAAGTGACAAGTAGATAAGTCAAATTCATGAGACTTGGCATATACAAAGCAATAGTCAAGTATCTAAAGAGTCACATTACTATGGCTATATTAAGGAGAAAATGCTCCATAAGAAGATATATAAAATATAATTCATATATCTCATTATTTGATAGTAAGAGGAAGTGGAGTAATAAATCTTGTATACATTTTGATTAATTAATATTGTAAGTTGTTCTTCATTCATAGTACATGAATTATTCAAGATATTTACATTTATATTTTACTATATAAATTAATGCTATTTTATATTTTATAAACCTTGATATACATATTAATTTTCTCATATTATTATTATCTTGACCTTCATTATTGTGGCTATTTTATATTTGGATCATGTGTGATATTTTTAAGTTAACCTATGATATTTTGTGGTAGTATAAGGCTTAAAAATCCATCGAGTGGCACTAGAGCTACCACCAGACTGTCCAAATTGATAGAGTTTATTGAAGCTATCATTATTAATTAGCTTATTCATTTTTTATAAGGTTAATTAAGTGTTTGTCCACATTGAAGGCAATGATACTTGGAATCTATTTTAAATGTCATATTGAATAGAAAAGGCTAGGGCCTTTCCACTATATTGAAAGAAAACTAGTGAAGACTAGGACTTAGCAAAATTAATAGATAGGCAAACCAATTGAAGAATAATTGGTTATTCATGGATATAGCCAACCCTAAAATTGAGTTGAATATTTGAATGTTAAACCCAACTCAAAAGAAATTTGGAGATTCACAGATATTCAAAGTCACCTTGACAATATTTTTTTGTTCTCTTGTAAGGAGGATAATCATATTGAGTTCTTATGTGCAACCTAAGACATTATAGTTTTTTTTTAAATATTTACAATTAAGATTAAACTATAGAAGTGTTAGAAGATTTATATAGAAGATAAAGAAGAGTTTCATCTTCTAAGTGTAGAGAATAGAAGAATCAAAAGTTGTAGTGGATTGATAAAAATTCAAAGCTTCCTAAGAAAGATAGAAGTAGTAGAAAAGTTGCAACAAATTGAGAAGCATTCAAAGCTTATTCCTAACAAATATTTAAGAAAGAAGTTAAAATAAAAGTAGAATATTCAGGTCATATTGACCTTGACATTGGACCAAGAGGTCAATATAAGAAGAAATAGGCCCAAGAGGTCAATTCAAAAGAAAGAGATCCTTATAGAAA
Source organism: Wollemia nobilis (assembly GCA_028583015.1). Taxonomy (NCBI): domain Eukaryota; kingdom Viridiplantae; phylum Streptophyta; class Pinopsida; order Araucariales; family Araucariaceae; genus Wollemia; species Wollemia nobilis. Next base: position 2,372,641 of record JAQPPZ010017068.1, read on the forward strand.
AGAGAAATAGGCCCTTATAGTAAAGAGAAAGAAGCTCTTATAAAAAAGAGAAAGAGATATTATAAATATTTGTCTCAAGAAGCCAAGAAGATAAAGAAACATTAAGAATTCAATGGAGATATTTAGTTCTATATTCTAACATTGTACGAAAGAAGTAGATGGAATAGCCATATGGCTATATTGAAAAAGAAAAGAACTATTCAACCAACTCAAGCGGAAAATCCATTCAGCACAAAGAGAAAAAGTATATTAAGTCTACATTAAGAGAATAAGGTAACATACAATAAAGCTACATAAGGGAAGAGTCATGTGCAAATAAGAATAGCAACACTTTGAGTAGCTAGATCATAATAAGCAGCCTAAAGTGATACAAAGTAGTGCATACATCTAAGTTCTTTCATTAGTGTGTAATATTTCCATCACCATCTAGACTGCACATCATATGTTTAACAACAAAAATCAATCAAGCAATAAAAAGTTAAGAAGAATAGGCTCACAGTGATCTACAACCTAGAAAACAAAAGATAGTAGAAGGATAAGCACAAGTAGCAGGATTCTAAGTGAAAGTAATAAAAGGAGAAGTGCAAGTATCTAAGGAGAAGCGCAAGCATTTAAGGAGATATACAAAGTAGAATATAGTAGAAGGAGAAGCACAAGCAACTATGGAGAGCTAGCAGTAGATAAGGATAAGTGGACATGGCTTAGGAGACAAGGAATGAGCAATTAGAAAATGTTAGGGTGAAAAAAAAGTTAAAGCATCAGGGTAAAGAGGAAATCTAATCAAATTATAGTAATAGAAGAGAAAGTGCCAGGTAAAGAGGAAGTCTAAATGAACCAAAGTAACAGAAGTAAAACCACCAGGTAAAAAGGAAATCTAATCAAATCAGAGTAATAGAAGTGAAAGCATCAAGTAAAGAGGAAGTCTAAATAAACCAAAGTAATAGAAGCAAAATAACTAGGTAAAGAGGAAGTATATCTGAATCAGAAGAAGCCAAAATAAATCAAGCATAGAAAGAATTTATATACTAGGGTAACGTAAGGTTTTATAACATCTAGGAATTTTGTAACATTCAGGAGTGATTAAATAACCAGTATGCAGAATGAACATATTGTAAGCAAACATTGGAGTTGTAAGAGTCTGGATTATGTTCCTGAGGAGTGTTAATTGAATCACATAAGGAGAAGCATTGACTAAGGTGGATATAAAGGTAAGTAATAATATTATCTTTATTTATTAGGATTCATAAGGAGGTATTTTATAAGATAAAGTATTATTGAAGATATTTGAGCGAGGCCTTATATGATAATTTAAAAGTTTAGGAGTCATAAGGTATTTTTTAATTTTTTGGAAAAATTAATAGGAGTTATAAGGAATTAATTTTTTTTAGTTTAATTTGAAAAGTGTGGAGTGATAAGGATTTCTACATTAATTAGTTTGTTTGAATATTTAAAGTTATTTTTTATAGAAGTTTTATTTTTGAGTATTTTCAATTTTTGAGAAATTTTGAAATTGAAAAACTTTGTTAAAATATTTTGAAATTTTGCAAATTCAATTTTGTAGCTAAAATATTTTCTACATCAAATGATTAGGAAAGACAAATTTACAAATTTCATATTGATACTATTTCTTAATTAGGGAGACATAAGGACTACTACTTCAAAGGAAATAAATCATTGAATTGATTCATACTATGGATGAAATTATTAGAAATGCATTCAATGAAGATAGTGAATAAAGGGTAAAAAAAATTAAGTTTTATTCTCAAAACTTAATAGATTATTTTGATGAAAATAAACAAATGATAAATGTTTTAAAATAAAAACAATAAATATTTCTCAAATATGCAAAAGAGGAAAATTTCACGACACTCATAAGTTATCTTCATGAAAAACTCTTCAAAACATGGTGGAATTCACAAAACACTATTATATTTTATTCAAAAGAATGTTTAATGATGTATTTGTCATTACTTATCTTTGAGATCTTTCAAGAAAAAATACAAGAAAAGAAAAATGACACATACAACTTGAATGAAGCTTATGTTAGCTTCAATGAGGAATCATTAAAATCAAAGCTATATTATTGTGATGATTTACTAACTCAATCCTTAGAAGCTACATCATCAAGTATATCATAGATGAATATGCAAAAGAGAAGAAGAAGAAAAAAGAATAAAAGAAATCACACAAATAAAACTAATAAAATATTTGAATCCAAAGACAAAGAAGAATCATATATTGTAGATCTAGACATCAATATAAAATATGTAGATTAAATTAAACATCATATAAAATGCAAGATCACATGAATATTGAAGACAAATATTAATACCAAGATTGAAAACTAAAGTCTTCAATAACAAAATAATGTAATACAAGTGGGTGTTAGAGTATATTACATTATTTGGTACATGCTAATGTACCCCGTGAAGAAACACGCACTTACACTGATAGGGGGAGTGAAAAATATAAGATATAAATTTTCATTTCAAAAAATAACTGCAATAATATGAATGCAATAATGAATCAATGCATAGAAAACCACACACATAAGAGACAAGGGTTTTACGTGGAAACACCCTCTTGAGAGAAAACCATGGCAAAATATTACTTTTATTTCTTCAAAATATTTGTAGGCACCAACCTACAGGAGACACCAATCCCCTTGTACAAATACGTAGGTACCAACCTACAAGAGACACCAATCTCCTTATTACAATAACATAGGCACCAACCTACGAGAGACATAAATATCCTTATTACAATAACGTAGGCACCAACCTATGAGAGACACCAATATCCTTGTTACAATAACATAGGCACCAACATACAAGAGACACCAATATCTTTATTACAATAACATAGGAACCAACCTATGAGAGACACCAATCTCCTTGAGGCACCAACCTTCGGATACAAAATTGATCAAAAAACTTAAACAAGTCTGCTCCAAAGTCTAATCATTAATGGTATTCAAGACTATACATAATTCAATCACAGGATCTTCTTGGATTTGCACTCTAATATCTGCTCATCAATATATTATAATCCCTATTGTGCCTTGCTTTTACTCTTTAATTTCTTCCCTTTTCTTGAGTTTTCTTTCATCAACTAAAAGCAATTCATACATATTCTACCCAAAATTCATTTAACCTTATGAACATATAGATGATGATATATTGGTGTTGGAAGCTTCAAATGGCCAAAATATCCTTCACATTCATTAAGTCTATCGCTTCCACATGTCTCACATTTATTACATTTTAAAGGTAGCCCTAGTCTAGCACTGACCTGCATGTTGAATTGGAGACGTTGATACCTTACTAATGCACTTTTCACTCTCTGACTCAGGCAGTCTTTGACTCAAGTATTTCTTCCAACACAGGTGCTCTTGTTATTCTTAATGTAGTACTTTCAACTCGAGCACTTCAATATTCTTCAACACTAGTGCTTCTTTGTTCTTCTCACACACACTCTTTCTAGCTCGAGTGCTTCAATATTCTAGCAAAACTTATCAATGCCTCTTAATCTTTCTATCTTAAAAGCAACACTCCAATGGGTGTGATTTTTCAAAGGTTGTTAGTGACACTCCTCAATGCACATGTTGTCTCCAAATTGTTCCTTATTAGACTTTTTATAGCGTACCTCCCATGGAAGTAAAATCCACATGTGAGCATGGAGCCTATTTATGCCTGTAATAGCCTACTTGATGACTATAATAACTGGCCTGCAACACAAAAAATTTCCTTTATGTACCAATTTCATAGTATACTTAAATTTTTAATCTCATAGACCACCAATAGGAATAATCATCTCCAGATACTACCTATGTTATTTGGTGCAATAGAACTTATTGTATGTGTGTTTTTTTGAGCCCCTTGATGTTCTTATGACTACCCAAGAATTGATAGTTTGATAATGGTACACATATCCTTTTCCAAATAGATAATGGTTGCCTTATTAGTGATCATTTCCTTACGTAAACCATCTGAAGGTTTTAGTACTTCATTTTGCTTGATACAACTGCTCATAATAGGTATGTAGGAATGGAGCACTCCATCATGGTCATCAACTATCTCTTCCACATCGTGGGTTGCTCAATCCTCTTGACCAACAAACCCACCTACAAAAACTACTCCAAGATATGCCTCCTCCACACTGTGCACACACACATCAAGGGCAACATAGATGGCTACCACTATATGTAGTAGTGCAAGAACGATGATGAGATCACCGACTACTCCTTGTCAAAATACCTCGTGGACTCCACTTTGCTCTTTGATCATGCTCCAATTACTGTGTGTGTTGTCTTCGCTTTTGAATGATGGATGTTCAACAATTAGTGTGTGTGTTTTCTTCACCTTTAAATGATAGAACTATGTGAAAGCTACCTATTGGTCATCTTGCACTATCTCTTATATGTTGCCCTTCTCTATAGATGTGATTCTCTACACCCACATATTTTTCACCTTCATATATTTGAACAATTTTCTTAAGGACCACCTCCAGCATTCTTGCACTCCACTGTTGCGGATCAAACACATGTGAAACCCCCTTTCTTGCTCTACTTTGCATGCTAGCTCTTCAACCTCCTATAACATAAGCTACCTCAAATTCAACTTTGGTGCCACCGCCGTCACCAAAGCTTAACTATGCACTACTTATATATATTGAAGATGATCACACCAAAATATTTTTTTTACAAAAACCTTTCACTTGATTTTATTTATACGTAAACCTTTCTCTTGCTTTTAGCACCCTAAAGGTCATCCCAAATATGCAAACTTTTTACTTTTTGTCTTTGGCACCCAATAGGTCGACCTACTTACTTCACTTTAATATTTAATTTTAAAACATTACTTTTATTTATTTATTAAGGGGGTCAGACCCTTCACCTTATAATATTTAAATCTTATATTTAAATATTATGGTGGTTCGGCCCATAATACACACATCACAAGCACTCCACCGTTTTCAAGAAACCAATTTGACCTTTGACATCAATGACTACTCAATAATGAATAATTCTAACAATCTCCCCCTTTATCATTGATGGCAACCTTGCAAATAAATTGTCCTTTACTGCAACAGGATCACAAGTTGCTCCCCCTGAAAAGCTTCTTCTCCTTACTGAACTTACACACTGCTCCCCCTTACTGAAATTCTCTCCCTTTCACATCAATTTCAAATGCTTCTCGGGGCCAAAGGATAAGGCACTAGATAACTCCCCCTTTCTAACTGCTCTCATTGAGACGTTCAATAATGAGATGAGAGTGAAACTACTCCCAACTTAAATGTCTTTTTTTCTTGTTCCATTTTCTTTTTCCAAACTTTGAAGGATATATCCTTTTGAAAAATTTGACCATCCTTCTTCTTACTTGATTTTGAAAGTTTAGGGAACACCATTCTACACCATTTAGTTGTATGCCCAAAATTATTACATTTGTAACAAATGATATTGTAGTCCATGAGAGTTGTAAATGAATTGAAATTCCTCTTGGTGAAGCCAAAATCATTTTTAGCATGAACCTTGCAATTTACAAATTTATGACCAAATTGGTGACATTAAAAATAATAGCCATGGAAGAAATATTGAAACTTGTCTGATTTCCTTAGATTTATATGACCACATGGTTCTCTCATTGTTGTTTCTATGATGGACCTTGGTCCATGATGATGCTTTGTTTTCTTCCTTCTTGATGCTTCCAATTCTCAACACATCAGCATAGGTATCAGGCTCTTTAATTATTTTCTTTGATGCCTATATTCCTTTTAAGCTTGACTCCACGTTTTGTTTCTTTTGAATTTCTTCAAAACCAAATCTAGTTTTAATAGACATAGATCTATGTGCTTTGATAATATCATCCAATATTTATGCGCTTTTCTCAACCCTAATATTTTGATGTAGCTTATCATTATATTTTTCCACTTCCTTCCTCAAAAAATAACTTGATGTTCTAGTTTTTCACATTCCAACACCTTTTTCCTTTAACTGCTTAGTCATAACTTCTTCAATTTGCTTTGCCTCTTCAATTTTAACTTTTAAGTCAATGAGTTCTTGCAAAAAATTTACCTTTGTCTTCTCATCCTCTTGTACTTGAGTCTTCAATATTGAGTTCTTATTTCTAAGCCTCTTCACCTCTTCAAGAGAAAAAATAAGTTCTTCTTCTATGTCAACTATGGCTTCCTCTTCATTTTCTGGATCTCTCATTTTCTTGGTTTTTGACAACAGGAGTATCTTTTTTCATCTCCATAGCCATAAATAAGTTTTTTTCTCTTTCACTATCGGATAGGCTTTCATCACTACTATTGGAATAACTGATTGCTTCTTCAATATAAAGACTCTTCTTATGCCTTTGATAGATCTTCTTCTCATGCTTGCTTTGACCATGCCTCTTTTTATTTTCATGATGATATTTTATTTCCTTATTTTCTTGTATTCCTCTTCTTCTTCACTACTACTATTTCATATTATGGGCACTTAGCTGCATAGTGACCAATGTTACCACAATTAAAGCATTTAAAAGTATACTTACCTTTGCGTTTACTTGATCCCTTCTTATTCCTTCACACGAAGTTAACTTCTTCTCCACTGCTCTATCCTTCACTTGACTTTAGTTCCTTATTCTTTGTCTTATTTAAAACTTTAAATGTGGCCTCCCATTTGGATGCTTGATCTTTTTTAGTCCTCATATCATAGGCTGTAAGAATTTTGTGTAGCTCATCCATGCTTAAATATTTAATATCCTTCATTTCTTCAATCATTGAAACCTTCGCATCAAACCTCATGGGGAGTGACCTTAAGAATTTATGAACAATAATAGAGTCTTCAATATTTTCTCCAACTCCATGAATGGCGTTGACAATTTCATCTCTTCAAACTCCCTCCTATGAATTTAAAGTTTTGCAATTTTAACCTTGTCATATCCTTCATATGTTATTTGTAACTTGTCCCGTATTTCTTTTGCAAATGTGTAGTGCATAACTTTTACAAACTCTGATTCACATAACCCACTTAATATTGCATTCATTGCCTTGGAATTATGTTCAAATGGTTTCTTACCATTTTGATCCGTGGGAGGGGTTAGAGGTGGTTTTAACCCATCCACAATATATTTTCATATATCAAAGCCATGTGTCATCAAATAGGTTTGCATCCTTACGCTCTAGAAGGCATAGTTAGTCTCATCAAACAATGGAACCCTATTTTATGAAAAACGTTCTTGGTAATCCATGTGTGTTCTTGTAAGATCTTCATTCAAGCGGTTAGGCTTTCACGAAGGAACCTGATTTGATACCAATTGAAAAACATACGCTTATAATAAGAGGGGGGATGAACAGTATAAGATAATATTTTACTTTCCAAATAATAAATGCAATAATATGAATGTAATAATGAATCAATGCACAAAAAACCACACACATAAGAGAAGGGTTTTACATGGAAACACCCTCTTAGGAGAAAACCATGGAAAAATATTGCTTTTATTTCTTTAAAATATTTCTAGGCATAAACCTGCAGGAGACACCAATCTCCTTGTTCAAATACGTAGGCACCAACCTATGGGAGACACCAATATCCTTATTACAATAATGTAGGCATCAACCTATGGGAGACACCAATATCCTTATTACAATAACATAGGCACCAACCTATGGGAGACACCAATATCCTTGTTACAATAACATAGGCACCAACCTACGGGAGACACCAATATCCTTATTACAATAATGTAGGCACCAACCTATGGGAGACACCAATATACTTGAGGAACCAACCTTCGGATACAAAATTGATCAACAAACTTACATGTCTGCTCCAAAATATAATCATTAATGACATCCAGGACTGCACATAATTTTGACACAAAATCTTCTTGGATTTGTACTCTAATCTCTGATCATCAAGATAATATAATCCATGTTGTGCCTTGTTTTTACTCTTTAATTTCTTTCCTTTTCTTGAGTTTGCTTTATTCAAATGAAAGTAATTTAGACATATTCTACCCATAATTAGTTTAAACTTATGAACATATATATGATGATATACTAGTGTTGGAATATTCAAATGGCCAAAATGTCCTTCATATTCATTAAATCTGTCACTTCTACACGTCTCACATTTTTTACATTTTAAAGGTAGCCCTAGTCTAGCACTGACTTGCATGTTGAATTGGAGATATTGATACCTTACTAATACACTTTTCACTCTCTGAATTAGGTAGTATTTGACTTAGGTATTTCTTCCAACACAGGTGCTCTTGTTATTCTTGACGTAGTCCTTTCAACCTGGGTACTTCAATATTCCTCAACACTAGTGCTTATTTTTTCTTCTCAAACGCATTCTTTCCAGCTCGAGTGCTTCAATTTTCTAGCTCAACATATCAATACCTCTAGCTCTTTCTCTCTTAAAAATAGCACTCCAATGGGTGTTATTTTTTAATGGTTTTCAGTGACGATCTTCAATGCACACGTTGTTGTTGGAAATATTGAGTTTTCATTGATGTCAAAGGTGCATGGTATTTAAGGCAAAAATATTCTTCAAGGGTGAGAAGTTTATAAGGTTGGACAATTATTCAAGGAAAGTTTATTGTAAAGCAAGGAAAATATTTTTTAAAGTAAAGGATTATAATATTTAAATATCCAATTTAAATATTACAAGAGAAGGACGAAGGTTTAAAAGTTGCTTGGGAAAAAAATATTTAAATATTACAAGAGAGGGACAAAGGTTTAAAAGTTAATATTATAATATTTAAATCATAATATTTAAAATATTATAATATAAAGTATTTGAAAAAGAAAAAGGCGCCAACGTTCTTGGAGAAATTATAAAGTTTGAAAGCAAAGAAATATGAGCCAACCTCCTTGGACAAAATTGAAGCAATTGGGAAATGTATAAATACATGTCATCAATTCACCTTTGTGTAAAGATATTTTTTATTACACCCGATGTGAGTGCGAACGACATAACGAGGAGAAGAGCAATGAAAGGTTGAGGAAGAGCAAGACAAGGATAAATATTTATGTACACCTTTTTGTTTCACCTACTAGAGTAGCCCAATTGGTTTCTTGGCTTGGGTGGAGCGCTATTGTACTAGAGTTTAGGGGGCCAAATCCAATCAATACCATTTTGATGTGCTTTTGTTGTTAAGAGAGTTCAAGGACACAAATAAATATTTGGGCACCCTTTTTTATCTCACCTACTATGCTAACACAGCTGGTCATGAGCACTTGTGAAAGCATTGCACTTATACAAGTCAGGGGTTCAATTCATGAATGTTATCTGATGTATTCTATTGTTTTGGATTGGTATGGTGATGCCTTAGCATCACTTGAGGGCTAGGAGGGCTACAAAAATCTGATATAAAACTCCTACAGGTACTTGGTGGCTATATGAAATGTGTTTGGGTGCTTTGTAATAATGGAGGATGCCCAAAGGCACTTGGCGGTAGAGGATAAAAACTCAGAGGTGCTCAGGAATGATAGGGAGTGCTTGAAGGCATTTGGTGGTTGAGGGGAAAGTCTACAGAAGTAGATCTAGCTGAGTTAAGGAGTCGATGATGGATGCGAACGCTACAAAAAGTAGGAATGGAAGGTGAGAGCACTTGGATACTCTAGGGAAAACTTAAGGTATGAATTGCTTAGGAAACTTAGGGTAAACGATGTAGGATTCAAGGCTTGAGCCATAAAAATGAATCCTATTAATAATACAACCTAGGGCATGCTAGGGTTTCAACAACACTAATCATGTGGATGAGATAAAAAGCATATCAAAGGATGGATATTAAATCTGGGGTGTGGCATGGATTGATATGGATGAATGGATGGGATTAAGTGAAATCATATGGCTGGGATTAATTCACTTATATAAACATATATTTATTAAATATATAAAATAGATATATATAAATATATATGAATAATTGATGGAACTAGTGGGGAAATCTAGATGAATAACAAGTGGCTAGTTTTTGGTGTCTATAACCTCCAATTTGCTAATTTGTGTGGAATCAATGCGATCACATAGCCTTTAAAATTTATCAAGTAACTCCTTGGGATTAGCAATGCTGCTAACATGAGTGTCATATATATTGTCAATATGAAGAGCTATCATATTATTCCCTAAATAGTTGTTTTTATTCTTTAATTATTTTATATAGGTTTCTTATTCACATATTTAAGCAACCCCTTATTTTGGAGAAAAGGTTCAATATTGCTTTTCTAGTTGGCATAGTTTGGACCATTCAACAAGGGCACATGTTGATCCATAAATTTTCTCCATAAATAGAATATTATACATGTAGTTGTGACTACAAAAAATACTATTAATGTAGAGATATCAAAAATATACATTTTGATAAAAAAAAATAGCTCAAAATACTTACATATGCAAAAGTTATGATCCTTAGAAGTTTAGTTCTAAGATAACACAAAATACCTCCAAATACTTAAAAATTTTGAAAAAGCAAATTAGCACTTACAATGAATAGGATGCTACCACATGTTGTTGAGTGTTTAGGGGGTCTCGACTATCAATTAATTGCATAGTGAAATAGTTAACAAAAAATCACTATATATCATTATTTTATGCATGGAAGTTCTAATTAGGCATTGACTATGTAGGCTACTAAACAAATATGCCAATGAAAAAGATCATGCCACTTATTACACTTTGATTCAATTTTAAACATACAAAATAGATCATGCCAATTTTCACACTTTGGTTCACTCCAAAATATATAACTTGACAAGTCCACTATTGACTATGCAATTACTCAATCTATTGGATTAATGATTTGCTAAAATATTATTGGTCAAAATTGTATTTATGTGACATGTGGTTTTCTACCTACCACATTAGCCCTTTCCATGTCAACATTCACCATATTATCACATTCCATGTCATTGGGTATGATGTTATCATGCAACACTTTACCCAGTGTCATATCATCATCGAGTACCATGTCATCACAAGGAGCCATGTCATTACAAGGTGTCACATCATCACAAGGTTTCATATCAACATGTGAGTTGCTAAAGGAGTGAGGTCATAAATAGGTTACATGTCATCAAAGGATGTAATATCATCTGTCAATAGTACATAATAGTTATTGATGTTATTAGCCAAAGAGGTGACATTGTTGTTCTCACCAAAATATTTGAGGGCATGATATTTGAATATTGGAGCTCTAAGGTCCCAAGGACTAAGGGATACTCGATCCTCTAGCTAATCCCAACATAACATAATAGCACCAAGGATTCTACTTGAAGGAAGGCCTTTTTCATCATGTTGCTTTTCATATTAAGTGTAAATCAAACATTCAACCTTTATGTGACTATGTAGTCAATATAACATCATCATGATACATGCACACACAATTTTTTCATTTAGAATATTCATTAGAATATTTTTAAAATTAAATTTAAAAATTAAAAATTAGAATGAAAGAGTGTATTTTTGATGCAACAACACATATAGCTAGAGGTAGAATGAGAAAAAGTGCTAAAATGAGTCCTCCCTAAAAATTCATAAAGGACACAAAATTTTGACAATACACTTATATATATTATGGTTTACCCTCCACGATCATTTTTTGAATATAAACAATCAGACCATCCTCACATCAATGCAACAAAAAAGTTGGACTATTTTAGCAACTTGGAGGTCTTTGCCATACATGAAACCTACCCATGACTTTAGTGGCATCCAAGGGCTATTGAAAAGTGTTCAACCTATTTTTGTTCTTCTTTGAAGATCATGTATATTTTTCTCCCATCTATGTTGTAAATAGGAAAGAAAATATTGGAATATAAATGAAAATGATTTTTTTCAATAAATCCATAAAAGTGATGTAGAAGCATCTACTAGGTAGAAGTAACACTTGGCGGTCCATTTGATATCCATACAAAAATTTCAAAAAATAACAATATGCAACAATGAGCACCAAGGGGGAAAAGGAAAATGGTGTAGAAGATATTTGATATTGTTTGCAACAAAACTAGAGATGAGAAATATCTATAAGTTTGATGACACATGAATTGCTATAGTCTAGCTAATGATGCATGCTAGAAAGGCCATGGTCATTACGTTCCTCTAGATGTTATTATAAATTATGGGAAACCTATTCTTATAGAAGGAAATGTGATATTTGTTTGTAGTGATGCATGATGTAGGACATCAAATGATCATGGGAAATGGTTGATGAGATATTTTAAATTAAAAACATTCCATAACTGATGAAAGCGAAAACAAAATAGTGGGAGAAGAAAGAAAGAAAGGATGATATATCTAGAAGGTAAAAGCAAAGTCTAAGAATGGTATAGAAAAAAATAAAGGCAAGGAGGTCGAGTAGGGCTCTTTTTTGGTAGACAAAAAGCTGAGAAAGAGAGGATTTGTTGAGAGAGAGAGAGATTATCTAGAATGTATTTATTTTTTAAATGATCACTCGACCAATTTATTAATAAAATACACCCATTTAGATATTCTAATTGTGTATGTTGAACAATAAATATTTTTGTATATAGAATAACATATTGTAGATTATAGTAATTGTGAAGTGTAGTATTTTTTAAAAGATGGAGTATGATAGAAATACGAATAGAGTAATTATGTTGGTGTATGGAGAACCATATGATTAATGGTATGGTTGTCATTTAAATAGAAATACCTTTCAACTAAAATGTGGGTGTCTTTCAGATAAAAAATTTGTAGTACAAGAGAAATATCATGGATCCAAGAGATAGAAGGATGGTGATAGATGAAAACTTATTCAAAATAAAATGTGTGATTACCATTCCCTTAAATTAATTTTTTTTCCTAGGAAGCATCTTATTTTTATTCCAAAAATTATCATTCAAACCACTGAGTGGATTGTACAATTGAACAAATTTGCATGAGCTATATAAAAGGAAGGAAATTGTCACCATACATTTGAATGCTAGCATACAATGATATGAGCATACAATGAGTTTGGTCATATAGTGAGGAAATGGTCATACATTGATAGTAATCATACTATAAGAAGACACCATTGTACAATGAAGGCGATTGTGCATTAAAGTGGATATTGTCATACAATTAAATTATGTTGTACAAGGAGTCATAGAAGACTTTAAATTTATCTCAAACCCTTCTAATTGCATGTGTGATAACCATGCATTAGATGGTTATTTATTGAGTGGATACTTTTCTATTTGATAAGATCATCCATAATGGGACTCCCTTCTCTCATCTCCATCATTTGGTATCAAAGCTAGTAGATCTATGAGATTTATTACATGCAAAAGGAAATATGGAACAATGAGGAAGAGGAAGACCAAAAGGTCCTCAATCCATGGATATAGATAATATTTTTAAAGGAATCATCACTCAATTAGATGCACTTTAAACTTCACAAATGAGGTACATTCAAGTGGAAGAGGTAAGTGATAGTGAAGAGGAGGAATGAGGCCAACAGAAGCTTGCAATGACAAAAAAGGAGATCTAGAAGAATGATAATCAGGAAAATTTGTAACATGGGTAGGAAGCCAAAGTTAGAAACCCCATCATATAATATAATTTTAAACCCTAAGGAACTCATTTAATTAATCATTATGTTTTGGATTTTAAGCCTTACTACCACAAAATATCATAGATCCCAATGTAAAATAGCCATAGTATTAAAGTTCAAAATAATAATAATAAGAGTAGAATAATAAATGAGAAAATTAAGATGTATATCAAGTCCCATATAATAAATAAAATAACATTCATTTATATACTAAAATATGAATGTAAATGGTCTGAATCATTCATTGACTATGCATGAAGAAAACATACAATATTAATTGCTCAAAAGTTTGTATACAAGCTTTCTTCATTTTATTCATGTTACAATTTTATAATAAGATATTCTTGATCTATTCTTATGGAGTATTTTCTCCATAATATAGCTATAGTAATGTGAATCTTCAAGTACATACAAAAAAGAGATATGAGGGTTATCAATCTAGGAGATTTCTCTACATCACCAAGGACCAAGGGACCTCTAGAAGCAGCATTGTTGAATGAACAAATGCAACATATAATGAATCAGAGGAGATATCTTATACTTTCGCTCCTCATGAAATCTATTGGTGCTTAGCCTACAATGATAACTACAATATAGACACATGTATGGTCTATCAACATCAATCTTAGTTGGTAGTAAAAAAAATAAAAAGGGAAAAAAGGTATAGGAGGTATTCAATATTCTGATAAACCTAGAACAAGTCATGGTAGTTGAGCAACCTAAGGAGGAAAAATCTATTCAACTCCTAACCATAGCTAGAAATAAGACTTTGCAAGTAGATATATAAAATTTGCAACCATTCAAAGTCCCTACTAAACCTTAGAAAGAGCAAGCAAAAGAGCACCTAAGGTCAAAACCAACAAGGTCATAACCAGAAAAAGTGAATTACGTGTAGGAGTATCCTAAGGAGAAAGCACTAAGAAGGCTAAGGTATTCCTCTATGACCAAAATAAAAATGCTAAAATACATTAAGCAATATCATAGAAGGTTTTAGGAGCTTGACCAAAAGTATCAAAATCTATCAGGAGTTATCAAGTATAGTATTGTTGAAGAACTCAAAACGAATCCTTCTAAGGTAAGCATTTATAATGCATTGCTAATCCCCATCCAGATAGATTTGCTTAGAGCGGCATTAAGTGACATCAATCCTAAAGAACTGAATTTTCTAGACTTAAATTTGGCTCAAGACCACCCAAATTCTATCATGGATAAAATTTGGCTACTCTTATTCTACATAATTTTACAAATGGAAGGATAGATAGAACACAATTACATGATTGACTTAGGAGCAATGACTACTTTTATGATAAAGATAGTTTTTAAAGCAATGGAAATGTAATACACTTGATTGAGCCCTAGAGTTCAATAGTTGGGTGGTACCCTTGTTTGGACAACTAGGGTGGTCAAGGCTATACGAATGATGCTACACAACATCCTAAAGGTAACAATTATTTAGGAGGTAGTTCTAGTATATCTTCCATTCTAATTTGGTTTGTGCCTATCCAGAGAGTTCACTACCAATATGAGGGACTATTTTTCATTGGATTATTCTCATATTATCATCCCTTATAAATTTTGAAAGGTCAACAATCTATGTGGAAAATCATCTACCTTCCACATTGAAAATTTTGAAAAATAAAGGATTAACCTACTAGAGGATTATCTAGACTACATAGACAAGGTTAACTTAGTTTAATAATATTAGGACTACATTTAGGAAGTGGTTAGAGAATATCAAATGGCAATTGATAACTACCCTAAATAGATGACTGATGACTTTTAGATGGAGGTCAAATTTTCTATAGAATACTTTGATGCTATATTAGAGGAAGGACCAAGATCTTATGATGATGTAAGGTTATAAGGTCAATAGTTTTTGCCTACTCTAAGGAAAAGTTCCATGAAATGAAAGGAGATAGATTGATATTACAAGAGGAACCTAGAAAGAAGGAATTTGATAGCCTCTAGCAGCAAAATAACTCTACTAAACATCGCTCTAACATGGAAATTCAGTCATAAGAATTTCTAAAGGGTTACCCACTACAATGTGATGAGGAAGAATCTTGGCTAAGGAGGCACAAAAGGTCTAATCCAATAGGACCCAAGCCTTAGAAAATTTTCTTCCTTTAACCCTATAATAAAGGGCACACTTCCATCGATTAGGAAGATCTCATACCAAGAATACCCTAAACCCCATCATATATAAATCAAGTGAGAACCTCCAACTAAGAAATAATCCCAAGAGAAAACCCCCAAAAGAAGAAAGTAGGATAAAAAAGGATATTTTATGTTTACCTAAACAATTACAATAGCCTAAGTAGCCCCTACAACCTTAGTTTGACTTTCTCAAATAATTACGAAATGTATGTGTCTATATTCCTCTTCTTCATGCTATAAAATATGTTCCTATCCATAGTAGGACTATTAGGGAATTGAGTCTTAAAAATACTATATGTAGAAAAGACCCCAAGACATTATAGGTAGTGAGATAAATTTTGGATTTGATTCTTGGGAAGGTTATTACTCCTAAGTATTCATACCCTAGGATTCCAATTGTGAATGTTCACATAGGGAACATATCTATGAAGAATTTCCTAGTAGAGTTGGGATTATTCATAAATGTCATGACAAAATAAAAAATAGATTGAATTTAGTTATCAAAACTTAGGCCAACCCCTATAGTATTACAAATGTCTAATAGGCCAAAGGTAACTCTAAAAGGATTCCTAGAAGATATAGTCATCTCTGTAGATTCATAGGAGTACCTAGATTATTTCATGGTGTTAAAGCCTAAGAATAACTTAGGAGGATACCCTTTTATTCTTGGGAGACCTTTGTTTGCCATGATATATGCCTTCAATAGTTTTCTATCAAGGAATATAACTACTTCTAATGGTTCTAAAATGAAGAGCCTGATATTATATCCACCTGCAATTCCTTCCCTTGAATTCAAGGATCCTTTGTGAATAGAACAAGATGATAGTGGTAAATTGATAATTCAATCATTTTTTACTATTTATTAGGATTTACAACTTAAGGGAGATAATGAAGACTCCACTATTATTATATTTTGCACAATTTTCCTTCCTTTCAACTAGTAATCCTATAACTTTAGCAATCCCTAACCACTTATATGAAGAACACAAGCTTACACTGAGGGGGGGGGTCAACATTATAATATAAAAAATTTCCTTCCAAATGATAACAACAATAATATGAATGTAATAATAAATTAATGCACAATTTCCATACACACGAGAGACAATGCTTTTACGTGGAAACACCCTTTCGAGAGAAAACCACGACAAACTATTGCTTATATATTTTTTTCAATAAATTTCGTGGGCACCAACCCATAGGAGACACCAATCCCCTATACAAGTTCATGGGCACCAACCCACAAGAGACACCAATCCCCTATACAATTTCATGGACACCAATCCACAGGAGACACCAATCCTCTATACAATTTCATGGACACCAACCCACATGAGACACCAATCCACATGAGACACCAATATCCTATACAATGTATTTTTATTATGTCCCACACATTTTGTAGGGCAGATGTGGGATTAAATTCCCAAGTGAAAAGCAATACAAACTTGAATCCATCCACCAAAAATTATTTCGTTGTTGAAAACTTAAACCTTAGCAAAAATAATTACATTTCTTAACTGTTGTATCTCCTTGTGTTTGCAGGTGGTCTATTGTATTTCCTTGTGTTCGTTGGTATTCTATTTTGTCTCCTTGCACTCGTCGATAGACTTTGTCTCCTTGCATGTTCTTGAATTCTTCAAAAAATAAAAACAAACAATATCTCTTTGGCTCCTCAATACCTTCAGATAATGCTACTACAACTGCCTTAAATTTTCCCTTGATGACTACCTTATTTTAACTACAATAAAATCGTCATGAAACCATATTTTCTCCTAACGTCTCTTTTGATGCTGCTAGCTCTCCATGTGCGTGCCTCTCTCTCCAATGGTTTCCTCCTTCAATGTTTGCACAACGGAGATAGTATTTTGTTCTTTGTGAACTCTTGTTGAAAGATTTAATATTTTGTCCAAAAACTTACCTCAAACTTGCTACATTCACTTCTCAATAATTGGCTTCACAGCATGCTTTCTCCTTTTGATTTTGTTGTTGCTACGTCAACAATGTGCTATGAGTAATATCTTTTTCTACTGGTGACTCCTCCGCTTTTCATTGGCTAAACATTGCCACCAATGAACCTTTTTTGTAGTTGTCTCTACACCGCAACCTTTTGTGCCATTCTCTACGTTGTCTCCAAATTTTTTTTGCTCTCCAACTCGCAAAGGCTCTTCAACAATTAGGTTTTGCAAATGGCATCACATATTTTTTGAATATTTTCCATCAAAGCGCATTTTCCATTCTTGAAATAAACTTGGGCCTAGTTTATATACCAATTATTTCACTTCTTTTTAATATTTAGCGCATATACTCAGATTATTTGAATTCAAAACTTTAACTTTATAATATTTAAATTTAATATTTAAATATTATAAGGTTTAGATTTATAATATATTTTTATATAACTTTAATTAAATCTTTAATTTAAATGTTAAAGCATATACTTGTAATTCAAATCATCCTTGAATATTTCTTTGCCTTGAATAATTTACCCAAACATGATATTGCCCAAACTCATGAGCATACTTATAATTAAATCATCCTTCCAATTTTACCTTTGACATCAATGACAAATCAATATTTCTAACATTATATGGGATAGATAACTAGTCCCTTACTAATTTGATCAAGTTTGAACTATGAAGAACTTGAACAATAATAATTTCTTAACCATGGAACAAGAAAACCAATTGAGTGGGATACTTAATATAGTTTTTTTTTGGTAATTAAGGTACACTTTCATTACATCTAGGTTTTCCAAGTTGACCCAAAGCCTTTTACACAAATCAGCACTATGCTAATACGAATCAAAACCTCAATAGGGACAGTCTGTACTTCGCTACTAGTACCCTTCTAAGGCCACCCTACCAAGAAAGAGCACGACCCCTTACACATATTTAACAATCACCTTAGAACACAGGCAACGACCCACCGCATAGCTTTCTTGCTACCCTAGCCGCGAAAATGTGACTTATCACAAAATCGTGACGTCCTTAAGTCTTCTCCTTCATTTGCTCTAGAGAGTCATGAAACGGTGACATGTCACAAAAATGAGACATGTCACGAAATCACGATATTTTGCCTTCGTTTTGCTCCTTTGCCACTATAAGTCACGAAAATGCGACATGTCATGAAAATGAACCATGTCACGAAATCGCGACATTCGTCTCCCATTTTGCACTCTTTCTGCTTCCAGTCGTGAAAATGCGACATGTCACGAAATCGCGACATCCTTAAGTCATTTCCATATTTTACTTTGGATAGTCACGAAAATGCGACCTGTCACGAAAAAGAGAATGTCGTGAAATCACGACATTCTGTCTTTGTTTCGCTCCTTTGCCGTTGCATGTCACGAAAATACATGTCATGACAATGAGACATGTCATGAAATCATGACATTCGTCTCCCATTTTGCACTCTTGCCGCTTCCATCCGTGAAAGTGCTACATGTCATGAAATCATGATGTCCTTAAGTCTTTTCCTTCATTTGCTCTGGATAGTCGTGAAAATGCGACATGTCTCGACAATGAGACATGTCGCAAAATCATGACAATCTGCCTTCATTCTACTCCTTTGCCACTACCTATCATGAAACTGAGACATGTCATGAAATCGTGACATTCGTTTCTCGTTTTGTTCTCTTGCCGCTTCCAGCCGCAAAGAATCGACAAGTCACAAAATCGTGTCGTCCTTGAGTCTTTTCCTGCATTTGCTCTGGATCATCGTGAAACTATGACATGTCGAAAATGTGACATGTCGCGACATCGCGACACTTCTGCCTCTTTGTCCTCTTTTGTTGCTTTTGGACATGAAAAGGCAACATGTCGCGATATCGTGACACACTCGCCTCCTTGCTCCTTTTCTTTGCTTTTGCCCACAAAAATCCAACATGTCGCGATATCACGACACTTTCGCCTCCTTACTCTTTCTCTTCTCTTTTGGTCACAAAAATGCAACATGTCGCGATATCGCGACACTTTTTCCTTCCTACTCTTTCTCTTCTCTTTTGGTCGTGAAAGTGCGACATGTCGCGATATCGCGACATTTTTCCGTCTTACTCTTTCTCTTCTCTTTTGGTCACAAAAATGCGACATGTCGCGATATTGTGACATTTTTTCCCTCTTGCTCTTTCTCTTCTCTTTTGGTCATGAAACTACAACATGTCGCGATATCGCGACACTTTTTCCTTCTTGCTCGACATGTCGCCAAAATGTGACACTTTTTCTTTCTTGCTCAACATGTCATGATATCATGACACTTTTTCTTTCTTGCTCAACATGTCGCGATATCACGACACTTTTCCTTTCTTACTCTGCATGTCACAAAATCGTGACACTTTTTCTTTCTTGCTCAACATGTCGTGAAATTGCGACCCTTTTTCCTTCTTGCTCAAAATGTCACGATATCGTGACACTTTTTCTTTCTTGCTCAACATGTCATGATATCGCGACACTTTTTCTTTCTTGTTGTATTTTGCTTTTCATTCTTTCATGCGATATCACGACATTTTTACAATTATAGTTCATCCTTTGCTTGAAATTATACTTAATATAGTTCAAGCAAAGGATACTTAATATAGTTCATCCTTTGCTTGAAATTATAAATATATGAAAGGTATTTACAATTAGCATCTATAATAATTACATTTATAGAAGATAATGCTAGTCTAATATGATAACCTCAATTTAGAATGAACCTATCTATCAAGGATATTGTCAAAGAGAAATTACAAAAGTTGTTAAATTTTGGATTCATTATCCTGTTATTGATAGCCAAGGGGTTTCTTCAATTTATATAGTTCCTAAAAATAATGTTAAAATGGTGTATTTGTGTAGGTTATCATGAATTAAATGAGGCCACTCATAAGGACCATTTTCCTTTACGTTTTATTAATCAAGTTTTGGACATCCTAACAAGAAAAAATTTCTTCTTCCTAGATAATTGTAGTGGGCACAACCATATTCACAGAGCCTTGAAGACCAATATAATACAATATTCACATGCCCATGGTGTAGCTTTGTATATTAATTTTTTCCATTCAAACTATGTAATGCTCGAGCTACTCTCCAAAGGAAAAGTTTTAGCATTGTTTTAGATGTAATGAGTGACTGTGTCAAAATTTACATGGATGAATTTATTGCCTATGGAAATAGCTTTGAGTACTCTACTAAGAATTTGAAAAAGTTCTCCAGAGGTGTTAAGATAGTAACCTCTTATTGATTAGTAAAAAGTGTTACATAACAATAATAGAGGGAATAGTTTTGAGGCATCATATTTCTTCCCAATAAATTAAGGTAGACCCCACAAAAATTAAATTTATAAAGAATATATCTACTCCACAAAAATAAAAAGATATCCATAATTTTCTCGATCATTTAGGGTATTGTAGAAGGTTCATACAAGACTTTAATAACATTGCAAGCCCAATTTTCTTCCTCTTGTCCAAATATTCTGATTTTCTATGGACACTAGAATGTAAAAAAAAAATTGATATATTAAAAGAAATTTTAATTTCCATACAATTTTTAAGAGGACAAAATTAGAACCTATCTTTTCACATTTATACTAATTCCTCTATTATAACACTAGGGATAGCCTTAGGACAAAAGGAAAACAAAGAAACATATGCCATCTATTACATCAACAAAAAATTGTTAGGAGCCACAATTTACTATACATTCACTTAAAAATATTTTCTTGCAATAGTTTATGGTAAATAATAAAATTGGACATTATATTATTAGGTATTTTATTTTTGTTATTGACCATATGGTAATTTGGTACTTAATGAATAAACTAGTATTAAATGTATGAATTATTTGTTGTTTATTACTCTTACAAGACATTGATATTACTCTTGTTGATAATATTTGAAGGGGAAAATGTTGTTTCTAATTTTCTTTCTAGGTTTCCTTTGTCTATGGATAACTCTAGACAAGGATATATTTTTGGAGAAACCATATTTGTTGAAACTCTATGTTTTACGTATATTGTTGACTAATTTTTTATAGGTAAATCACAACAACACTTCTCACCTAGAGAGTCCTAAAAGTTAATTAGGAAGAGTATCCCTTATTCATGTATTGAAGAATACCTCTTCAATACAATACTAGACTAGATCATGTGCAAGTTTATTCATGAAGATAAATTTTATGGCATCTTGCATGCTTGCCATTGTCAACCATGTGGAGGGCATGTTTATGGTAGGAACAAAAACTACTAAAATTTTGAATGCAATATACATTTGGACTACACTCTTCAAATATGATACATAATATGTATTCCACTATGAATATTGGATGAGATATCATTGCATCCGTAATTATCCAGAGTCATTTGAAAAGTGGAATGTTGGTCCAATAGATCCCCCACCAAATAAAAAAGAATACATATTAATTTGCACTAACTATGAGACCAAGTAGGTGGAGGTCAAAGCCTTTAAGAATGTTCATGATGAAAAGGTAGGTGAATTTTATATGAGGGAATTTTTACTAGATCTAGAGTCTTAGAAGAAATTGTTACAAACCATGGATCCCAATTCACCTCAAAATCCATCAATGCATTATGTTATAGAAAATATACTCCTTATCGTCTTCAAGTTAATGGATAGATGAAAGTAACAAATAGAGATTTAGAGAATAGTCATAAAAATAATTCAACTCCATCATCAAGTATGGGAAAATAACCTTCCTAAAGTTGTTTGGGTATATAAGAACACATGGAAGACTGCAATTGGGCTCATACCATATGAGCTTATTACAAAGAAAAATGTAGCACTTTGTATCAAAATTAATATTAAGACTCTAATAAATACATTTGAATTGAGTATGGATCTTTCTAATGCACAAAAGCAATGGATGGAACAAATTGATGCCTTAGACAAGATGAGACAACAATCACTCTTTCATACAAAGATGATTTAAAAGCAAAGGGCTACTTGGCATGATAGGTGCATCAAGAAGAAGGAATTTAGGCCAAGAAATTATGCTGTACTATACAACTTCTACTATATATACTTTAACGGTAAGATTCAACAAATATGGTTAGTACCTTATGAGATTGATATAATTTTTTTATAATGGTCATATCAAGTTTTGAACAATTGTTAAGATAAGATTCCTCTTATGGCTAATAACCATATATTATCCCTTTATAAGAAACCATTATTAAAATAAGAATTTATAGATCATGTAATTTCTCAATCCCACCTTCTATTAGTAGAGATACAATCCCAATTACCTAGGGAAAGGTCTCACCTACCTCCTAATAGATGCACAAAAATTTGGAAAAAAACTCAAAAAACTAGTTTTCTAATCAAGTTTCTCCTAAAAAAAAAGAAGGAAAACTCAAAAAACTAATTGTATGGTTGAGCTTCTCCTCTTCAATAAAAGGGAAAACTAAAAAAATTATTTTTCTAGTTGAGTTTCTCCTCTTCCAAAATAATATTGTTGGTATTGAGAAAATGTTTATGGGCTTTACCTATAACCATGACAACTAGCTTGAATTGAAACTCCTCTTGGTGATTGCTATGGATAAGTACTTATACATATAACACTTATAGGTGGATATCGGTATGAGACCTTTCTTGTCATAGCCATTTGTTAGTATTTTTATTTTAGCATGTATTAAAAAATAAAATGTATGACCTAACTACCCATGTTCCTTTTGAGGAAACTCTATACACTTTTATTTAAAATTCCTACAAAAATTTTTCATAGGAATCACTTGCCTTTGAATCCTCTCTATAATATATCCTAGCCTATGGAAGCAATCTATAAAAATCCTAGAGATTTTTCCTAAGTGTCACCATCCCCATCACATCATGCTTGTCATTCTATAACTTTATTCCCATGTCACCCAACTAGTGTTAGATGTTAGATGCTATGAAAGATAAGGAAGGAGAAATTAATTATTCAAACATCTTATGTCAGATGTTGTGAAAGATAAGGAGGTTCAAAGTAAGATATTTAAAAATATTCCATCAATTATCACATAGAAATAAAATAAATTCTTGATAAGGTGGATCTTTATCCAAGATGAAGTTTTCTCTTCCCATCCTATCAAGGCACCTAGCAACAATGTATTTCCTATAACTTTGTTTCAAATTTTAGAATTTATTAAGATTGATATGTTGATTGCAATTGAAGAGGTTAAGAAAAATATTGATATAATAAAGACATTAATGCCACATTTATTACATTTCTTCCCAAGAAATGTGATAAAAAAAAATTATAAGTTTTTTCCAATAGTCCTTTGCACCAAGATTTGTAAAGATCATTAAAAAATTATGGAAAATAGATTGAAACATATTTTAAATTGTGTTATCTCATGGAAGGAAGGTGGTTTTTTTTGTGGTAGAAAAATTCTTTATGGTATAATCATTGTAGATGAGGTCATACATTATCTTCATTCCATGGAAAATCTAGCTATACTTATGAAATTAGATATGAACAAAGCATATGATATGGATTGGTGGAATTTTCTACATGATATCCTTAGAATTTTTAGTTTTTATTAAGTTAGTATGATTGGGGTAGATGTTGTTATAGCACTTCAAATTATTCTATTTTGATCAAGGATACCCTATGTGATACTTTGAATCATCCTATGAACTCCTTCAGGGTAAACCATTATCCTATTATCTATTTACTATTCACATGAATGCATTGCAAAGAGATTTATCTAAGAAAAAATTGAAGGGAAAATAAAAGGTATTCAAGTTGCAATAAATGATCCCGTAAAATCTCATCTCTAGCTTGATGATAGTTTCCTTTTTTTCATCAATAAATCAATGACACCATATAATTTAAGTCTATACTATCATGTTATGAGAATTTTATTGGACAATTGGCGAGTACTACAAAATCTAAGATCTTTTTCATTAATACTACCTTATATGTACAATAAATTATTTGGACATTTTAGGATTTTAAGTTGAAATTTTTCAAATGATATAATTGGTTATTCCTTTGTTTGATAAAGGAAAGAAGAAGAATGTTTGGAACTCGGTATTAGATTGGATAAAACTTATTTGGTGGGTTGAGAATGTAAGTTCTTAACCATTGATGGAAGGCTACAACTCATAAATACTACATTGCAATCCATACCTATATATGGTGTTAATTTCAATATTACTAGAAAGGTATAGTATTCAAATTTGATAAGATTCAAAGAGATCTTATTTGGGAAATATGTGAGGAAAAAGTTTAGGTTTCCTGTTTGTAAGTGGGATAGATTTTATAAAGGAAATAATATAGGAGGGGTGAGCTTGTAAAATTTCTAAATCATGAGTTTGGAATTAGGGGTAAAACTTGGCTAGATATTATGCAAATATCAAAAATATGTTGGGAAAACATTGGTACTTCAAAAATATATAGGTTCTCTTAAAGCAATAAAATTGTTCAACAAACAAACCCTATATAGAGGATCATCAACATCAAACACCATATCAAATAGTTTGTAATGGATAGACAAACATATTATATGGTCATTTGATGAAGGGAAATCTATAAATTTATGGTTTAATAAATGGTTGAAGACTTATTATCTTATTTCTTATACAAAAAATAAATCGTTGGCTCAAGCATGTCTAGTTTGTAAAATTTGAAATGTCAAATACTAGACTAATGTGAGAAATAAATTAAAATAATGAATTTCTATTAATAGCCTAGTTGAAGAAGAGGAACTTTAAAAAATAGTGGATGATCTTAAAAATATGCTTCAATATTTTTATTTTCACATTTTTAAGTAGAAGGATGAGTTGGTTTAAAATATATCAAAATACAGTGTATACTTAATTAAATTAGGATGTAAGGGTTTAAAACAATTAAATTTTCTACTCTAAATTATTTTACTTGGAAGAAATTTTGGCCATCAAAGGCCCTCCTTAAGGCCTCAACATTCCTATGGTTAGCAATCCAAAATAATATTCTCATAAGAGAGTCTACAAAGAAGATGATATCATGTATTGGAATATTTAGTCGTTGTGTCACTTAAGGCCATGGTCAAATTTTTTATTATACTCTTTATATAAGCCCTTTGGGCACTTGTACACCCTATACAGGTAAATATTTTATAATATTTCATTATTTAACAAAAAAGGTTGATTCTTTATCCTTGACCTGAATCTCTCTTATAATTGGGTGTAAATATCCTTTCATACCAACTATTTTGTTAGTTGATTGAACTGTAACTCTATTTTCTTTAGTGAATTGTTTTGATTTTTATGGGAACCTTTTTATATTGTGCATTTTTTCCTATGATTTATTTCTATATATCTAGGTAATGTGTTGTTTTCATTAATTTTTGAAGGATATTATAAAATCTAACATGGTAGTAGAGAATGTGTGAATATCCTTTACTTGATTATTTATCTATGGCAATTTTGCTTCCATGGTGTCTCCTAATGACATCATTATTTGGAAGTAGCTAGAAGAAATTGTATGTGGTGTTGATAGCTTATAAAAAAGGTTTTTATGTTGACACCCTATGATATTAGAAGGATCTTACTATTTTCTAGCAAGTTTTCTCTAGGAGAAATATTCATAGATATGTTCATATTTCCTCTTTCAAAACTCAATACAATATCTCAAAGACCTCCAGATTGCTCGACAAAGCTTCTTAAATGATTTGAAAAAATTTTGGTTACGCTATTGTGAGGATGGCCTGATTGTTTATATTCAAAAACATATTATCTAGTGGAAACCATAATAGATATGAGTAAATTGTCAACATTTTATTTCTTTATGCATTTTTAGGGAGGATCCAATATCGCACTTTTTTCCATTGTACCTCTAGGCATATGTTTTGTTGCATAAAAATACTCTCTTTCCATTTAAATTTTAATTTTCAATTTTTAAATTTTTAAATATTCTAACAAATATTTCAAATAGAAAAATAGTGTACTTAGATGTACCATGATGACTTAATATCGATTGCACAAGAACATAAAGGTTGAATGTTTGATTGGGCACTTAATATGAAAAGTAATATGGTGAAGGAGAAGGCTCTCCTTCATGTAGAATGCTTGGTACTATTATGTTGTGTTGGTTCCCAAGGTAGATTATCTAGAGGCTCAACCCTCCCCTAATCCTTGGGACCTTGGAGATCTAATGCTCAAATCTCATACCTTCAAATATTTTGGTGAGAAATATGACATCACCTCTTTGGCTAATAATAACAACTCTAACATAGCATTATGTGATGATATAACAATATTTTATGATGTGGTACTATGTGATGAAATTACACCTATTGATGAAATCACTCCTTTATCACCTTATATGTTGATGTGGTACCCTATGATGATATGGCACCTTGCAGTGGAATGGCACTTTGTGATGATATGAAACTCGATGACATGGTAGTTGATGATGATGTGACACTTGTTAGTGTGTTACATGATGACATATAGATGATATGGCAGTCAATGACATAAAATGTGATAATGTGATGCATGGTGCATGACAAGGATTGATGTGGTAGGTATAACACCACATAACACATAAATACATGTTTGACCAATCATATTTTAGCAAATCATTGAAACCATCAATTGAGTAGTCATACAATCAATGGTGGACTTTACAAGCTACATATTATGCAGTAAATCAAAGTGTGACAAGTGACATAATCTAGTTTGTAGTTTTTAGAGTGAATAAGAGTGTAATAAGTGACATGATCCTATTCATTTGGTATATTTTCTAGTGGCTTGCATGGTTAATGCCTAACTAGCACTCTCTTGTATAAAACAATGATGTGTGATGGATTCTTCTTAGCTATTTTACTATCTTATTAGTGCCCACTTAGCACCCCTTAGCCACTTAGCAACATGTGGTAGCCTCCCATTCATTATAAGTACTAATTTTTTTTTTTTAATTTTCAGGCATTTTGAGGCATTTTGTGTGATTTTAGGGCCAATATATTAAGGGCCATATCTTTTGCATATGTAAGCATTTTGAGCCAGTATTTTTCAAATTGTGTATTTTTTGAAATCTCTACATTCTTAGTGTTATTTTTAGTTAAAACTACATATATAATTTTGTATTTTTAGAGGAAATTTATGGATCATCATGTTCCCTTATTGAATGGTGCAAACTATAGCACTTAGAAAATCAAAATTGAAGTTTTATCTGGAATAAGAGGTTTCTCAAATACATGAATGAGAAACCTCTAAATACCAATTTAAAATAAATAAACTAAGTATTAAGGGATAAAAATGATGAGGTTCTTGGTGCGATAGATCTCGATTTTGATATATTTTGGGAAATTTTGAGGTTCTTAGAAAATTAGAGGTAGATTTTTCTATTTTGACTATGAATTATTTTGATACTATGGATAAGTATATAAGTTAAGTTAAGAAGATATAATATGATATTTGCACAACTAGGGGAATTCCAAAGGATAAGGAGAAACAATTATTGATAAGAAAAATATTAAGCTTCTCTAGATTCTGTTCAACAATATTTATGAGACATATGAGATAGTTACTACTATATTTGATATGATTTATGTCTACTTATTATATCCTTCTTCTCATTTGATTGATAAATTTTTCTAGTACCTTTTTCACCATCAAGTACAATATTCATCCTCTTGTCATCTAAGCTCAAGCAAAAGAAGTTATCAAGACTAATACTAACTAATAAAACAAAGCAATGTGAGAAGCAAACTAACAAGCTCTTTAGAAATACATATTATAATTTTTGCAAGAATTAAGGACTTAAATCATAATTCTTTTGATACAAATCAATAAGCTTGAGGAAGTAGCTAAAAAGGGATGTTAAAGTTGCTCTCTTATATGCTTCGGGTAAGAATGATCACAATAGAGAAAACCTTATCAGCACAAGTAGTTTTTAATTCAACATATTATACATCCAGTTCTTTAGATAAGTGGATTGCATATTAAAGGGAAACTAGGCACATGACTAAGCACTAATATCTACTTGATTATAACACACAACATTCTAGAGAACATATCATCATTGGGGACGATTCCTTCTTATAGGTAGTTGGATGTAATGAGGCTATTCATGTTCCTAGTAGAGGACTCAATTTTTTGTCTATATATCACATCACCCATAAAAATAAAAACGTGAAATTGTTTATTGATCTATGGATAATAAGGTATATTGATGATGGATTTAAAATAGTTACCTCAAGGTATTGTGATGAGTTAGATCATATGTACAAGCTAAATGAGATATTTAATCTTCTTACTTTCTTCTCTAGAAAGAGATATTTCGTGACTATGGTGACATAGGCATATGATGTTAGCCTAAAATGACATCACAAACTTTGGCATATTGCCTATGGATCATTGGATCATATGATTTATTATTAGTTGGTTATTAGGATTCCTATTGTTTCTTATCTTAGTGGTGTTTGTAAGGGGTATGTTTTGATGAAGCATCATAGATAATCCTTTATAAAAGGGACATCTAGGAATACCATATGACCCTTCTTAGTGATATTTTTGGACCCATGAGTGCACCATCTCTCTCCAAGAAAAAGTACTTTCTACTCTTCATTAATAATATCTCCTAATATGTTTAGTTGTATATTATTTATACCAAAGATCATATTTTTGGAAATTTTAAGTAATTAAAAGCAATAGTGGAGAATTAATTTGAATGAAATATAAAGTCTCTTATAATATATGAAAGAGGTTAGTATGTTAGCAATTCTATTTTAAGATTTTTTACCTTTTCATGGTATTAACTTTGAGAAGATTATTGATTAGACTCTAGAATAGAATGGGGTGGCTTAGAGGAAGAACAAGAGTATTATTGAGATACATAAAAGTACCTTACATGATAATGTCATGAATCCCAAATTTAGGATAAAGTAGTTATTTTTTTAGCACATATCATCAACCAAGTTCCAACTTGAGTTATTCAGCAAATGACTCATCTTGGTAAATAAGCATAATGTATCCCACTTCTATATTGTTGGATCCACAACATGGGATCATATACCATAATATACTCAAATAAAGATTTTTTGAGTTATACATGCATATTTTAGGATTATTTAGATACCTTCAAGACCTATTGTCTCTATGATCCCATGAGATGTGAGTTTCTTATTTCGTGAGACGTAATTTTTTATGAGGTTCTTCTAGTAAATCCTTCAAGTAATTTTCTTGATTTCCTGGTAGAAAATACTTTGATCTCTCTAATTTTTCTAAATACTTCATTAGATACTTGTGTTATTGTTCTAATATTTCTATATTTTCACCCTCTAGTAGGAATTATACAGTTAATCCTAATGATTTATCTCCTCTTTAGGCATAACCCTATCAAAAATTGTTAGTTGTTGATTCCATGAGTGATGACCATGATCATACTAACCCATGTGTTGCTATACTATATGTTGAGGTAGATGGTGAATATGATTTAGATGTTTTAATTTTAGATTTTGATGTTGATCCTTATCTAGATGTTCCTATACCTTCCATGGTTTATACAACATCCAAGTGGTATTGAGATATCCTTCATCATCATCCTATTAATGAAGAAAAAAATCTTATACTGAGAGGAGGGGTGAACAATATAATACCACTTTTTACCTTTCTTTCCCAATCAATATTATGCAATGTATCAATAGTAATATCAACAACAGTAATAAAAGCAATGCATAAATCACCATACACAATAGAGATACAAATTTAACATGGTTCACCCAATGTGGGCTACTCCACGAAGAAAATATTTTACTAAAATGTTCTCAACAAATATCTTAGGAATCCTTACCCTATTACAATTTTTATGGACCTTTGTCCAACGGAGATACCAATCCCCTAATCAAGTTTATGGATCTCTATACATAGGATAACTCTTTATCCTTAGCTCTAGTTGGTGATTTTATAGAATAATTGTTGACTCCACTACACTAGATTATGGATCTCTATCCAATGAAGACTCGCGTCCTCACACAAAAACTTGTCTTCACTGCCCTGGCTAATGGATCTCTATCTACTGGAGACTGTTCTTCTCTATACTATGTCACTTCCAAAGCTTGCTCTCAACTCCATCTCAAATTTGTACTAAACATGGTTCTTCGGTCTAGCACAAATATCCTCAATATCTGTTCTCAAATATGCATTAAACATAGTCCTTCGATCTAGCATAAATTTGCTCAATCTCTATCCTCAAATATGCACTAAAAATATTCCTTCGGTCTAGCATAAATTTTCTCAATCTCTATCCTAAAATATGCACTAAACATAGTCCTTCGGTCTAGCATAAATCTTCTCAATCTCTATCCTCAAATCTGCACTAAACATAGTCCTTCGATCTAGCACAAATCTACTCAATCTCTATCCTCAAATCTACACTAAACACAGTATTTCATTCTAGCACAAATCTGCTCAATCTCTATCCTAAAATATGTACTAAACATATTCCTTCAATCTAACACAAATTTTCTCAATATCTATCCTCAAGCCTTAACACAAAGTTTGACTTAATCACAAATCAACTCTGCTAGATCTGCCCCAAACCTTAACTCAAGGTTTGAACAAATAAATCAATCAACTCTACTCACAAGTCTTCTCAAATACTTGTCTCAAATATTCATTGTAATTTTCCACAAAAGCTCACACTAATTTGTCCACAAGTATTCACCAAGACTTACCTCATCTCTACTCCACAAGTCCTCACTAGAAATTTTCCAATATGCTCAACAAGTCTTCACCAAGACTTACCTCAAATCTGCTCCACAAGTCCTCACTAGAATTTGTCAAATCTTCTCAACAAGTCTTCACCAAGACTTACATAAAATATGCTCCACAAGTCCTCACTAGAACTTGTCCAATATGCTCAACAAGTCTTCACCAAGACTTACCTCAAATCTACTCAATAAGTCCTAACTAGAACTTGTCCAATATCACAAAAATGTATAGAGAATTGTTAGAGACTCAATATGCTTCACACTCATCACAATGTGCAGTCACTTTCAATCTCTTTCTAAAATCAAATTAGAATATAGAATAATTTGTTTTAGAGAATTAGAACTATCACTTCAACACATCCACTTGACTAGACTCAATCAACTCCACTCAATCAATCACTCAATGAAATACTCCTTGCTTACAAACTCTAGTCCAAGCATATGAACACTCACTCAAATATTTCCAACAATGTTTATCAATAAATCTCACATAACAATGATACTCATGTTCTTTCACAAACCCTAGTTCAATATAGTTCACAACTTCACATAATAATGATACTCATGTTCTTGCACAAACCCTAATCATGCATATGAAGGTTCATCCAATGTTTCCAACAATGCTTATCAAACAAGGTTTCTATCTTCAACCTTTATTCCAGAAAAACCTTGAAGTATTAATACAAAACCAAACTCAACAATGCTTACCAAACAATACTTTTCACTCCAACATAGCATTCACAACATCCAACAATCACTCATAAGAAATATGTGCCCATACCTTTTTGTTTAATGAATAAGTGCCCTTAAAAATTGTCTCAATCACAATTATTCTCTTTACCAATTTTAAGGGTTAGGTAGTAAAAACCTTCTCAGAATTTAATCAATACTTTCCTCACAAATTATTTTCAACATTTACAACATGAAAACTCAATTAACCTTATTACTCCTTTCAAATATTAAACAAAATAAAACTTTATTTTGCAATAACATTAAAAACCATATAATACCTTATCACTCCATTCAATATTCTAATTACCCAAAATTCACAATGTACAAATCAACTTTTACAACCCTTATATCACCCCAAAAACCTTGTCAAAACAACCTTAGGATAAAAATTAAATTTGAAAAATTTAAATACCTTTTGCCCTTGGTGGGAATCAAACCCATGTTGTGATTCCACTAGTGCCCTAGCCATGGATCCAACCACCATGTGAGCTAGGATCTCACCTTGGGAGAAAAGAGCACCACGTGCTCTTTATCCTCCTCTCTTGGTGCCTAAACAAAAAATTTCACTGCTTCCTTTGGCGCCCAAGCAAAACACTCACGACCACTACCACCAAGATTCGATCGCAGGTCCTCTCGCTTTCGAAGCCTTAGCTCACAACCATTTACCACTAGGCCAAGCCGTTGAATGGATATGAGGCTTAGAGCCTCACCGAATTTACTCCTTTGTTGGCACACACAAGACAAAAAAATTGTGTCTTCTTCCTTGCACGAAATCACATAAGTCACATTATTCGCGTGCCTTTTCGAATTCGAATGAAGGTAATATATTTGCCACTAAGGCATATGGTATTTATACCATTATGCCACCATTGTTTTTAGATGTCGATGAAAAAGAATTTCTTTATGATTTTGATGCATTTCTTTTTGCCTTGCAACCCTAAATTTAGTTTAGGGTAAATTAAATTATATTATAATTTAATTAATAATAAAATTATTATAATTAACTTATAATTAATTTAATAACCATAGGGTTAATTAAATTAAATTACAAATTAATTTATAATGAAATTATTATAATTAATTTAATTTCCTTAGGTCTTTCCATTAGACCTTTAATATTATAATATTATTTTTCTTGGGTCTTCTAACTTCTCTTGTAGACCTTATCTGATCACCTTATTATTTTTTAAACTGGCTCTTGAAGTCCTTCCTCTTGCACTGCTCACTGAAACTGACTTTTGACATCAATGACAACAAATCTTGCTCATATTTCCAAAAATTAAATCTATCAAATATTATTAAAAGGCTCCTCAAGCCCTATTCTTTAAAGTTTATAATACTGGAGAGCCTTTCACATACTACCATGTCAAGGTTCAACTATAATGGAAACATGTCATGTTTGCTAAGCATGAATCTTTGATAAAAAATCAAACATAGAAGATTTTTTATATTCTATAAGGAAATAATGTTGGATGAAAATGGACCTATAGGACCAAGTACACTTTATATGGTTAGTTGAATAAGCACAATGTATGCCTTCTTTCTATAGGTTTCTCTTAGAAAGAGGGAATTGACTAGTCAAATACATTTTCCTAAATTGTTTGGATGGATTCTATTCAAATGATTACGTATATAGCTACTTCATATAGTTGTAAGGTACATAAAACATATGTGGAGAATGATTTTACCCATGGTGATATTCAAGAGGAGATCTACCCATAGCAACCTATTGATCTTAAGCTTAAGGCTTCAACCCCTTCGTGTGTCATTTTATCAAGTCCTTGTATGGTCTTAAACAAGCTTTGCATGCTTATTATGATAAAATTAATTAATCCCTTATCAATTATGGGTTTTGATATTATGAGATAGAGCATCATGTTTGCATCAAGCAGTAGGATAGTTAGACATTGATGATTGTGTTATATGTTCACGATCTTATTATCATAGACAAATCACACTTCTTAATTAAATAGATGAAGTTATACCTTCATAATACCTTTGAAATGATAAAATTGAGGTTTTTGAACTACTTCTTAGGGGTTCACCTTGACGAAAAATCTTTAAGAATCACCATCTCACAACCCAATTATGCCTTGGACCTTTTATAGTGTTACAATATGGAGGATTGAAAACCCACTTCAAATACCTTTGCTTTTAAATAAAATCTCCAAGAATATTATACTACTCCTTTGGTAGATGATACATTATATTATTCCCTTATGGGAGATATTATTTACCTTATACATACTTGTCCATAAATTAAATTTACCATTAGATATTATGCCAAGTATATGCAAGCACCTCAGAAGAGTTAGTGGATAATGACCAAGAGGATCCTTCCATACACTAGAGGTACCTATTATATGGAAATTTATTACTTAATTGGTTCATATTCAATTTTTATAGGATACTCAGATGTAAATTAGAATGCTAATTTGGATCAATGGTGCTCCATTACTAGGTTTATCTTCTATCTTGGTTTTTACTTGTTTCTTGTTGTATATGATAGATGACTATTTTTCAACCTTCTATAGAAGTTGAATATCATGTTGAAAATAAATTTGACAAGCACCTTTGATGGGTGCTTATGATTTTGGAGTGGATGGACATTCCTCTATCCCTCTCAATCACTCTTCATTATGATAATTATACCACCATTAAACTTGTTTATAATCTAGTATAGCATTAGTGGACCAAGCATTTTGATATTTGGATACATTATGTATGATAGATTTATGTCTATATAAATATTGATCTAGTGTTTGTATTGTTAGTAGAGTGGAAAATGTATATTTTGACCAAGGTCATTTCTATGGTTCCATTTGTTCCCATGCAAGAGTGTCTTGGCATTAGAGCATGTCCCTTAAGGGGATATGAGTAAAATGTGTCTCTTTTCATGCCCCTCATTCATCTTAAGGGGGGATGTTATAATAAGTTGTGGTTAAGATTCACTTGATGCCATGACCAACTTTTATATTGTATTATTTGTATAAGTCCTTTGGGCCCTTTACACATTGTATAGGCGAATACTTTGTAATATTTTATTATATAGCATAAATATTGATTGTTTAACATTGACCTAAAGGTATCTTGTAAGCAAGTATAAATACCAACCATTTTGTTCTCAATTTGATTGTAATTCTATTTTCTTCAAAGAGATGTTTTTGTGTTCATGAAGACCATTTTATATCATGCATTTGTTTTCTATGATTCATTTCTACATATATAAGTAAAGTGTTGATTCCATTTGTTTTTAGAAACTACTATGAAATCAAGCATCATATACCTTTTAGGTTTGCCTTGCCTGAGAAGGATATAGAAACTGTTAGCTATTGATAGGAGGTAGTAAAACCACAAGATGAAGGGTAACTAATCTGAGATAACTATAAAACTAATGGTGCAATAATATGTAGGAAAATAGGGATATGGACATTTGCAAATAACTCAGAAATATACATTTAATGGGAATGAAAAAATAGTACAATGTTGTATAATGGAGGAAATGAACACTCCATGAATGTATATGAAAGAACTATATTGTACCATACTACACACACTATATCTAGTACACAATGTATATTTACTATATGACTCTCTCTCTCTCCCACTACTACACCTATGAGATCTTTATATATAAAGATAGATTGCTTGATATTTACTCTACCTAGGACTTATGTACATATGGACTACATACACATTTACAACGTGCATATTGACATTTGTGCATTTCTTATAATACTTGAAGAAACTAACTAAATTTACCCTGAAGTAAAATCCTAATCTAGATATGTACCAAAGGTGATACATTTACATGATCCAAATTATGTAATATATTCTAGCATCCCCCTATATTACATTATTTGGGTATTAGTCTTAAATATGGATCTTTTATCTGGTACGAGAGTTTAAGGTCTCCTTCTTTATTTTCTATGTCATGTTTAAGAAAGTAATTAGTATCTTCATAAAAGGCTATATTTAATAAGAGAGCTTTGAAATAATTATCTAAATGATCTTCTAGTTCTTAAATTTCTTGAATCCTTTGAGCTAAGTGTCCCTTAATATTTCCTCCTTGATATTCCAATTGAGGATAATTTCATGGTCACTAAAACTATTGTTGTCGAGGATTATTTTGAGTTTGATATTGCCTTGGTTGGAATGCCCTATTTGGTTGATTTCCATAGTTTTTTTATTCCCTCAATTATGGTTTCTTGGATTAAATATACAATAATTAGTACTATGACCTTTTATCCTACATACATGACAATATCTATTATTCCAAGGATTTCATCCTTTTGAAGTTGAGGCTATGTTTCCTTTTGGAGTATCTTTTGAAACTAATGCAGTGTTATTCATTTAATATTTCACTATAATTTATACCTCATATTATTCAAGAATGTTTATTAGCTAATTAAATAATTTTTCTTTACCTAGTACTTGTAAAGATGTAACTAGATGCTTGTAGCTATCTGGAAGTGCTCTCATGGTTATTTGAACAAGGAATTCATCCTCAATATTTTCTCCCAAGGTTAATAGTTTTACCTTAATGTCTGCTACCTTTCTTAGGAATAGTTCTATATTTTCTCCACTATTCATTTTCAAAGAATGTAATTGAGTTTGAAGATTTAGGATAGTAGCTTTATTTTTCCCTTCAAATATTTTTTCTAGGATTTTCCAAGCTTCTGTAGATGTTCCTACTAAATTGATGTAAGGTTGTATTTCATCTATAATGGCAAAATTTATTATCATTAATGCTTTTGCATCATTCTCTTCAAACTTTTGAATCTATGTATCACCTAAATTAGGTTTAATAGTTATTCCTTTGATAATTTTCCAGAGCTTCTCAACTCTTAAAATTGCTCTCGCTTTGCATGAGAAGTAACTTGGACCTTTAAGTAGTTGAGATTTTGTAAGGATGAATTTATTTTTTGTCATGATGATCCTTATATCTCCCTAGTGTATGACTTTATTTTGATAGAGACCTTTTCAGACTTAGGTTTTGTAGAATTCCTTATGTCTCCCTAGTGATTAGAGTAAGCTATAAGCTTAATAAAGTGCTTAGTAAATAATAGTTCACTTTTGAGATGATTTTGTAATGTTTTGTAAGTAACATTAATCAACTTCTATTTCACCTTATCTCTCCTAATGAACTATGCACTTAATTTGAAGTTATCTATGGTTAGATTTTGTTTACCCCTTTAGTATGAATATGAGACAAGTGTAAGTATATGATTCCAACTTATTTAAGTAAATGAAGAACTTCCTTTTATAGCCCTTAATTTCCAATAGTTTAATATTTCTAAATTATATTAAACTATTTTGATGTAGTATACCTTATAACTTCCTACTTGGGAATATTAGAAAATAATAATAGTAGTATTTGCAAATTTAATATTTTTGGTTTACTAAGGTTGACAATATTATATCTCTTACTTGATGATTTGCAAATATTTATAATTTCTTCTACTTTTGTTAGGATGGCTTCCTTGCTTTCTAAGGTTGTTATTTTAATAATAGTAATCAACCTTATGCTGAATACCTTATAACTCCAAATTTTAGAAACCAAATAATTAAATAATATAATTATCTTCCTTCAACATAGATGGCTTGGCTGATAGTGAATATGCTTTCACTGGACGATGGTAATGAAATTGGTTTGTTATCCCTCAACCACAGTGATTTAAGTGGTTTAGCTCTCTCTTGATGGTAGTGATGTAAGCTTTCACTGGACACTGGTATTATCTTTTCCACTTGAGCATTTGACACCTGTTGGAATCATTGATTTATGATTGGCTCTTAGTATACATCCTTTGACTCCATGGCTTCGAGCTTTCAATGTGTCTTTGTTGTAAAATTGCTCTATTATCTGCTTGAACTATGCTAACACTTGCTTGGACTTCGCTTGGTCTTCGATGTAATTGCTTGGACTTGGGTGCTTATGTAGCTTCTCCTCTCCTTAGACTTGCACCCACATGTTACTACTAGTTGGTGAGGCATTATTATAATGCTTTGGGCTTTGAGTAACACTCCTTTATTTTTTAACTGACGAGCGATGATTATGATGCTCTCAATGGTGTCTTTCAACATGTTAAACTTAGATGTTATCTTGAGAGTTTCCTATGTGAGCATTAATGAATTATTTATCATATGTGATAAGTGGTGATTTGCATGAAATATTCCCTCCAATGCCTTCTTTAACCTATATATTGTGAGACAAGCAAAGTCTCCCCAAGATCGAAGAATGCTCCACAAGATCAATCACACACAAAAGAGGAAAACCCACAACACCAATATTAAGTGGTAAAACCCTACTTCAAATGAAGAAGGGAAACATCCACTATGAAGCTCACTAT
Organism: Wollemia nobilis; assembly: GCA_028583015.1. Taxonomy (NCBI): domain Eukaryota; kingdom Viridiplantae; phylum Streptophyta; class Pinopsida; order Araucariales; family Araucariaceae; genus Wollemia; species Wollemia nobilis. The sequence continues at coordinate 2,411,099 of JAQPPZ010017068.1, forward strand.
ATTACTCAATGATTCAACAATACAAGAATGCTTCAATGTTATGCAACAATATGCATCAACATGATATGACAAGATGTAGTAGACAACACCCCTATTTAAAGAGAAGCTTTTCTACTACAACCCTAAAATTACCCTAATATTATCACAATATTATTTAAATATTATCACAATCTTATCTTGAGATGTGTGACAAATCTTATCACAATATTATCTTGAGATGTGTGACAAGTGGCATCTATCAAATATTAAAAAGTGATTGGTTACTTTTTAATATTTTCTAGAAAAGGGGAAATAACTTTTTTCCACAAATTAAATATTCCTAGCACCCTTATTTTATTTATTAATTGGGTGGGAATATTTTTACATAAAATAGAATTATTTTCTAATTCAAATATTATTCTTTAGACTTTATATTTTAGTCTAAGAATAATTTACACAATGTTGCATTACATATTCCAACACTCCCCCTTAATGCAATATTGGGGAAAGGAATTATGAAACAAAGAAACATTCTCCCCCTAAAGATACAAATGGGGATGAGAATCAAATGAGTAATATAGTTACAATGAGCTTCTATGACCAAGAATGGTCTACAATAAGGCACCAATACAAAATGGGCCAAAATGAGACTGCAAGCCCCCAACGGAGTAGCTTCAGATACAAGCAGCTTACAAAGCCATCCATCAACCACAAGTGGTTGCAAATGACAAGAAGAAAACATCACAAGGGTGTCTTCAATAAGCCTGCAAAACCCCAAATGGAAGTACCTGCAAGCTACAAGCAGCTCAACATAAGATCAGTTAGATACATCATCATAAATATATTCACCACAACATATATGAATATCCAAAGATGATAACAAAACTGATCTAACAAATAGTGAACTATAAGTCATCACAAAAATATGCCAAGCCATACTTATAGTCACGTGCTATATAGTTGATCAAAAAATATCATGTACAAAGTTGCATAAAGCAAACAAGGAGTACCATGATAATGCAAACTCTAAAGTACCATGTACAAAAGTAGCACAAGGCTAACAAAAAAGTACCATGTACAAGAGTTGCATAAGGTATATGAAAATAATAAAGTGTGCACACCGGTTGCATAAAGCCAACCATAAAATATCATGTACAAAAGTAGCATAAATGCTAACAAGAAAGTACCATGATAAACCAATTGCATAATGCCAACTACATAAAAACATGTACAAAGTTGCACAAGGCAACAAGAAAGTACCATGTAAAAGAGTCGCATAAAGCAATTGCATCATATACCATAATTGCACAATGCCATCTACAAAGTAACATGTACAAAAGTTGCACAAGGCAAACAAGAAAGTACCATGTTCAAAAGAGATGCAAAAAGCAATTATACCACCAAATATCAACTCATATATATAGCACAAAACACCTCATAAGGATGAAGTTGTCATCACACAAGTGTAACTACACTTCATTCCCCCTTGAGGACAACTTCACCAAACCAAGTGAGTCCCTCAACTTACAAAACTGCTCCTTGGGAAGAGGTTTGGTGAACAAATCAACAGAATTAGAAGATGATGGGCAATACTCCAACTGAATAGTCCCATCCAATACCTTCTCTCCGATAAAGTGGGCTTGGATTTCAACATGCTTTGTCCTTTGATGCATTACAAGATTTTTAGCCAAGGCAATAGCTGATTGATTATCGGAGAGCAAACATGAAGGACCAAATTGCTCAAAGCCAATTTCCTTCATGAGGGTACGAAGCCAAACCACTTCTTGTGCAGCTATTGTCATAGCCTTATACTCTACTTCCATTGTAGAAAGAGCAATTGTATCTTGCTTCTTGGAAGACCAAGAGATAGCTGCAGACCCAATACTAAAAACATATGTTGTGGTAGACTTTCTATCTATTCTATCCCCTCCAAAATCAGAATCAGCATAGCCAAAAAGAGCAAAGGAAGGAAGCCTAGAATACTTGAGTGCCAAATCTCTAGTACCTGAAAGGTACTTCAGAATCTTCTTGGTAGCTTGTAAGTGCTCAATATAAGGTTTCTGCATGAACCTAGCCATCATACCAACTACAAAAGCAATATCTGGCCTTGTGATGGTAACATAAAGAAGACTACCAATGAGCTGCCTATACAATGTAGCATCAGCCAACTGAGATTATGTACTTACTTCCAACTTAACCCCTATAGAAATAGGAATGGAAGTAGGATTGCCATCCTCCAAATCAAACCTCTTAAGAAGATCTTCAATATACTTGGATTGAATCAAAAAGGTACAATCCTCATGCTGATAAACTTGCATGCCAAGATAGTAGTGTAGAAGACCAAGGTCAGTCATTTCATACTCTGACTTTAATTTGGAGATGAAATAAAAAATGGCCTCATTCTCATTTCTAGTCATAACAAGGTCATCAACAAATAGAGCAATTAAAATGACCAAGTTATCCTTCCTAAGCACATAGAGATCTGTATCTGAATAGCATTTATCAAAACCAAGAGACAAGAAGTAACCTAAAATCTTCATGTACCATGCTCTAGGTGCTTGCTTCAGACCATACAAGGTTTTCTTTAGTTTACACACAAGTGTTTCCTTACCTTGTACAACAAATCCTTGTGGTTGACTCATGTAGATATCCACATCCAAATCACCATTTAGAAAGGCACTTTTCACATCAAGCTAAAAAATCTGCCAACCTTGAGCAACTAACAATAGCAATGAGAAGCCGAATGGTGGGCATTTTGGCAACTGGTGCAAAGGTTTCATCATAGTCAATGCCATGTTTTTGAGCATAACCCTTAGCAACCAATCTAGCCTTATACTTTTCTATCTCTCCATTAGAATTGTACTTGATTCTATAGACCCACTTGTTCCCAATAACATTTCTCTTATTAGGATAAGGCACTAGATCCCAAGTTTTATTCTTTAGAAGAGAATCCATCTCAACCTTCATGGCATCAACCCAACAAGAGTGTTGTGAAGCTTCTTGGTAAGAAGTAGGCTCATGATCATTCTCTATCTTAGCTAGAAGAGACATGTTAAGGGTCATACTTCTAGTTATCCTTTGGCTAACTGAATTTTGCTCTTTAGGACCCCTAGAATGATCCAACCACTTGGTCCTTTTGACACAAGGCCCACCCTTTTCTAACTCAAGAAGGTCTTCATTGAATTTGACATCTCTTGAAACAAATACAATGCGTGAAGAAGGTGAGTATAACCTTTAGCCCCTATGTTCTGCATCATAGCCAACAAAGATGCATTTTTGAGACTTTTTGTCCAATTTCTTCCTCTTTTCTGAAGGAATATATGAAAATGCATCACATCCAAACACTCTTAAGTGTGACAAATTTGGCTTCTTACCATTCCAAACCTCATAAGGAGTCTTCCCCTCAACTGATTTTGAAGGACACCTGTTAAGAATGTAGATTGTTGTACTGGCTGCTTCACCCCAAAGAAATTGAGGTAAGTGGTCACCAAGCATGCATCTTACCATCTCCATGATTGTCCTATTTTTCCTCTCTACAACACCATTTTGTTGAGGAGTGTATGGACAAGTAAACTGCCTTTTGATCCCATGAGAAGAACAAAACTCATTGAAATCATTGCTATTGTACTCCCCTCCATTGTCACTTCTAATCATTTTGATCTTTGCTCCCTTTTGATTTTCTACCAAAGCTTTGAACTCCTTGAATGTCTCAAAACAATCTGATTTATTCTTAAGTAGATACCCAAAGATCATTCTTGAATAATCATCTATAAAGGTGAGAATATAGGATGCACCACCAAGTGATCTAACATGTAATGGACCCATAATATCTGTATGAATGAGTTGAAGAATTTGTGTGGCCCTTGTTGACTTGTCCTTTGCAAACTTTTGTTTGCTCATCTTGCCTAAGATGCATGTTTCACACAAACCATGAATAGGTGAAATGTTAGGCAAGCCTTCAACCAAATTTTTGGACTTCATCATTTGAATATTTTGATAGTTTGTATGGCCTAACCTTAAGTGCCAAAGCTTGCTACTAGGAGAAACATTAGTTGCTAAACACACTTTAGGAGGAGCATCACCTAACACATAAATATTATTCTTCACATAACCTGTAATGATTGGTAGCATGCCTTTCCTAATGCTCCATGAAGTTGCATTGAACTCAATAGTGTGACCACTTCTAGCAACTTGCAAAACTGAAATTAAATTTCTCCTAAGGTTAGGCACATATAGGACATTATCAAGTAATTTCCCTTCAATTACAACATTGCCAACACCTTCTACTTGAAGTCTAGTATTATCACCAATGACAACTGAATCTGAAGAGTGCTTATGAAAGTCCACAAACTTATCCTTTTCAAAACACATATGGTTAGTGCATCCAGAATCTAACACCCATTCATTAGAAGTAGATGAGTCAATGGAGTAGAGGGCACAAACAAAGGCATTTTTATTAGAATTTTGCTTTACATTGTTGTTCTTTTTCTTTCCCTTGCCAAACCATTTCTTAGGTCCTTGTCCCTTAGCCTTTTCTTGCTCTTCCTTTTCTGCAATCTTCTTCTTCTTGAAACAATTTTATTCCTTGTGGCCTTTCTTGCCACAAAAGTTGCAAGTGAAATCAACTCTAGGCTTGTTGGGTTGGAAATTTTGATTTTTCCTTCCCTTGTATTTCTTCTTGAAGGAAGCCTTAGTGGCACTCAAGGCAACATTCTTCTCCTTGACAACTTGACCATTCACTTTGTCTCTATTAAGAGACTCTTCATGTTGAATCAATAATTGTGAAAGAGTGTTGAGAGGAATGCCATCCTCTTCTTGCTCTAGCCTAGTCTCAATAATGGTGATAAAATTCTTGAACTTGCTTGACAAGTTCCTCAAAATGATAAAGCTTAAGAGCTTCTCACTTATCCAATCACAATTACAAGCCAATAGTTGAGTTCTCATGTCTTTCATATTTGAGAGGAAGATCAAGGCACTTTCTTCTTCACCTTGCATAGTGCTAAGAATTTTGGACAATAAAGTGAATTTCCTTGATGTGTTGGACCCTAGATGGACTTGTTTTAGCAAATCCCATGCATCTTTAGCATGCTCACAATGGCTTATAGTGAGAAATATCTCATCACTCACACTATTGATAATCATGGAAAGTGCAAGGTGACTCTTGTTGTTGTATGTCTCAAGTGCCCTTGCCTGGGTTGGGATTGCTTCATCTCCATTCACAATGGGCCATAACTTTCTTGCTTGAAATTCAGCCCTCATCCTTGGTTCCCATATTCCAAAATTTGATCCATCAAGGATGTGCTTAGGTGTGAAGGAGATTCCATGATCAACCATTCTAGAAAGTGAACATAATCAAAACATAAGATGCATTGACAAAGGAAATAAATGATGCAATAAGAAAGTAGATAAACATACTTGCATATATAAAAAAACATAACTTTCAAGTAATCTACTTTTCAATCATCAAAGATAATCATCATGAAAGATAATCAAAATTAAGCATCATCAAGAGAGATAAGCATCATCATGAAAGATAATCAACATCATCATGAACTACTATAACCATCTTGCAATAAACAACTATAACCATATTGCAATTGAATAAAGGAAATAAACCAAGATCCTGAGTAACTTGCAATAAGAAGGTAACTAACCATAACAATCATCTTGCAACAAAATAAACTAACTTGAATTGAACCATAAAACATTTGTTAAATGTTAGATAGTCAATAAGTTAGTAAGTTAGTGTTCATTTTAAGGTTTTGCTATAGCCTAATGAATTGCCAATTCATCTCACCCAAGGTCAACCAAGCTACCCAAAAGGGTACGAGTACGAGGACCCGAAAAGGACTTGCTACCGATAGAGCGGATTCTTTTGGATTCAATAGGTGTTTAGCAAATATAAACTGTGTTGCAAGATTAAGTAAATTTTAATCAAATACTAAAGTTGTGGTTAGTAAGTTGATTCATTTTTAACCTTCTTGATTAATATGAAAATTAGTAAATTGCAAGTTAGTTGGTTAGTAGATTGTTTAGTAGCAAGTTAGTAAGTTAGTAGTTAGATTAGTTGAGATGCAAAATAGGCAAAACACAAATACACACACTCTCTCTCTCTCTCTCTCTTTCTCTCTCTCACTTTCATTCTCTTTTACTTTCATTATGAGAGATACAAGTTACATTAATTTACATTATGCTTCAAGCAAATGCTTGAGAGAGATTAGAAGAAATTAATAAAAATAGGGGGAAGAGAGTGAAAAAGTTGATCCGAAATTGCCTTGTATACTCCAAAACATACTTGGATAACCTTGCAAAACAAGCAAACTCACAAACAACCATTGTTAATGTGAGAAAAAAATGACTATAAGGTCTAAATTATTTGACAATTTGACTAAAAATTTGCCAAAAATTGCATAAAAGGATTCTAGTTGCATTATACAATAATAAAAAATGCATTTCAATTTATGCAAAAAAAATGACTATTAGGTCTTAAAATAAAATAAATGACTTATTTTTTTATTAAAAAATAGAATAATAAATGACTTTTTTTTATTAAATACTTTTTTTATTAAAAATAGAATAATAAAAAATGACTTTTTTTATTAAATGACTTTTTTTTATTAAAAAATAGAATAATAAAAAATACTTTTTTTTATTAAATGACTTTTTTTTATTAAAAAATAGAATAATAAAAAATGACTATTTTTTTATTAAATGACTTTTTTTTATTAAAAAATAGAATAATAAAAAAATTCAGACTGTACAACAAAATGGGTGGGGGGCCATTTGGCCCCCAAATAAAAAAAAATTGCCTCAGATTTATTTTTCACCAAAATAGGGCAAATAATATATGGAAATAGGGTTTTTGGGCCTTCTGGACGCAACCATGGGGTCCGTTTGGCTCCAAAACCCTTCCAAAAAAAGCTCAATGCCAAAAATTTATAGATTTAAAATGAAAACACCATTTGCAAAAGATCTAACAACTAGATAAAAAAAACAAAATAAATCTATAAACCCTAATGGCAGATTTGCAAAATAAGTTTACCCAAATATCAAATGCATAAAATACCCAAATATCAAATGCATGCATTAAAACAAAATATATATATACCTTAATGGGTTTTTCACCTCAAAGGATTGAAGACACTTGATGGAGATCCCAACCGCTTTGATACCAAATGTGAGACAAGCAAAGTCTCCCCAAGATCGAAGAATGCTCCACAAGATCAATCACACACAAAAGAGGAAAACCCACAACACCAATATTAAGTGGTAAAACCCTACTTCAAATGAAGAAGGGAAACATCCACTATGAAGCTCACTATATTACTCAATGATTCAACAATACAAGAATGCTTCAATGTTATGCAACAATATGCATCAACATGATATGACAAGATGTAGTAGACAACACCCCTATTTAAAGAGAAGCTTTTCTACTACAACCCTAAAATTACCCTAATCTTATCACAATATTATCTTGAGATGTGTGACAAATCTTATCACAATCTTATCTTGAGATGTGTGACAAGTGGCATCTATCAAATATTAAAAAGTGATTGGTTACTTTTTAATATTTGCTAGAAAAGGGGAAATAACTTTTTCCCACAAATTAAATATTCCTAGCACCCTTATTTTATTTATTAATTGGGTGGGAATATTTTTACATAAAATAGAATTATTTTCTAATTCAAATATTATTCTTTAGACTTTATATTTTAGTCTAAGAATAATTTACACAATGTTGCATTACATATTCCAACAATATACTCCTGTTGCCAGCTAAATCCAATTGATTTATTTCTCTTAACACTTCTTCGAATGAGTTATTCTTCTCAAGACATTGGCTCTTGGTTTTATGGAGGTCTTAGGTGCTTTAGAGATGGTCTTATGATGCTCCTTTAGTTATTGCAAAGTTATGTCTTTGTATGCTTTGATGACTTTGATGACTCCCATCCTAGTTGACAATATGATGTTGGATTGAGGTAATATTATGTGGCCTTCACTTTGCTTCTACGCAGATTTTCTCACTGTTATTCTACCTTGATTTTCAATAGAAATGTAATGGTTGCAAGGCTTCCAATGTGGTTGCAGGTTGATATTGTTTGTAGATGCTTGCTTTGGTGATTTGAATGGTGTTTATAGACACTTGAAACTAGTGCTTGTGAATCCTATATTGGTTTTCCTTCTGCCTTCGTTTCTTCACCAATAGTAGGTGTAGAATACCTATTATGTTAGAGTCTTTAAAAAACTTAATATTCTATCCTCCTTATGAGGAATATGGTGCACCAATGTAGAATGAATAAGAAACTTTATTTTGCATCAAATTTTAGTGATCTCCTTGTCTCCTTTTGATGTTATTTTCTCTTTTGATATGATGACTTCTTGTTGTGTAGATAAATCTACTCCTATATGTATAGCTTAAGGATAAATGTATATGAATTGAATATTTTCCCTTACTTCTTGGATATAGCCACTACTTGCTCTATTCCTTGATAGCAATATATTATTTCCTTTCTAATCAAACAATAGTAACTCCTTCACTTGGATAGTTTAGTAACAATAAATCCAAGATAATAATCATGAAAATTATATGCTTTTAAAAGAGTTATTTTTTTTACTAAATTTCACCTTTAATGAAACCCTAAGTGCACCTTGATTCTGAGACTCTCCAAGTCTTAATTTGTAGATTGTTTCAATGATTTTAATGGTGGATTTATTATTCACTCCTTGGAGGAATATGGATCTATTTTGTGGCTTCTCTAGGCCATAATAGATTGCAGATTTTGTGCAATGAATAGTGTCTCTAAACACTTTGATATTTTGAGCTTTGTGCACTTTGTTTTATTACCTTAAATCAATCAACCAATGCATGTAATAATATTTAAGATTAAATAAGTTAGATAATCTAGAATAATGCAATAGTAGACTCACCTTATTGCTCATTTAATACACTAATAGAAACTCTTAAAGAACTCTCAAATGCACTAATAATTTTTGCAACTCTCTTAAGAGTAATTATAAATAACCCTTAAAAGTAATCTGTAATATGCACTACAATCAATGTTGTAGGATGTAGTCTTCTTGATTCTTAGATAGACAATAGGTAGATGATATTTTTATTTTTTTTGAAATATATATAACTACTATTTAATGTGTAGGTTATAACCTTAAAAGTAACTTCCTTCTGCACTCCATAACTATAAAATGCAACCTTCTCTTTGCAACTTTTGAATTCTAATAAGGTGCATTAATGGAACTAAATAATAACCCAAATTAAATTTCAACTAATGAACCTATTTGCACCCAAGTTGTTTACCTTAATGATCACTATAGATGAAGGATTTCAAGTGATTAGATTCACCTTATTTCTACCTACTACAAATTTGTGCAGCTTAGATTGCAAGTGATTAGATTCACATACTACAAATTTCTCCTTGTTTCTTCTTGAGACCTCTCCAAGGTCTTCAGTATTGCAACTTATCTGGTCTTCCTAATGATACCTTTCCTTCAATATTCTGCTATGGAAGTGTTGGTAATGAGATATTTCTCACGAATATCTAAAATACGGAATATGTAATAGGACCTTTTTTGGTCCTTCTTTACTTCTGCAATTTGTAGGATTTAATGGAGATCACCAATCTCCAATCATCCAAAATTGGAAGTTTTGTAACTGGACCTTCTAAGGGTATCTTAATTTTTGTCCGGCTGATTTATTCAATCTACTATTTATAGTATTTTATGGAGATCACCAACCTCCAATATTCTTATTGTATCTTTTTTGGAGTCTCTTGAATCAACAGTAAGGCTACTATGGCCTTTTATTCCTCTACACTCTTGCAGGTCTACAATATCTAGTAATGAGACCTCTCCCCAAGTCTCTCAAATACTTAGTCTTTTATTTGTTGTTGCAAGTGTTGGAATGATTCTAAGAAGCTATTCTTCCTAGATCTCTTGTAGGAAGCTTCCCAACATTTTTTTGAATATCCTTTTCTTGTAACAAGATGTTTTTTTTTACATGGTGGAATCGGTAGCCGCCATGAATCCGGGTAGGTTGTCTAAATTTTATGGCCGCCACAGTATTTTGCATTGTCCGCACTGGAAGCCGCCACATAGATCTTCGCACAGTCCGCCCCTATAACCACCATGCCACAATTATTTTAAACCTTTTACGCCGTTGAAAGCACCAAGAAAGGGACAAGCATTCAGTCCTACGAGGCCCGAGATTTGAAACAAGATGTTAGAAACTAAAATGGTTGAAACTATAAAAATTTAGAGATGATGACTCTTCACTAGTTGATTTGTCAATCTAGTGGGATGAATTTTGAGTCCTAGTTTTCATGAGTTTTTTTGCAACTCTATGGAAAGACTCTAGCCAAATGCAATCTCAAAATTTTTGGCACTAAGATTTGCTTCTCTCCTCTCAACCTCTCTTGTGGCGATATTTGCATGCAGCAGTGCACAACGGTGGATCTGATTTACAAAGATGCAATAGAGTTCCTTGTGGCTCTCCCTATTCCTATTGATCTACCATGTGTTCTCATGCCACTATTAGCTTTTGATGTGAGATAGTACAACCACAATATGAAGGATAACTAATATGAAATAACTATAAAACTAATGGCACAATAATATGCAAGAAAATAAAGAAATGAACACCTGCAAATAACTCAAAAATATACCATTAATGAGAATGAAAAAAATAGTACAATGCTATATAATGGAGGACATGAACATTCCATGAAATTATATGAAATAGCTACATTGTACCACACTACATGTATTATTCACTGTATACTTACTATATCACTCTCCCTCTCTCTCATACTAATACACCTATGAGGCATTTATATAGAAATATAGATTGCTTGGCCTTTACTCTACCTAGGACTCATGTACATGTGGACTACATGCACATTGACACTTGTGCATTTATTATAATACTTGAAGTAACTAACTAACTTTACTCTAAAGTAAACTCCTACTCCAGATATGTACCAATGGTGGTACATTTACATGATCCAAATGATGTAATATACTCTAACAAAAACATAAAATAATTTACTTCTCCACTATCCCTTTGATTATACTATTGGGATCACTTTTATAAAAAATATGAATATACTAGGTTGCTCCATCAACATTGAAAGAGTAGATGAAATGTTAGATTAACTATTTCAAGCATTATTTTTCATTCTATGAAGTAGTGGTCCTACCATTACTTAATGGAACTTATGTCTTAAAAGTAATAATAGGATTTTTAAAATAAATCTCACAATCATGCCCAAGTTTAGAGCCATATTGTTGCCTCTCTTGTAGCATCTTTACATGCATGGTGCTCATCATAGGATGCCTCAAGTGCATCAAAAGGGGTTCTAGCTTCTTAGAGAATTTGAATATGCATGGAAGGCTCATCTTTGCCAATGAAGCTAACACAAAGGATCTGTTTCTATCAATGGTAAAATAGAAATAACTATAAATTAGATTTATCAAATTTATTCTAATGTTGCTTCCAAAGAAAATATGAGAAAATCTAATAAAGTAGTGTTTTTTTTAAATAATAAGGCAAAAATGTCTTCACCTACTCAAAAGCATACGGAACTTCAATTAACAACTCTGTAGAGGCTAGGATACTTCTTATAGGGATCCAAATTGTAATTGAAAAAGGATGGAAATTTATTTCAATTGAGCAAGATTCATTACAAAAATGGATATGGGGATTGGATAAAAAATAATATTATTATTGATTTTCATAAACTACTATTAGAGGTAGGACACTTCTTATAGGGATCCAAACTATAATTGAAAAATTATGGAATTATATTTCAATATAGGAGGATCCATAAACAAAAATGGATGTGGGAATTGAAGAAAAATAACATTATTGTTAATATTCATAAACTATTACTGGAGGCAATATATTGGAAATGTGATTATATCTATAGAGGAGGAAACTAAATAGCAAATACTTTATCCAATTGTGGTATTGATCTTTATTGTGGTAAAATAAAAATTTATAAGACAATTGGCCAAGTGAGATTTTATATATTAATGAATGTAGAAACATAATAGTTTTAGGAAGATAAAGAATATATTTGACATAAATGGAAATTAAAAATATATTTGAAATATAAGAACATTGTATATGGTTTAATTGTGCTAACAACAAATAAAATGTTTTATTATTTTTATGAGTAACCCCCAATAGAAGTCACCCATAGTTTATTTTTTTTATAAATATACTAATGTTTAAAATAAATTATGGGATGTTAAACCCTAGGTAGATTAGGAACTACCTACCTAAGAAATTTTTTATTAAAATATTTATAAGATTCATAAATATTAACACTAAATTTTAAATAGAAATTATAATTTTATTTATATATTTCCAATAAAATTAGTCATCTCATCATTCTCAGTTGTAATTATAATCCTTTTCAAAATAAATTACAATTCTTTTATAAACATTGCAAGCTAAATATAATAAAACCTTATCTATCTCTCTTTGATAATTATAATTGTATGTTATTTTGATTGCAACTATAAATTTTTTAAGTTTGTTTAGACACCCATAATCCAAACATCCATTCTTCTTGGAAAACAACAGGTGTTTTACAAGTTCTCAACATTCTTCATCCTTATCTTCTTATACGTAATTAACTAAGATTTTGTTTATCCTATGAAACCAACCCAAGTTCTCGATACTTTCAATTACCTATAACATGTGAGATGCATAAATCATCCCAAACTCATATTTGTATTACTTACTCTCCCTAAAACAATTTAGGTACATATAAAAATATTAGTAGATTAATTATTTAAAACTACAGTAATTTAATTTTGAATTTCACATTTCCAAAAATAATTCACTGACTCAAATATTATACAAAAAGGATTAAAATGACAAAAGAGAGAAATATATAGTGGGTACCCATATCCACCATACATAATCACTATATTATCAATAAATAAGTCTCATAACACTCTATACAATGGATGGAGTGGTGGGGGTATTTATACTGCTACAAAAATCTCAATTACATAAATAAGTCTAACCTAAGCCGACATAACAAGAATATTTTAAGTTAATTACAAGTATATAAGATGGTTTTAACCATAAAAATATTAATTATATATTATAAATATTATATAATAAAATAATACAATAAATTAAATATATTTGTACAATGTTTGCTCATAGACCTATACATAGTTACACCATAAAATGTTAGTCTTGACCATAAGTCAAATTACATTTTCAACACCCCCTCATAATCTAAACTAAGGGGCCAAGGAGAGAAGAAATTAGTGATAATAATATTTCCCTCATAATTAATTCTTTAATGGGAATCCATACTTGAGTAAGACTCACCTGGATCTCCCTTATCATCTAGAAATCCATTAATGCAAAAATACCTCTACACAAGAATCTCCTTAGGCTAGACCATTATAATCACTACTAATATCATATACTCCTACATATCCAAAGAACACATCCTCTAGGATACCATATAAGGAATATAAGCCAAGAGTACTTCTAAAATGTTGTTTCAATATTCTATAGTCACATAAGATAAGACTTAAAAGTGTATCTTTCATTTTTACTACGTACATCGTCCTTTTTGGAAACTTCAACTTACCCTTAGATCACTTGATTTTTGTCACCAAAGGAGGCTTCACATGAAATTATTTATGAAAAGAGCCATAAAAATTTTCTAAGAACACCTAGACAAATAATAGAAGAAATAAGAGATCATGAAAGATTAGATCTTCCTATATAAATTGAATTAATAGCCCAAATAAGGAAGAGGGATAGACTAAAACATATTCTAAATTGTTTTTTGTATACCTCCACAAGACTCAAAATCTATTGAAATTGTCACAAATCCAACTATATATTCCATAAATGTAGACCAAATATTCTAATTGTATAATATATGGTAATTTTTTCCTTTCAAACTTATGTAATAGGCTTAGAGGACTAATTTATATAATTCATCCCCTAACAATGCAAAATGTCCTTAAACTAATTAATTCATTTGAAGATCTCAAAGAATCATGCAATTTGAAAAAAAAAAGATAGGCTCAAAATGCTTCCATATACAAATGTCATGGCCTCTAGAATATTTTCTCTAGTATCCTCAAAAAAAGAAAAATTAACCTCACAAATCTTAGAAAAATAGCATCCAATCCCTAGTAAATTTTATTAGATTGAATGAAGGGGTATTATTGGGTTAAAAATATATTTTATGGCACAAAAAAGGGCCATGTTAGCTGCCATTCCAATCCTATGTCTTCCAACAAAATGTTCCAATGAGCTTAAGGTGAATCAAACCTAGCATACCCAAAATCTAAAACCTTCATGACAACCAATCCACCAACATATGCCTTGAGGCTTGGTGACCATTTCACTTTACAAAAGGAGACAACTCCTCCCAACCCATAGGCAATCATGTAAAAAACTTCCATCATGAAGATTTGAATGTGTGACAAGCCATGTCTAAGATACTTCTATCGACCAGTAAAGACATAACCATGGTTGAGAGGATTTTATCAATGTCTCCTTGGCATACATCATCCAACTTGGGAAAACAAATGATTTTAGAACAAAATAAGGAGGTGTTGATTTAGAACCCACCATATTATTTTCCCAATGACCATGCCACTGCTTATATGACCATCTTTCCAAACCTTCCAATAATTCAAAAAGATACCAGGGTACTACCACTATTATGTTTATTATATAAAGATGAAATGAAAAAGTAAGTGCATGAATCAAACCTATGACCACCCTAAGCATAATGACTTAATAATGTCTATGTATCTATCTTGAAGCCTTTTGTAGATATTTAAATATATGTGTCCTCTCCTTAGAGAAGGACATCATGTTCAATGTAAAAAATAGACTAAAACATCACAAAAATGGCATATGTATGTTTTTTAAATTTTTTATAACAATAAAGTAAAGAGTGGAGAAGGCACAAATTCTCTAGAATAGTTGGAAGAATAAATGAATATGCCTAGAAGAATATCTCCTCTTTGCCTCTTGTGCCAAATACATTTATGAGGATTTGAAGAATAATTTGCTGTAAATTTTGGAAGAAGGGTCAAAAGCTCCAAACTAACTTTATACATGACCAATTGATGTTGCTTCATACCTACTCTAATACCATGTTGGATTTCACATCTATTTTTAGAAATTAACATAAGCAATCCATCCACTCAAATAATATACAGAAAGCATAAAAGGAATGAAAGATAAAGATGTAATGGATAGCTTTAGGTGCCATAAATAATCACTATATTATCTATAGATAAGATACATAACACTCTCATACAATGTACGGAATGGTGGAAGTATTTATATTGATACCAAAACCTCAATTACATAAATAAGTTTAACCTAAGTTGACATAACAAGATGGTTTTATGTTAATTATATGGTGAGAATCATAACAAGATTATTTGTAGTCGATAAGGCTTACATAATAAAATAATATAACAAATTTAATATATTTATGCAAAGTTTACCCATAAGACTATACAAGATTATATCATGCAATGTTGACCTTGACCATTACATTTAAAAAAAAAAACAATTAATTTCCTATATTTTCATTCTTTAATTTTTCTTAAACATATTAAACACGCATAAAACTATTAAAAAAATAATTATTTTTAATAAGGTATAGAAAAATGGCTTCCTCTCAAATCACCAAATAATGAATGTACAATTCAACCAATAATAATTACAAATTTTTAACAATTATTATTCCAAACTATAAATTATTATTGTTAAAAGTAAAGTTTATTTATTTTTAATTATTAATTACCATGGATAAAATGTGGATGTTACACCTTTTCACATTATTTGTATTTAATAAGTTTAAAAGCTAAATAGGTATAATTTATTTCACCATGAAAAATACAAGATTATAGCTTCTACTAATTCATCGATCAAAATTAAATAAAAAATAACAATTTTTTTAGTAATTCTTTTAAAAATTATAATGCACAACAAATAAGAATTAGATTTATTTTAATTATCTATAATAAGATGTTAAAAGTGACTTTAATAAAATTTATTTTTTATTATCCATCATCGCAAATAAGATGTTAGATATAACATCCAATATATTTTCTTCATGCAGGTAAAACCAAAGTTTACTTAGATGTATGTGTCCATCATCATTGGACATAACATCTAAAAAATAACTTTATCTATATTATGACATCTTTTGTATTTAACGAATCTAAAGATAAATGTGGATAATTACTTGTTATTTATTTTCTCGTTTACCATTAAATAGTTGAAAATTTAGAATAAAATAAAAAAAATAAAAAATTTAAAAAACAAAAGTATGTATGCATGAAGAAGCAAAAATAGACTTGTGTTTCATGAGGGATATTGTAGTGGTATGTATTTGGGTTTTCATTTAGAGACTCAAGTTTAAACCTCGATAGGATAGAACCAAGACCCCTTGTAAAACCCTATGTTTTCAACTCAAAATTTCAGTCCTATGAAAAATATCGTAGTGGTATGTCTTTGGGTTTTCACTCAATAGACCCAAGTTCAAAACACAATATGAGAGACCAAGACCTTTAAAAAAGTCCATATTTTTAACTCAAAATTTTAGTCCCATAGGGGATGTCATAGGGGTATGTTTTTGGGTTTTCATTCAATAGAAACAAGTTTAAACCTTGAAACAAGGGAACATGGACCCCTCTCAAAAACCTATGTTTCTAACTCAAAATTTATCCTATGAAAAATATTGTGGTGGTCTATCTTTGGATTTTTTCTTAGGACATTCAAGTTCAAACCGCGATACAAGGGGACTAGGACACCTCTTAAAAACCTACATTGTTAATTTAAAATTATTCAATGATATTAGCTCAATCGGTTAAATTCCATGACTTGAAGGAGGGGATTTTAAATCTTGTCAAAAGATACATATTTAAATAGCCAATTTATTGTAATACCACTATTGAATATGATGTAATACAGGTGGGGCCTATTTCAATCCCATTTTTTTTTTTAAATCCAATATAACTATCAACCATGGAAAAATTCATTATCCTTTGGCATTGATGGCTTCAAGATACAAAGTTATCTACTTAATTTTATTTATTTTATTTAAAAATAAACTTTTCAACTATATTATTTTCTTTAATATTTTATTTTTGAATCTTGTTGTAAGCAGTTAAACACACCCAAACAATAAAATATTGACACAAGCGATTGCAATAAATAAAATGCTTTTTGTATTCAACTCCTTTTATAGTAATGATCTACCCTGAATTGTAAGGGGTCTTATTACAAAAGAAGTTGTATGTTCGCTTCATCAAAATACAATAAACACCAAAGGAGTGAAGCTCCTTTGGTAGATCCAATCGAAAGTGGGTGTAAATGTTCTTCACTACTACAAATAATTTTTTGAGTGGGCTTGTGTATCCTTTGCTAGACCACTCCAACTTCAACATCTATCTAATAATTTGTAACCCACATATACAATCAAGCAAACAACATAAAAAAACTCAATAGCACATGAGGGGCCTCCATTGTGTGATGTCCTCTTTAATAATAATATAGATCTATAAATCCTAATTACAATGCTTGTGAAATTTATAGAAACATATAGAAAATAGTAAATAAATAAATCAGAATGCCTTGTCAATACCTAACTTTAATCTATGCTCTTGAGGGTTTGAAGTGTTGTTGCACAGATTATAGAAAGCATTCAAGGACTTGTTAGCCATATTCCTATATCTAGTGGATACCTAGAAGCATCGGTATACTATGATGGATGCCCTACACCATCCGGTAGACACCCAAAGGCATTTGCATACTGTGATATATGCTCTTAAGCATCTAGATCTAGTTCATAAAAGTGGTAATGATAGAACAATAAATGTAGTGCTTGATGCAGATGATGGCTAGGGTTTTTCTCTTGTGTAAATGGTCATGCGAATGTTCAAGTTTTCTATAACTCTTGTCATCTTTCTTATTCATAAAAATGGATAATATTTTAAAACCCCTTTAGTAGATATTAGGGTTTTGATAGTGGCAATGAGAATCTAATATTAAACCTTGATGAGTGGCTAAGATTAATATTTGGTTAAGTGGCTAGGATTGCAGTTTGATGGATGGTTGTGATTTAATATCATATATAAACATATAAATATAAATATAAATAGAAATAAATAAATATGGATGGCTATGATTTGATGATGATGAATGGATGATGAATGGCGAGGATTTGGTATCTACATATACCCCTTTTTGTATCACATTGCATAAAACACAATATAGTGAAAAAATAAGAGACACCTGGTTTTATGGAATGGACACTTTCTGCAGTGTGCAAGAAGATTTTGAAAATTTTGTGATTTTAGCTTATCCCTCAATTAGCAAATGAGTGAAGAATGAAACCCATGAGCCAATTAATCAAATATGGATGATGAAATGGATGTGTGTGATGTATGCAGATGTTAGAAATCAAAGTCAAGTTTGTTGCCCCAAGTTTGAGGTTGATCTGTGTTATCAAAATTTTACTTTCAGCATGATGTGCAATGTTGTTGACAAACTAGCCAAAATTAGGTAAACATTGTGGTGGAGGCAGACACATTACCACCTCACTTATGTAGACCAAAAATTTGAACGTAAATATTGGCATGATACATTTGAAGTTTGTAAGAGAGTATTTCTTTTTACCCACGAAGAGGGCTTATGATAGCTTTGAGCAAATTTTCTCAAACATATTCATATTCAAAGGGATTGAATTGATTTGATTTTGAAAAGATGATTTTGGATGATGATTTTGAGCAAGCATCCTTATGGTGATATACCCATCCTACCAAATTGCATGGATAACCAATCGTTACAACCACCAAGTGACTAGAGTAAATCACTAGATACAAGGTTCACTTGATAATGTAGGTTGACTTGATGATGTAAAATGATGATGTAAATGCATTGATGAGTTGATTTTGTAGTTTTGTGAAACTATGGATCGTTTTGGGACATTTTGGAGTGTTTTGGGATATTTTATGCTTTTTATTTTTGGGTGCATTCAAAAATTAGGCACCCAAATCAATCCAAATTGCCACAAAATGAAATTAAACAATGTGAGTGATATATGAATGAGCTTGTGTAATGATTTTGTGGGGTTTTTCTATGTTTTGAGGTATTTTTGAAACCATTTATAGAATTATGAAAACACAAGCCTGCATCTATATCTCCATAGACACAAGACTGTGTCTATCATTCTGAAAATGCAGTTGTGCGTTTTATTGCATCTACCAAATGCGGTAGTGCATCTGGGTGTGCCTGCTTAGCTATAAAAGGATTGTAAGGGCAAAATTTCATTTCATTATTGTGTTTGAGATTTTGAGAAGTAGTGTTTAAGGTAAGAAGAGTGAAAGAGCTTGACGATGATGATGGAGGGATCTGAAACAATAGTTAGAGCTAATGTGATGGTGGAAAAGGTAATTTCTTCTAGCCCTCTTGTTTATTTTGCAATGTTGTTTTTGTTTGTTTTATTTTGTTTTTATTTTTTTTATGACTGAAATAGAGGTGGAAAAAAGATTTTTTTTAAATGCATGAGATCCTGATGGACATTTGTTTTTGTGTTATATTGTAGTTAAGGATTCTTGAGGCTTGACATCAATTTTCACCTATCCTATCGAGGGTGAAAAATATATTGTGGGAGGTTGATTGGGAGTGGTTGGAGTGAATGGGATTGGATGGTTGCACACATATTGTGGTGGTGAGGGCCAATGAGAGGTACCAAGAGTGGTATTGACTTCTATAGATGTTGGTAGAGTGGGATGCAAGGATGATAGCTTGGGATACCAATATTGCTTGGTTGTAGAAGGAACTAGAGGTGTGGTATACTACAGGTGGAGGTGAGGATGTCGATGTGATAGCTAGGCTTTGGGAAAAGCTATAAGGGAGAGATGCACATAAAATATAGAACATGTCTCACATTCAATCCTGATATGGCTAAATTCAAGAGCTTAAGGATTACCTTGTGTAGTATGGCATTGGATTACCACTATGACCCAATATTAACTTCACCTCACCTGAGGGTACTCTTTCACCTTTATGTTTCAATAATGGATTTTTGCATTGGGGACAATGCTTGCATAGAAGAATGAAAACAATCGATAGCAAGTAGTCTATTACATTAGTTGAACATTAGTAAGCTATGAAACCAGATACACATATGTGGAAAAAATGTGCCTAGCGATGGTTTTTGCCAGTAAGAAATTTAGACATTATATGCTAAGTCACACCACTTATGTCATAGCTCAAGAAAATCCTTTGTGATATATGATGACTTGCACATACAACAATACCCATACTGAAAATGGATAACACTTCTAACAGAATACCTTGAATTCATCAGCCAAAAATCCATTAAAGATCAAGTGATAGCTGATCAACTTGTAGAAGTTCTACTTCTTAATGATCAACCTTTGGTTATTGAGCTTCCATATGATTCAGTATTTAAGGTCACCAAACAAGAGGAAGATGTCATCCCTGAAGAGGATGTGGATATCACCCTATTTTTTATGGTTCCAAGTATGAGAAAGGACAAGGTGTAGGAATCATGTTTCATACACCACAAGGGATACCTATCCCCTTATTATTTAAACTTGATTTTCCATGCACAAATAATAACACAAAATATGAAGCCCTAATATTAGGACTTCAAACAACTACATATATGGGTATAAAGCATATAATAATACTCGATGGTTTCCAAATTATCATTCATCAAGTAAACAGATCATACCAATACAAAGAACCAGTCTTAAATTTTTACCATGAAGTAGAAATGAAATTGCTCATAAAATTTGATTGGTATGAGATTGATAGCTTGCCTCGTTCGACTAATATATTTGCATATGTAATGGCCTCTCTAATATCATTGATTCTAAATAAATTCATAGGAGATATTAAGCCATTGATCATCACACCAATATCTAAATCTACAATTTCATGTGTTGAATCTAAATATGAGAAGGACGTTTACTTTATTCGCATAGAACCATACGATGCTTGTCTTAATCAAGTAAAATAATTTCTCAAGTTTGGGATACTCCCATTAGATCTGTTGTGAACTTCCAAATATACTTTCAAACAAAAGGTAACTCATTTCACTCTCTTAGGGAACATGTTGTATATACGTGGTTATGATGAAGTACTCCTTCATTGTCTTGAGCCTATAGAGGTGCAATGAGCCATATCTAAATATCGTGATGGTCATTTTGGTGGTCACTTTAGTGGAATGACCATTGTAAAACATATTTTATGCATGGGTTACTATTTGCCCACCATATAATGCAACTATTGCAATTATGTCAAGAAGTGTCAGAAATGTCAACAACATGCTTATGTAACTCATGTACCATCATAAGAATTATATCTTATTCAAAGTATTTGGTCCTTTTAACAATGGGGTTTTGACTGGATTGGTAAAATCTCACCTCCTTCCTGAGGACAACACATTTATCATCACTACCACTGAATACTTCACAAAGTGGATTGAAGAAATTCCTCTGACCAACATAACATGACCTCGAGTTATGGTGTTTATATTCCAACATATCATCTATTATTTTGGTACTCTCTCAAAAATAATCTTTAACAATGGCAAGTATTTCAAAAACAAGGATGTTCAAGCACTTTGCAAAAATATAATATTTAACATAACTTCTCAACTCCTTACTACCCATAGGTAAATGGACAAGTTGAGGCAACCAATAAGATATTGATTGCTATTATAAAGAAATTAGTCAAATAAAATCATCAAGACTGACATAATCAAATCCCCTTGGAATTATGGGCTTATCTAATGAGCATTCACACATCTAATTGGGCAACACCATTCTCATTGGTCTATGATATCAAGACAATCATACCTCTTGAGCTCAAGATCCCCTCACTACGCATTTCATTACAAGAATTCATAGACAACAATACCGCTAGACAAGCATATCTTGACCAACTCATTCTCCTCTATGAAATATTAATTAATACCTTGGAGCACTTATGAGTATATCAAGACCATATAAAGCATTATTACAACACCAAAGTTCATCTATGCGAATTCCAAGTAGGAGATCTCATCCTTAAATAAAATCAGCAAAACACCAATGCATTATCACATCTTCGTGATAAATTCATGGCTAATTGGTTAGGTCCATACATTTTCAAACAAAAATTAGGTCGAGGAACATAGAGGCTTGTCAGTATAGAGGGAGTAGAAGATCCCGAGACATTGAACATTATCCACTTGAGAGCGTTCTATGCTTAATGTGACTTATATATATATATATACATGGCTAAAAAAACAAAAAAAATAAAAGCACTATTCATACACACTCATTTCATACATCCATTTCGCACAATCAAATTCTTGTTATTTTAGTACATTTCATCCACCATACTAGTGATCATTTTCTTAGTTTAGATAATTGCTAATCCAATAAGTCTTATTGCCTTAATCAGGGGCAACCTCTGTTTAACATTAGTCTCATTTCACCATTTCAAAAGTAATGTCACAATTTGTAGTAAAATCCCATCACCCCTAGGTGTTTTAAGTCACTCAACCACTCCTAGTGTTTCAAGCAACCTCCATTGCATGTCAAGTTTTATATTGGACCAAAGCACAATTTTTCACTAAGAAAATTTTGAGTTCTGGAATTGACTCAGCCATTATTGAACCAAGCACATATCATATATTAATAACATCTTGTGGTAGAAAGGGATGACACCATGATTGGGTTGAACCTTGAAGTGAAAAATTCATTCTTGCTTGTCCCATTATGCACATAGTCCACAAACAGTGGTTTTCACCACTTAAACAAAACATAGTCCAAAATAACAATGAAAACAATGGTTTTTACCACTTAAATTTAACAATAGAAAGAGTGGGTAGTAAGGATAGGGTAAAATTCTCATCTCAATTTGGTTGAGAATATGATTCCCAAAATCTTTAACTCTTTATAAAATACATAATAATAATGATAGGTCTTCAAGTAGTAAGGATAGGGTTTAATTATAATCACGATATGGTTGAGAATATGATTTCCCAAAGCTTGGAGATTCTATCATTGTAATATGAAGCTAATCTCCACTGGGGCTAAAGATGCTTAACTGGCAATGGAGTATGCTCATGCGTGGTGACACATCTCTCTTGAAGAGATGTCTGAACACACATAAGGACAATCTAGTTTCTTGGTCTTCTCTATGATGGGTTTAATCTTCCTTTACTCAATATGGATAAATAAATTCACTTGCACACACATTGGTTCTTGATTGGCTTGAAATATTACCATGCTCATGATTGGTAAATGAACATCCATTGCACACATTTAGTCTTTGAGAAATTTTTTAGAGCTTAAAACTATGGGTTTGTTTGAAATCACTAGGTTGTTTGAGTCTCTACAAAAAATATAAATCTATTATCCATAATCCAAAACAACATGTATACCTTCATCGCATCACTACATGAGTCTTCCACTTCATATCCCACCATTGGATGCTGGTGTCCTTGATTAAGCAACAAAGATGAAAATGGTCAAGCAAAAATATAAACTACTACAAATGATCATTAGTTCAATTACATTGTTATCATAAAGTATATACATTGTCATCATAATGCATTCATAACATCATATACACATACATTCATACATACATTCACAATAAAAGAACACAAAAATCCTACACTAAAGAAAAGCCATGTATATATATGTATAATATTCCATGTAAAACATATGCTCAAATATTGTATATAACAGAGTATTGATTCTCATATACAAAAATACAATAAGAGGCACTAAATAACGCCCAAAGGTAGACCCCTATGATATTGAGGGATCAAGAACCCGAGGAGCCTTAGAGAAAGAACTACTATACCTAGAGTCACTATGCCTAATAGATCCAAATATGGTGGAGAAGCTAAGCATTGTTTGATGTCATCAAAAGCTTTTTGACATTCTTGTGTTCATGAAATTATCACCACCTTTTGTAGCAAGTGATTAAATGGTTTGCATTTGTTTGAGAGTTGCACGATGAAGCGATGGATCAACTGGATCTTTCCTTGTAAGCTATGAAACTCCTTCAAGCTTGTTCTAGGAGGCAATTTCATAATGGTCTTGACCTTGTTTGGGCCCACTTCAATGCCACGCTTGGACACAATGAACCCTATAAATTTTCCTAATGTGACTCCAAAGACATGTTTGTTTTGTTCCATTTCAACCTTAAATTATGTTCAAGAAGTCAGTCAAAAACTTTTTCCAAGACATCGATTTGCTCTTGACATGTTTTATATTTGGCTAACAGATCATTCACGTAGTCTTCAATGATCTTATACATGTAATCATAGAAGATGTATGTCATGGCACATTAATAGGTAGCACCCATATTTTGAAATTACCTTATAACATAAATTCCTCCAAGATGTTGTGAATATTTTTTGTGTTGGTCATCAGGATTAATTCAAATTTGGTTATATCCTAAAAAACCATCCATTAAAGAGAGAATTTCAAGGCCAGTGCAAGTGTCTACAAGAGTATTGATGTTTGATATAGGAAATTCATCCTTAGGATATGCTTTGTTAAGATATCGAAAATTAGTGCAAATTTGAATCACCTCGTTAGACTTGTGAATGGGTACCATATTTGACAACCACTCAGGATAGTCAATGAGTTGAATGAAACTCATTTCTAATATTTTTTTATGTTCTTTGACCATGAGGGCAATCGTAGGATGTAACTTTCGTACCTTTTGTTTAACTAGCTTAACATTAGGATGGAAGGTGAGATTGTGAATGACCAAGTTAGGGTCAAGACCAGGCATATCTTTATAAGACCATGTAAATATGCCCTTCTTTCTTGTGATGAGGTTTATAATTTTCTCTTGTTCATCAACGGATAAAATTTTGCCAAGTTTCACAATTTGTGGATTTTTCGTATTTGTGCTTAGGTTCACATCTATAGTATCTTCAATGGCCATGTTTGAACCTTCTTCGAGCTAATGGGGTATTAAAATTATATGAATGTCATCAGTGACATTGTCAAACTCTTCTGGCATAGTCTCTTCCAATTTTTCTTGGGAAATAGAAGAAGCCAAGGGTGAAGGTGAAGGTGAAGGCTACGAAGGAATGTAAATGGTATATGCTCTTAACAATTCCTTTGAAAGAATAAATTTGGAAATGGATGGGGATGATGAAATCCATTCTATACCGATGAGGCTTATATCAATAGAAATTAATTTTCCCAAATTGTATGGATTGTGGAGTGGTGTGAACAAGTCGACAGTATTCATGTTGACTTGGTGGGAGAATGGTGGTTGTAATATGAAGGGTGATTTTTCTTATCCCTTGGAATTGATGAATGAACCTTATGAACCTGGATAGCAACAAGCAAAATGTATGAATACAAATGATAAGGATATGCAAATGCAATGTTATGTTGATAAAAAAAATTTACATATTTTACATCATGTTTTTTTGAGATGGACAAGGTGGTGATGATGGCTCACCATTTGGCTCAGCTCGCTCTTTTTTGAGGAGCAAACAAAATATGAGATGATAGATAGGAAACATGTTAAGTTAGAACTCATATTTCATAGTGAATGGTGTAACCGAGATTGATTCTACTTTGGATTCAGCTAAGGCTATCGATATGACATCGTATTCCTCATACAATTCATCCTCAAAATCATCCTTATCATTATCCTCCTCTTCTTCACTATCCCCTTCAGGATCTATAGTGATTCGTTGAAAGGCTCATTCAAAAGAGGAAGTGGAAGACTATGTACTATATCCCAGGCCAAAACGGTCATGCATTTCTCGATATCAAGGTTCAACGATATCATGCATGCCTTGTTCATGTCATCCTAACCTATATCCTTTCTAGTTAACCCAATAAAAATATCGTGATGGGAAATTAGGGTTGGACATGTGCTCAATATTGGTACAGGATGACTACCTAGGTTCATCTAAGGGAAGTGGATCAGACGATGAATTGACCCTTCCATATAGGAAATTGACTCTATTTTGTAATGAACCCATGTTGTAAACTTGTCCTATAGATAGAGGTGGATCGAATGGACAACCATATTCCCTACTAGTTTCAATGTTAAGTCCTATGATTGCAACATCTTGAATGGCATATTCACCAATACTAGGACTAGTGAGGTGAACTACAACTTGTGTGGGCAGTGCTATGGATGGATTGGATATGGAAGTGTGGGACTCAAGGGTGACCTATGGGTCAAATGAGGGAAAATATTTATGTTGGGATGGCATATCATGATATGTCAGATCAACTTATGAGACGTTGGCTAGTTGAGGTAGGGATATTTTGCTGAGCAATTTTATTAATGACTACAGATTTAGGCTTAGATGAGGTGATGATAGATTCTTATGAAGTTGGTTATGTGGATGATGATGGATGAGTGATAATGGGTGATGCAAATGATTTGGAGGTATGTACCCCATGTGTGAATGTTTGAGGTGATGATTGGATCTAACCACATGTACATGGTGTTGGTTATGAAGAAGGTTGATATGTGGAAACAATGTGATGAGATGTTGAAGTGGAGGTCTAATTTGGATCAGTGATAGGGAGTTATTCTAGAACAGGTGCCTTAGATGAGCTATTATAATTTGGGGTGAATGACATGATTGATGGAATTAAGGATAGATGGGTGGATGGAAGTGAAGGCTCATAGGGGTTGGAAATGAAGTTGTAGTATTTGAATGGTTCAATGTTTGTAGGTATACAATGTATTTATCCCTCATACACGTAATTCAAACATCGATGTAATTTTGAGGGAACACATTTCATATCCCTGATCCAGGGGTTCCTAAGGAGTATATTATAGTCCATGGACCCCTCTAGGATATGGAACATGGTATGTAATGTCTTGGCCTCCACTTGTACAGGTAAAACAAAAGTACTAACTATAGAGCATAAAGCATAATTAAATGCTTGCTATGTGGAGGTGGATTTGGTGATGTGGAAATATGGAAGATTGATATGGTGGAAATTTGAAGTGATGATGATGTTAATTGATGTGCCAATGTCAATTAGTACTCATTTGAAAGGCTTATGATTAACCTAATCCATGATATGCAGTGGAGGATCCGGTGATTCTAATGATATTGACTTGATTTCAAAATTATAGAATACAATCAAAGGCTCCATGCATGTTCGGATACTCCCCATGAAATTGTTGAAGGTATTAGAGTCTTGCGTTTGAAGTTTGATGGGTTTGAATATCTCCATAAATACCTCACAATATGGAGGGTATTGATGTACAAGCTCATAAATTGATAGTTTGGCTAAAGCTATTTTTAAACTATTCGTCAATCAGATGCTTAGTGTATTTTTTGTCTTGGTGAATGACTTGGAAGATGAATAGGTTGAGGTGGATTAACAGGATTTTGGTTGTGGATACACACTTTTTGGTGGTACCATAGGATATTATACTGCTTGGGGTTTTTCATTTAATTATTGATGATTCATGCTTCTCTAACCTCGGGTTACTACATGAATAACATCCATAAAACCTTGGTATTGTTATACATGGTTGACTTGGTTAAGGGGAGTTATATTATTTGATCCCTCAGTTTCCTGTTGTGTCTCCTCATGATGAGGAAGTGGTGTCTAGTAAATACCAATATTTTGGTTTTGCTTTACCAAGGGGTTATCCATATTAATGCCCCCGGGTATAATAGATATTGCACAATATCTTTAAATGTAAAGCAATTATTAATATTATGGCCCTTCTGTTGATGAAAGGGACAAAAAAAATGCTTCTTATAGCCCTTGGCATGTGTTTTAGTTGGATCTTATAGTTTTATTTCTAGCAAGATAATTGTGTGTGTATCATACAACCTTAAAAATATGGATAAATATAATTCGGGCAATGACATGTAGTTGTCAAGTTTTTGAATGAACTATCAATGTTGATTATTATCTATAGTTAGCACTGGGTTTTGCAACTGTTGTGGGGGTGGAACCACTTGATATATCATTTTTTGTTGTTGCTATTGCAATGGTATTTTTTAATATGTACTTGATATTTTTGAGTCTGCATCGTTGGTTGACTCAAGAGCACTTGGTTAACTTGATCAAATTTAGTTTGGTCATTATATTTTCCTTTGTTTTGGCCCATGTTCTGCCATTCTTTTTTGATTTCGCCCTCTTGAATATTTATTTCCTCAATAACTCAATCTTGGGTGAGAGCTTCATTGAATTTTGTGTATTGTTGTAATTATAGTAACAAAGAGATAGGTTTTAAAAAACTCCTTGTGAACATCCATGTCAGTTCTTCCATAGGGAGGGCAAATGGAAATTTGGTAATTACTACCTTTGACTGGTTTCCAAAGTCATAAACTAACTCTTCTTCAAATTGTTATAGATTATACAAGTCGGTTAATGTGGTTTTATTTCTAACATTTAGGGAGAACCTCTCTAAGAATTGGTTTTCCAGTTGTTTGAATGTATATATATTGTGGTGTGACAAATAATTATACCATTCTAAGGCATCCTCCCCAAATGTATGAGGAAATATTTATAACATTAAGGCATCATTCTCTTGAATCCTAAAACATGAATGGATAAATGCACTTATATGCTCTCTAGGATCCTCAACCCCTT
The DNA here is from genome assembly GCA_028583015.1 of Wollemia nobilis. Lineage (NCBI taxonomy): Eukaryota > Viridiplantae > Streptophyta > Pinopsida > Araucariales > Araucariaceae > Wollemia > Wollemia nobilis. The sequence goes on from JAQPPZ010017068.1 coordinate 2,439,758, forward strand.
TAAATTTGTCAAACTTTGATAGTGTAAAATCAGCAGGGTATGGTGGCGATGGTACCAAAGGATGAATTGGGTGATTGACCAATTGTCTTAAGGTGGGTTTTTGGTACATCATACTAGGTGTGTGCATAATCAAGCTATCAATTTATTTTTGCAAAGATTAAATTTTGGGATCTTCCACTTTTTTTGGAAGCCTTGGTTTGTATGATGAGTATAGGTGAGTGGTGTGTATTATGTGATGAATTGCTAAGATAAAATCAAATTTTGGTTGGCTGATGGGTTGATACTAGTAGGTATGTGATGATGTTGGATGTTCTATTGGAATTGATTATGGAATGATTGATGTTGAGGAGACGGAGGTTGATGATGTGGAGTTTGGGTAATTTGAGTGTTTTTGGTAGTTGTGATCGCATTGTTGTGGTTGAATGGAAGGGTAGGTATAGTGATCATAGGTGGTTGTAATACCCAAGATTGACAAGGATTGAAAAATGTATTTTGGGTGGGGATGGGTTGATGGTTGAAATACACCACCTACGACTACTGTTGCGAGAAAGGATGGGTATTTTAATTGGTATTATCAACAAGAAATTGGTTTAAATGTTTTCGTGCTTGTTTTATAGCAGTTGCATATGCTAATTGAATGGTTATATGAGAGGTAGAGGTTGGTATGTTGTGAGCGCTAGCAACATGTGTTGAAGTTGGTAGAGGGTAAGTTGTGAAGGGAATCACAACCAAATGAGGAATTTTGTGCTAGGTTGGATAAACAAACTCGGATGATGTGAATGGAATGGTTGATGGTATCTATAAAGTAGTGTTAGCTTGTGCTTAGTAGAGTGGATTGGAATGAATGATGGTATTTTTAGATGGGAGAGAAGTGCATTTAAATGTTGATGGTAGAGTTTGATGTGGAGGTTCAAATGTGGCATCAAAGAGAGGGTTGGTTATAACTTGGTTAAAGTTGTTAGGATATGAATGAGAGGGTTCCTATTGAAAAGTAGGAACATATCAATGTGGAATGGTAAGAGGTTCAAAAATCATATTGGTTGAGCTCAAATAGGCTTTAACAGCGTCAAAATTTATATAGGTGATGTGGTGGTCAGAAAGTGTGGATGGTTTAGTTTTAGAGATGGAATTTTGGATTACCCTTTGCATCATATCTATATCCTAAGTGGATGCTATTTTTGAGGGTCCAACAAATAGGTCAAGACGTGTTATCTATGACACACTAGTTGGGTTAGCGACGAAAGTAGCTAGGGAAGGAATGGAATTCTCCATGGGTGATGGTGGTTGTATGATGGGTATCTTACTCATGGCCTTAGCTTGATTATGGGTCAATACCATAAGCTAAAGCTAATTTGGTGTGGCAAATGAAAGGGTGTGTGTGTAAAAAATGTAGTGGTAATGAAAATGAACAACACACAAATCACTCAAGCAAACTAGCATTTTCTGTCTTTCCAAAAAAAAAAAATTCTGATTTGTTATTTTTTTTGTTTTTTTTTTGCATGTTTTGATGTTGAAACTCCTATTTCTATGCTTACTAAAGGTGAACAAAAAAAACTATTGTAGGTATTTAAAGCACACCTCCCTTATCAAGGAGTATACCCAAATGACAAAAACATGGCTTCCTATACTAGATATGGCTCAAGGTAAACCTATGGAAGAAAATAACACCTGAAAGGGATTGTGTAGTCTAATTTTCTACTATCAACATACCCATGCTTTTGCTTAACACATATGTTTAGGGTATAAACAAGAATGATAGTTGCATCCACTAATTATTTGAAAAACCTCATGGTAAAATGGCTTGCTAATCCTTCCCACTCTTGGCGCACCCAAAAGTAAGGGACTTTTTGATGATGAAATCTAGAAATCCACTCACTTGGGGATACTATGGTGTCTAGGGTGCAAGCCATTGGAAGGATATGAATTCCAATGTCACTGGTATTGATTGGGGGTTGGTGATAAAATCCAACCTTATCAATATATGATATATGTAGGTGTGTGATGGTCTTTTTAAGGTTCTGTGTTCTAATATTTTTGAACAATAAAGTGTAAAAATTATCCTAGAATGCAACTACCATGCAATTCATATTTGTTTCCTATAAGTGTAATTAGAAACATACAAAGGCACACAAAACAGGAAACATAACACCAAAATAGAGGAAAACCTAAGCCAAATGCAGTAAACAAGTTCCAAATAAACCCTAGAATATTTCTAACACATAGGTCCAAAAATAAAATATGGTAAATTTAGAACCCTAATGCAATCTAAAATGTGCTTTTAAAAATGTAAATATATCCCTAAATGCAATTTATATGACTTTTGTAATCAGATAAATCAATGCCCTAAAATGCAATTTTATTTTGATTTTTACAAAAATGCCTAAAATGCCTACAAAATGCTTAATTTATTGCCTTTTAAAACACATAAAGATAGATATTTTATTTTTTTAAAGCAAAAATATGGCTAGGTTTTTGAAAATAACTTACCCGAAAGACTTTTGTTCTCTTACCCTAGCTTCTCAAATGCAACGCTATATTTGATATAACTTCTAGATAAAGTGTAACATCTCCTAGAAGTAGCGAAGCATATGATCTGGCCCTAAATGTAGTTCTGCATCTATGCAAGCACAAAGTGAACCCTAAATGAATCTAGAAACCCTAAATTTGAATTTACAACTTTTGCACAATTAGGCTTTGAAAACCTACAACAAATAAAAACATAAATTAAAAAAATCAGAATATGACAAGGCATATCAAAACAAAGAACCCTTTGTGGATCCCACTGTGATCACCATTTTGTAAGCAGTAAAAAACACACCCAAAAAATAAAATATTGACAAGCAATTGCAATAAATAAAATGCTTTTCGTTTTCAACTTCTTTTACAATAATAATTTACCTTGAATTGTAAGGGGTATTATTACAAAATAAGTTGTTTGTTTTCTTCGTAAAAATACAATAAACACCAAAGGAGTGAATCTCCTTTGGTAGATCCAATCAAAAGTGGGTGCAAATATTCTTCGTTACTACAAACTACTTTTTAAGTGGGCTTGTGTATCCTTTGTTAGACCACTCCAACTTCAACAACTATCCAATAATATACAACCCGCACCTATAATAAAGCAAACAATATAAAAAGAGTCAATAGCATAACCCAAAGATGTCTATAGACTATTATGGATGCTTTGAAGTGTTTGTATCTAGTTCACATGACAAATGCGATGCTTGATGCAGATGGTGGCTAGGGTTTTGCTCTCATGCAAAATGTCGTGCAAATGTTCAAGTTTTTGATAAGTTGTATCATATCCCTTATTCACAAAAGTGAATAATATTTTATAACCACTTTAGTAAAAATTAGGGTTTTGAAGGTGGCAATGAGCGACTAAGATTAAAATTTGGTTAAGTGGCTAGGATTGCCAAATAGTAGGCTAGGATTGCAGTTTGATGGATGGCTATAATTTTATGATTATGAATGGATGATGAATGGTTAGTATTTTGTGTCTACACTTGTTATTTAATCCTTAAAAAAATCAAGCTAAATATTATTTATCCAACCATAAATAGGGTAAGTGGTTTCCAAACTCAAAAAATTTATATTTAAAAAAATATTAAGACTAACCCAAATCATACAATGACATGTGTTTTGTATTCATTCAATGATTAACATGTTCAATTTTCTTTTTTTAGTGTAGATATAGAAGTCTGATGCAGGAGCATCCAAAGGTGGAAGAGCAATCTTGCATCACCCAAAAATATTTTTTTTTTCTAAGTGCCAAAGCTGTCGCGAAATCGCGACACCTTTTTGAGAAAGGGCGCCAAGGGATCAAACTGTCGCGATATCGTGACACTTTTTGAGAAAAGGGGCCAAGGCGCAAAATGGTCGTGAAATCGTGACATTTTCAAATCAAAGAAGCCAAGGCACAAAATGGTCGCGAAATCGTGACATTTTCGAAGCAAAGGAGCCAAGGCGCAAAATGGTCGCAAAATCGTGACATTTTCGAAGCAAAGGAGCCAAGGCGCAAAATGGTCACGAAATCGTGACATTTTCGAAGCAAAGGAGCCAAGGCGCAAAATGGTCGCGAAATCGTGACATTTTCGAAGCAAAGGAGCCAAGGCGCAAAATGGTCACGAAATCATGACACTTTCGGAAGCAAGGCTCGAAGGCGCAAAGTGGTCACGAAATCATGACACTTTCGGAGGCAAGACTCGAAGGTGCAAAGTGGTTGTGAAATCATGACACTTTCAGAATCTGGGATCAAAGGTGCAAAGTGGTCACGAAATCGTGACACTTTCGGAGGCAAGGCTCGAAGGCGCAAAGTGGTCGCGAAATCGTGACACTTTCGAAAGCTGGGCTCGAAGGCGCAAAGTGGTCACGAAATCATGACACTTTCGGAGGCAAGGCTCAAAGGCGCAAAGTGGTCGCAAAATCGTGACACTTTCGAAAGCTAGGCTCAAAGGCACGAAGTGGTCACAAAATCGTGACACTTTCGGAAGCTAGGCTCAAAGGTGCAAGGTGGTCGCAAAATTGCGACACCTTCGAAAGCGAGGCTCAAAGGTGCAAAGTGGTCACAAAATCGTGACACTTTCGAAAGCAAGGCGACAGGGTGCAAAGTGGTTGTGAAATCGTGACACTTTTGGGGGCAAAGGCACCAAGGGGCAAAATGGTCACGAAATCATGACATGTCGCGGTTTTGCGGCTCGAAGGTGGAAAGCGTGTGCGGAAGGCGAAGGCGTCGTTATTGCTCGAAGGGGAAGATAGAGGCTGAATGCCAAAACGTCACGATATCACAACCGAAGAGGAGAGAGGGCGTAAGGAATAAAAAACGTCGTGATATCGCGACAAAATGCTCACGACTCCAGACCAGCCGACGGTTGTAGAGGCCATTGCAGAAGGGCACATGGCATCAAATTACAGGTGGCCATAGAGCACTAGGCGGTTACAGAGGCCATTGCAGGAGGGCACGTGGTAGCAGATTACAGATGGCTATGGAGCATTCCTATGAATGATGACTCGGTGGGTGGATGCACAGGCGGCTATAGGGCACTCCGCCATCCCATGCCATGATGATGGAAGACACCTGGCCACAACATGCAGGCAGTGACAGAACATTCGTGTGGGCGGTTACAGGGAATCCTGCATTCTGTGTAATGATGTCTGATGGGGGTCGAGTCTGTTATAAAAGACAATGCATACATTGTAAAATGGTTCTTGGCCATTTGGGATATAACTACTGTATTTTTCAAATTTGAAACCTCTGTTAATGAAATTTGTGTGAATTTTTTTGTGTTATAATAGTTTTTCTTCAAGTGGTATCAAATCCAGAAGGTTCTGAGTGCGCAAACCGATCGCCGACAGTGAGGCAGTTTGTGCCAGGATTGTGGTTGTGGGTGTGAGGAAGCGAGCAGGATGCCTCCGCATAGGAACCGTGGTGGTGTGAGGAATAGGGGAGCAAAGGTTGATCTTAGAGCCTTGCAGAGGCAGGTTCAAGCCCTACAGGAGGAAATCAGAAGAGGAGTTGAGCCAAGAAGGGAGGAACCCAGTGAAGATGAAGTTTGGGAGGAAGAGGGTCCATCTGATGAGGAAGAAGCATTGGATCCAACAGAGGCTAGGCTGTATAGGGTCATATCCCAGATCGGAAAGAAGTCGAAGTTTGACATCTCCACCTATTATGGGAATCTCAATCCCGAGGAGTTGATAGATTGGATCAACGACATGGAGGAATACTTCGAGTATGAGGAGATCGCAGATCCGAATCGGATCAGGTTCGCAAAAACAAAGTTGAAGGGACATGCTAGCATCTAGTGGAAAGGAGTGCAGCTAGAAAGGAATAGGAGGGGAAAGGAAAAGATCACCAAGTGGGATAGGATGGTGGAGAAATTGAAGAGGCAATTCATCCCTGCAGATTATGAGTTGGATTTGTTGAGAAAGATGCAGAGTCTTAGACAGGCAAGTAAATCTGTCAAGGAATATACGGAGGAGTTCTATCAAATCTCGATTAGAACCGACCATTTTGAGGCGAATAAGGAGAAAGTCACATGATACATCAATGGATTGCGAACCAGCATTCAAGAAGAACTGGGGCTGGTTAGGATGAGCACGTTTGAGGATGCATACCAGTTTGCATTAAAAGTAGAGGAGAAACTGAATAGGAGATTTTATGGTAAGCAGAGAGGAAAGGATAGGGGTGGAAGAGCTGGTGGAAGAACCAATGGAGGAAGATACAAATATTTGAGGAAGACTGGTGAAGCAAGCAGTAGCCAGAACCAGAAATAATAGAAAGAGGAGAATACCCAATGCCCACGCAATTAGAACAACAACTACCCGAGGGGCAGAGGTAGGCCTGGGCGAGGGTTTGGAAGAGGTGTATTTCAAGGAACCTGCTTCAACTACAGATAAGAAGTACATCGGGCATACAACTGCTCGCAACATCAAGAAAGGCCAAATCGAAGACCTGAGGGTCAGGCTCGAGCTGCTGTAGCAGACGAAGGTGTAGAATCTGAGCACTCTGAGGAGGCTGAACGAGGGGAAGCGATGATCATTAGAAGAGTCTTGTTGAATTAAGAAAAGAAGGCAGACCAGAGGAACAACCTATTTTGAACAAGATGCAAGTGCGCAAGCAAGGTCTGTAACATCATCATCGATAATGGGAGCACCGATAATCTGGTTTCTAAGGAGATGGTTGCCAAGCTGCAGCTAGAGAGAAGAAAACACTCACACCCTTATCGGATTGCATGGTTACAAAAGGACCATCGGATGTTGGTCAGTGAGCAATTCCTGGTGAAGTTCAACATTGGAACTTACCAAGATGAGGTCTTATGTGACATCTTGCCTATGGATGCATGTCACCTGCTGCTGGGGAGACCATGGCAGTTTGACCAAAGTGTTGTACATGATGGTCGAGCCAATACATATTCCTTGTCAAAAAATGGAGTTTGCCATAAGTTGAAACCCCTGAAGGAGGCAAATGAGAAGTTATGCAGCAGTGCTCGAGTCTGTCTAGTTGATGGCAGAAGATTTTTAGATGGCCTGAAGCCAAATCATATGTGTTATGCAATAATCCCTAGGGTCAGGGAAGAAGAATGCAAGGAAACTCCAGTGGAAGTCATGGGACTGTTAGAGGAGTTTCCAGATATCATTTTTGATAATGTTCCTGAAGGTTTACCACCTGTTAGGAAGATTAGTCACCACATAGATTTGGTGCCTGGATCGAGCTTGCCGAATAAGGCTGCACACAGAATGACGCCTGTAGAAATAGAGGAGTTAAACCGACAGGTTCAAGATCTGCTAAAGAAGGGGTTGATTAGGGAGATTCTTAGTCCATGTGCAGTACCTGTAGTGCTAGCACCCAAGAAGTATGGGGAATGGAGAATGTGCATAGACTCTCGGGCAATTAACAAGATCACTATTAAATACAGATTCCCATTGCCCAGGATGGATGATATCATGGACTATTTGAGTGGAGCTGAATACTTCACGAAGATTGACCTAAAAATTGGTTACCATCAGATCCGCATTAGAGAAGGGGATGAGTGGAAGACAGCCTTTAAAACTAGAGAGGGGTTGTATGAGTGGTTGGTCATGCCATTTGGGCTAACCAATGCACCGAGTACCTTCATGCGGTTAATGAATGAAGTCCTGAAGGAATTTCTAGGAAAATTTGTTATTGTCTACTTGGATGATATCTTGATTTTTAGAAGAACCCTGGAGGAACACCTGATGCACATTAGGAGGGTTTTTGAGAAACTGCGGGAGGAGCAGTTGCTGATAAATCTAAAAAAGTGTAACTTCATGAAGAGGGAGCTAGTATACCTGGGATTTGTTATCTCAGTAGATGGTCTCAAAATGGACCCCAAAAAGGTGAGGGCTATCATAGAATGGCCTGCTCCAAGAAGCGTGACTGAGGTGAGATCGTTTCACGGTCTGCCGCTTCTACAGAAAGTTCATTAGAAACTTCAGCAGTATTTGCACATCCCTTACAGAGACAATGAGGGGGAACAAGAAGGAATTCAAGTGGACAGCTGGAGCAGACAAAAGCTTTGCTATGCCGAAGAAGGTCATAGAGCAACCTGTCTTAGCCCTTCCATATTTTAACAAGGTGTTTCAGGTAGACTGTGATGCGAGCAGTAGTGCCATAGGGGCCGTATTGAGCCAAGAGGCCAAGCCTGTTGCTTATTTTAGTGAAAAGCTCAACGATGCCAGGAAGAAGTATTCAGTATATGATTAGGAGTTCTATGCCATAGTTCAGGATCTAAAGAAATGGAGGCATTATTTGTTGCCAAAGGAGTTTGTTCTTTATACTGATCATCAGGCACTACAATATATTAACAGTCAGGGAAAATTAAATCAGAGGCACCTGAAATGGGTGGAGTTCCTGCAGAGCTACACCTTTGTGCTGAAGCACCGGAGTGGGAGATCCAACAGAGTTGCAGATGCCTTGAGTAGGAGGTAATGTTTACTGATGGAGATGAAGGTGGAGGTTGTTGGGTTTGCTGAGCTCAAGGGTTTATACCCTTCAGACCCCGACTTCGTAGAAGCTTGGAAAGCCTGCACTGCACCTGTTACATTGGACAGGACTAAGTGGTTAAATTTTTTGATTCAAGATGGAATGTTGTTCAAGGGGAACCAATTATGCATTTCGAGGAGCTCAATGAGGTAGAATATCATCAAGGAAAAGCACAGTGGAGGTTTAGTTGGACACTTTGGTCGAGACAAGACCATCTCACTTGTTAGTGAAAACTACTACTGGCCGCAATTGCAAAAAGATGTGGCAAAATTCGTGCAAAGTTGTAGGATATGCCAGATGACAAAAGGTGTGAGGCAGCCTACTGGTTTATATCAACCATTACCTATACCTGAAAGGCCATGGGAGGATATTAGCATGGATTTTATTCTTGGTTTACCCAGGACGTAGAGGGGACATGACTCCATATTTGTGGTAGTGGATAGGTTTTCAAAAATGGCTCATTTTATTCCCTGCCAGAAGACTAGCGATGTGGTCCATGTGGCTGGTTTATTCTTCAAGGAAGTGGTACGCCTTCATGGGCTGCCAAGGAGCATTGTGTTGGACAAGGATACCAATTTTGTAGGGTATTTCTGGAGAACCCTATGGAAGAAACTAAAGACGAACTTAAAATTTAGTTCTGCATACCACCCCCAAACAGATGGCCAAACAGAGGTGGTAAATAGGAGCTTGGGTAATCTACTGAGATGCTTGGTCGGAGACAAGCCCAAGGGATGGGATTTAGTTCTTTCATAGGCAAAATTCACTTACAACAACTCAGTCAACAGAAGTACAAATAAATCGCCATTCCAGATAATCTATGGGAGCAACCCAAGAAATGCTTCAGAGTTGAGAAGGATGGATACAAGAGAAAAATGCAGTGTTGAGGCTGAAGACTTTGCTGAACACCTAAAGGGAGTGCATGAAGAGGTGACAAGGCACATTGCTAAGATGAATACTCAGTATAAAGCTAGGGCAGACCAGAAGCGCCGGGCTAAGGAGTTTGAAGTAGGAGATTCCGTCATGGTCCATCTAAGAAAAGAGAGGTTTCCTGCCAAGACCTATAAGAAGTTGAAGATGAAGAAATTTGGGCCATGCAGGATCATTGGGAAACGGGATTCGGGTAATGCATATGAGGTGGAGTTGCCGAGTGAACTTAACATCTCATCGATTTTTAACATTTCAGATTTGGTCGAGTTTCATGAAGGAGATAGCAGTGCAACACCAAGCTCAGATTTGTGGAGCATTCCAACGGTTACTCTAGTCGCAGATGAGATAGAAGAAGTCCTTGATACTCGTGAGGGCTGAAGTACTCGGAACAAGTGTTATTCTGAGTATTTGATCAAGTGGAAGGGCAGGCCCATAGAAGATGCGACTTGGTTGTCGAAGGCAGAGGTTGACCGCCTGGGTCTACCTCAAACAGAGCAGAAGTGAAGGTCACTTCTCAATTCACCCCGGGTGTCTGATGCAGGAGCATCTAGAGGTGGAAGAGCAATCTTGCATCACCCAAAAATATTTTTTTTCTAAGTGCCAAAGCTGTCGCGAAATCGCGACACCTTTTTGAGAAAGGGCGCCAAGGGGTCAAACTGTCGCGATATCGCGACGCTTTTTGAGAAAAGGGGCCAAGGCGCAAAATGGTCGCGAAATCATGACATTTTCAAAGCAAAGAAGCCAAGGCGCAAAATGGTCGCGAAATCGTGACATTTTCGAAGCAAACGAGCCAGGGCGCAAAATGGTCACGAAATCATGACATTTTCGAAGCAAAGGAGCCAAGGCGCAAAATGGTCGCAAAATCATGACATTTTCAAAGCAAAGGAGCCAAGTCGCAAAATGGTCGTGAAATCATGACATTTTCAAAGCAAAGGAGCCAGGGCACAAAATGGTCACGAAATCGTGACACTCTCGGAAGCTAGGCTTGAAGGCGCAAAGTGGTCACGAAATCATGACACTTTCGGAGGCAAGACTCAAAGGCACAAAGTGGTCATGAAATCGTGACACTTTCGAAGGCAAGGCTCAAAGGCGCAAAGTGGTCACAAAATCGTGACACTTTCGAAGGCAAGACTCAAAGGCGCAAAGTGGTCACGAAATCATGACACTTTCGAAAGCAAGGCTCGAAGGCGCAAAGTGGTCACGAAATCGTGACACTTTCGGAGGCAAGGCTCAAAGGCGCAAAGTGGTCACAAAATCGTGACACTTTTGGAAGCTAGGCTTAAAGGCGCAAAGTGGTCGTGAAATCGTGACACTTTTGAAAGCTAGGCTCAAAGGCGCAAGGTGGTCATGAAATCGTGACACCTTCGAAAGCGAGGCTCAAAGGCGCGAAGTGGTCACGAAATCGTGACACTTTCAGAAGCAAGGCGACAGGGTGTAAAGTGGTCACGAAATCGTGACACTTTTGGGGGCAAAGGCACCAAGGGGCAAAATGGTCGTGAAATCATGACATGTCACGGTTTCGCGACCCGAAGGCAGAAAGTGTGTGCGGAAGGCGAAGGTGTCACGATTTCATGACGTGTCACGAAATCGTGGCCCGAAGGGGAAGATAGAGGTCGAACGCCAAAACGTCGTGATATCACGACCGAAGAGGAGAGAGGGCGTAAGGAAGGAAAAACGTCATGATATTGTGACAAAACGCTCATGACTCCAGACCAGCCGGCGGTTGCAGAGGCCATTGCAGAAGGGCACGTGGCATCAAATTACAGGTGGCCATAGAGCACTAGGCGGTTACAGAGGCCATTGCAGGAGGGCACGTGGTAGCAGATTACAGATGGCTGGAGCATTCCTATGAATGATGACTCGACAGGTGGATGCATAGGTGGTTGTAGGGCACTCCGCCATCCCATGCCATGATGATGGAAGACACCTGGCCACAACATGCAGGTGGCAACAGAACATTCGTGCGGACGGTTACAGGGAATCTTGCATTCTGTGTAATGATGTCCGATGGGGGTCGAGTCTGTTATAAAAGATAGTGCATACATTGTAAACGGGTTCTTGGCCATTTGGGATATAACTGCTGTATTTTACGAATTCGAAACCTCTGTTAATGAAATTTGTGTGAATTTTTTTGTGTGTTATAACAGTTATGCTTCAGAAGCTATAGCATTGTCTAAGTGAATTTATCAACTTAAGAATTCATTAAGTTTTAAAAGTAGTTTGAAAGAAAATGTTATGTTGAAAATCAAGGATGTTTAGATGTATATTTAAGGTGATATATATTATATCTTAGTATTGTGATATTTGATTTTATTATTTTTATATAAACTTAATTATAAATTTATTTTTTATTAATTATATATAAACATTTAAATATAAAAATAATTTTAATTGTATGGATCAAATAATGAGCATTTTTTTTATTAAATATAAGAAGGGTTTTTGAAAGGATACCCGAACCTATACATAAAATGGATCACTAGCTATCAAGGGTAAAATCCATAGATCACAAAAACCTATCTAACTCCATAGACCTACCAACTACATAACAACAAACATTACACCTGGTTCCAATGCATCAAATATTTGATTACTTCCACTCTAGCAATGTCCACCTTCAATGAACCAATCATAGAGCTCCCATCCAAGGGAGAAGATTTTTTTTAAGAAATAAACTGACACTAGAGTATGAGAAGGAGATTTGAAATAAAAAACAACCCTTCCTGCCTACCCAGGCTAACACTAGGAAGAGAAAAAGTAGCTTTCGAACAAAACAAATATGCCACCCATTGGGACTAGTAAAAAATTGAAACATGTTGGAAGACTCCAAAAGAACCAAGCATGCTATAGAAATAAACCCTTGGGAAGAAACAACAAAAATATTCCCAACACTACAAACTATTGGGACCTCCCCTACACTGTTTCAAACAATCTCAGTCTTCGAATAGGGTATGGAAATCGAGTTATTTCCCCTAGCATAGGGTTGTGAAGGATAGAAAGAATCTATATTTAACTGCTTAACCCCAGAATCCTTTCCAAAATTTGACTTTAGTAGATATTAAGAGCCATTAGCACTCTCAGATTCCTTTTCCATTTTTATCGGGGCTTTAATTAGAGGTCTCCCAACTTTATGCATTACTCCCATATCAATAGATATCTTTTCATGGCTTCTAGATTTAGGGCTAGGATAACCCTTCTCCAAGATTGGTTTCGAGGAAACCACTTAAGGATCAAGAAAAATGGAAGTACCCCTTCCAAAAAATTTAGTTCTAGAAGGACCTTCCTCTAGGAATTCAAAATACAATTCCAAGCATCCAAAAGATGTTTGGAGTATATATTTTGAAACTGAAACCTCATTCAAAGGGTGAGTGGGGCTAACTTGGGTGACTTGATTCTATAAATTCATCAAAAATTTAGCAGTAGGAGGATCCATATCACCTTCATCTAGAGGGATGTCCATCTCACTACCTTCATAATACAACAAAGGATTGCAAGCAACCACCCCCTGAGTACTAATACTAGCACTCATTGACAACCCCTCTCCCTGATTGGGGTTTATTGATGGGAAATTATCTAGGATATGCCCAACACTTTTGCATCCAGAGCATATAGTGGACATATTCTCATACTCAATGAGTTGATTCCATGACTCCAAGTCCAAAATGAGCTCAATTTAAGAAAGGAGATCATATTCTGAATTAGTCATAACACACATTCTTGCAAAAATCATCCTCAATTTTGCCCTTGCCCTTGTCACTGAATCTATGAAGACTACCTTTCCTACTACCTTGGAAATTACCCTCAAGTTATCAAGATTCCACAATTGAAAAGGTAGGCCCAAGAGCCTTATCCAAAGGGGAACCCTATTTTTTTTTTGGGTGCTTGGATTGAAATTAGGCCCCCATTTATGAAGGAAAAACCCTCTCTTGTCATAAAACCAAGTACCCACTCCTAAAATGCATTTGAATCATCCTTGCAATTTAGATTTAATATAAATAATGCATTGGGAAGAGCCACAACTTCCATCAAAACCTAGGATTTCCATTTAGCCAACATCCATCGTCTAATTGAATCCAAATTTGGCCAATCACCCTCGAAATTTTCCACTAGGTTCTAGGTCTCCTTGTCCATAGCCACTTTCAAAAAGTCCCCTGAAATACACATTTTATTTTGATTTGAAGAGAGGTCAAAAAACACATTTGACTCACTTCTCCCGATCCCAAACGAGTCCACCTTAGCAAAGGAAGGAATGCTAGGATCAAAAGGTTTTTATAAGAATTGGATACCCAGGAGTGGGACCCCACCCAAAAGCTTACCAGCACCTATGACCACCCAATAGATCAAGGAACTTAACAAAAGACTCCTTTCCATATGTCACCTTCATGCTTGAACCGCCAACACCTACCTTCACAAACAAATCAATAGCCTCCACCACCTCACTTGTTGCCTCGCACTGCATCTCCCTGCTCATGTTCACACTCATTTTAAATTTAGAGATGAAGCTAGGAATAACCTCTATGACATGCCATCTTCCATAAATGCACATATATAATAATGAGAATTTGTTATTGTATATTAATTATATTAATTTGAGTCTCTAAATTTTTTATGATTTGTTTTAAAAATTCTCCAGTTTAACAATATCATTCTAAAACTAACATTATCACCATATAATTTTGTTATAGTTTTTTCTTCTCTGTCTTTTTTTAATTGATTATATGGGACTAAAATGGTCCCCACCCTTATTACATCACCACATTGTAGTGTTATTACAATGACTTGGATACTTTCCATGTATCAAATGCCATGATTTAAACTTGGGTTCCCTCCTTGAATATTATAATCTAGTCAATTGACATTTGATATAGTTTTATTATAGTTATCATTAAATAAATATATTATTTTTTATTTTTATTTTTTTGTTTTGAGTAATACTTCTTATATACATCAGTGGTGAGTGTGATATATTATCTTCTTTTAAAACATAATTATTATTAAATTTAAAACTTTAATTTTATATTTTATAAATATTATTAATAAATATATAGATAAAAATTTAAATATAAAATACATTCATGTAATTATAATGAAATATTGTTTAACATATTAATTATCATAATTATATCCATATGTTTTATAACAACTTTATAATTTTATTAGACTTATAATTAAATAAATTAAATATTTTTTAAAAACCATAATTATTATTAAAAATTTACTTTTTATATTCTAAAAATATAATTAATAAATATATTAATAGAATTTCAAATATAAAATATATATGATATTAAAATATTTTATAAGATATTAATTAACATAATTTTTTCCATATGTTTTATAGAAAACTTATAAATAATGTTATATGGGTGTATATTCATCATTTTAGAAAATAAAATTAGATACATCATTATCATATATTAAGATACAAGTTTATATCAATAAACATTATTTTTTTTATTGGTTGAAAGAAAGGGTTTTGAAAGGATCCTTGAACCTTTTACAATAGGAAACAATAAAAGAGACGATCTCCTAAAGACTATCTCCAAGAGGCAAACATAGAACTGCTAAAATAGGGAGACAACCTCCACGGGACCAAAAATAAAAGAGACATGAAATTTGAAAATGGTTTCCCATCTAAATCGGGAAAACCAACAAGCAACAATAGAGCTCTAAAATTTAAAGAGAGGTTTTCCACCCAAAGAAACCTTTGTTTGCAATTCAAAAAATGAAAGGAGGTTTCCCACCCTAGGAAACCTTCACTTGCAACACAGAAAAGAAAAGAGGTTTCCCATCCAGGGAAGCCTTTACCTACAGTTCAAATTTTGAAAGATGTTTCTCGCCTAGGGAAACCTTCACCAACAAGTCGAACCAAAGGAACTGCACTTGCAGTTCAAATATTTGAAATGAGGTTTATCACCTAGGAAAACCTTCCGTAATAGTTTTGAAATTTGAACAGAGGTTTCCCACCCAAGAAAACCTTCGATAGCAACTTTAAAATTTGAACAAAGTTTTCTCACCTAGGGAAACCTTTAGTAGCGACTCTAAAAATTGAACAAAGGTTTCCCGCTTAGGGAAACCTTTAGTAGTAGCTTTAAAAAATAAATAGAGGTTTCTCACCCAAGGAAACCTTCACCAACAAGCAGAGCCTAAGAAGCTGACAAACGATCTAGCTATGAAGGACATCTTGAGAAGATGTGAACCACCAACACCACCACTCATCGAAGCCTCTCCAAACATCTAACCAGGAAACAAAATCCAGAACCTCCTCTACAATGTAGAAGCACCAGGTCCCCTTGAAGATCTTGCAAATCTATAGAGAATAAATTTCAAAGGAGCATGCTTCTCTTCAGATAAAACAAAGATCCCCAACATCCTAAAGGTAATCCCAAGAAGCCAAAATTGAACCCCTCAACTATGGCCATCGTGAAAGCATGAGGTATCTCCCTTGATGATATTAAAAAAACCATAGAGTAAGGCTCATTGAGGCTTCCTCACAAAATAGGCAAAGGACCAAGGTTGTCTTACTAAGAGGTGATCTTCAAAACCACTCCTTTGTAGGCAACAAGAAATCCCATCCACCATCCAAGATCACAAACAACCATAGAGAAAAAGGTCCATCAAAACACCTCTCAAGAAGACTACACAAGGTTGCACAACCATTTTCCACCAGTACCAAACCAGGAGGCTGTCTAGAAAGACCCTCTTCCATGTCAATAAAGCATCTGGTCTCCCCCAAAGACCACCTAAAAACATAGAGAAAAAGCCTACCAAACCACCTCGTGCATCGAGCAAGTAAAGGATAAACCAACCACCAAAGAAGTGCTACTGATCCGCATCAAAAAATACCATGCACACCAATATAAATAGCACCAAAAAAGAGAGAAAAAAGGAGGAAATCCACACAAGGTCATCTCCAAGGAAACTATGTAAGGAATCCACCTAGGATCACCTTCCAAAGAGCAAGAAAATGGTGGTCTTTAACCCATAACGGAAGGCCTCCTACCTCCCTCATCCTCCTATATATCAATAAACATTCTAATAATACATAAAAAATTAAAGATTTATTATAAACCTTTACATTCATATAGTCCTCCAACATTAACCTCAAAGATTTTTTTTTATTACTATAAAATAAATATATATCTAATTATACCTCGTCCTTCTATATATCAACAAAAATTCTAATAATACATAATTTGTTATTTTTAATTGATGGAAGGAGGTTTATTATAAACCTTTACATTCATATAGTCCTCCAACGTTAACCTCAAAGAATTATTTATTTATTTTTTTATTACTATAAAATACATATTTATCTAATTATATAATTTTTAAATGATAATTTTTATTAAAATAATAAGATCTATCTTGAAATAGCGACAACCTATTTTGTTTTTAATATATTTTTAATTATTAAAATATTTTTTTATGATTAGTGTGAGAAACCCTTATGATCAACCATTACTCCTAAAACTAATTATATATTTTTTTAAAAGATAATTTTTATTGGATTAGTAAGATCTATCTTGAAATAGCAACAACTTATTTTCCTTTTAATATATTTTTAATTATTAAAATATATATTATTTTATTTGGTTAGTGCGAAAAATACCTAGGACCAACACACATATAGTCCTCCAACATTAACCTCAAAGAATTATTTTTTTATTTTTTTATTACTATAAAATACATATTTATCTAATTATATAATTTTTAAAAGATAAATTTTATTATAATAATAAGATCTATCTTGAAATATTGACAACCTATTTTATTTTTAATATATTTTTAATTATTAAAATATTTTTTTTTTTGGGTTAGTGTGAGAAACCCCTATGACCAACCATGACTCCTAAAACTAATTATATAATTTTTTAAAAGATAATTTTTATTGGAATAATAAGATCTATCTTGAAATAGCAACAACCTATTTTCCTTTTAATAGATTTTTAATATAGTTTTAATTATTAAAATATATATTATTTTGTTTGGTTAGTGTGAAAAACTCCTAGGACCAACACACAGGGCTAAGTAGTCTCCTCCTAACCATGACCCTTGTAAAGTTGAGAGCTATGATTATCAATAGGAAATTTAACACACACCACACATCCACCCCCCTCACACACTCGTCCACATCGCGGTTTGAACCTTGAACCTCTTGAAGAAGAGCCAAAGCCCAAACCATTGTGTTATTCCACTATGACCTCTCATAAGGGGGAAAGTTGAGCCTATCAATAGGAAATTTAACAACCCCAACCATGGTTTGAACCTTAGACCTCCCGAAAACAAGCCAAAACCCCTATCCATATTTTTTAAATTATATTAAAAAGTAATATCTTTAAAATTTTATTAAAAACTTAAGTTTTAAAACCCGTGTTTTAATTTAAAATTTTTATTAAGAAGACTCAAGTTCACAAGAAGACTGGAACCCTTCATAAAATCTCATATTTTTAACTCAAATGTTTTTCCCGTAAGGGATATTGTAGTGATATGTTTTTGGTTTTCATTCAGGAGACCTAAAATTTTTATTAAAAAGACTCAAGTTTACAAGAAGACTGGAACCCCTCATAAAAGCTCATATTTTTAACTCAATTTTTTTCCCCGTAAGGGATATTGTAGTGATATGTTTTTGGTTTTCATTCAGGAGACCCAAGTACGAGGATATTAGAACTTGTCTCAAAAACTCACATTTTTAACTCAATATTTTGTTCTATGAATGATATTGTAGTGGTATATCTTTGAGTTTTCATTTTAACTCAAAATTTTATTTTATGAAAGATACTGCAGTAGATACTATAGTAGTATATCTTTGGGTTTTTATTTAGAAGACCTAATTTCAAATTAGGTAAGAGGGACCAAAACCCCTCTCAAAAACCCATGTTTTTAACTTAAAATTTGTCGTATGAGGGATACTGTAGTGGTATGCCTTTAAGTTTTTATTCAATAAAATTAGGTTCAAACCTTGGTACGGGGGACAAGGACCCCTTTCAAAAACATATGTTTTTTAAATTTAAATTTAAAGTCTCAAAAACCACATTTTTAACTCAAAATTTGTCTTGTGAGAGACACCGTAGAGGTATGTCTTTAGGTTTCATTCAAGAGACCTAAGTTAAAACCCTAGCATAAGGGGACAAGGATCTATTTCAAAAACATATATTTTTAACTTGAAATTTTATGTGTGGTATCTCTTTGAGTTTTCATTGAAGAGACCCCTCATAAAAATAATGTTGTTAACTCTTCTTTTTTTTTAAGTTTATGATGGATACCGTAATAATGGTGTATCTTTGGGTTTTCATTTAGAAGACCCAAGTTCAAACCCCAATACGAGGGGACCAAGACCCCTCATAAAAACATGCATTTTTAACTCAAAATTCTATAAGAGATACTGTAGTGGTGTGTCTCTGGGTTTTCATATAGAAGATCTATAAGAGGACCTAAACTCCCTTTAAAATTTCATAATTTTAACTTAAAATTTGTCTTGTAAGGAATATCATAGTAGTATATCTTTAAGTTTTCATTTAGGAGACCCAAGTTCAAAACCTGGTGCAAGGAATCCAAGACCCCTCATAAAAATCTGTATACATAATAGTATGTCTTTGGGTTTTTATTTAAGAAATCCAAATTCAAACCTTGATATGAGAAACCCTAATAAAAATCCATATTTTAAACTCAAGATTATCCCTCTCAAAAACATGTGTTGTTAACTCAAAATTTTAATCACATGTGAGATACCATAGTGGTATATTTTGCATTTTCATTTAAATACCCAAGTTCAATACTTGGTAATGGGGGACAACGACCCTCTCAAAAAATCACTTTTTTAATTGAAAATTGTCCCGTGAGGGGTACGGTGGTGGTATGTTTTTGGGTTTTCATTTAAAACTCAACTTCAAACCCTGGTACTAAGAAATGAGGACCCCTCGTAAAAAATTATGTTTTTAGTTCAAATTTTTTGTCCTAAGATGAATTATCATAGTGGTATGTCTTTGGGTTTTCATTTAGTAAACCCATGTTTAAACCTCGAGACTGGGACTGCTCTCAAAAACCCATGCTTTTTACTCAAAATTAATACGAATGACCAAACCACTTTCGAAAAACCCTATTTTTAATTCAATTTTTTTTTAATTCAAGTTCAAACCCTGATACGAAAGGATTAGGATCCCTCTCAAAAACCCATGTTTCTAACTTAGTATTTTTAAACCCTGATATGAGGGGATCAATATCCCTTATAAAAACCCACGATTTTAACTCAAAATTTTATCTCGTAAATGATATTGTAGTGGTATGTCTTTGGGTTTTCTTTCAGGAGACCCAAGTTCAAACATAATACGAGGGGATCAAAATCCCTCTCAAAAACCTGTGTTTTTAACTCAAAATGAAACCTTTATTTTTAATTCAATTTTTTTTAATCCAAGTTCAAACCCTAATACAAAGGGATTAGGACCCCTCTCAAAAACCCATGTTTCTAACTTAGTATTTTTAAACCCTGATATGAGGGGATCAATATCCCTTATAAAAACCCATGTTTTTTAACTCAAAATTTTATCTCGTAAAAGACCTGTAGTGGTATGTCTTTGGGTTTTCTTTCAGGAGACCCAAGTTCAAACATAATATGAGGGGATCGAAATCCCTCTCAAAAACATGTATTTTTAACTCAAAAATTTGTCTTGTGAAGAATATCGTAGCGGTATGTCTTTTCAAAACACTAGGATTTTTTTCAAAACTTTATTTTTTATTTTTTATTTTTTATTTTCCAACGGAATCTTTAATTCAATGGTTAGAACAAATAAATTACATAACCTACATTAAAGTTCAAATTTAAAAAACATCAAATTAATTACATAATTAAATGTGACTAAATTAATATAAAAAAGACAACCTTTTAAAATCCTATTTAAAAATAAATAAATAAAACTAAGATAAAAAGAGTTTGTACAATCAATACTATTTCATAACGAGAAGGTTTCTAACTTGATGGTTAGATGGTCGGCAATTCGCATAATCTCAGTGGATAAATTACACTCAACGGTTCCAATAATACTTAATTGACGTCATCAAATTTATATAAAAATTTTAGAAATTTTTAGAATGAATTTATTTAATTATTTATAATTTTAATTAAAATAAGATTTAGTTTATATTTAAAAAATTTAAATTTAATTTTTGATTGATAAAGGGGTTTAAAAGGATTTTAAACATTTTACCATGTAAATTAGAAATAGGTAATCAAGCTGGGATTACCTTTCAAAGATAGTTAAAATAAACAAGCATCTAAACCAGTATTTAATGACAAAAAGTAGAAGTAGGAATAACACAACTAGGCTATCAAATGAAAAGGAACATGAATCGAAACAGAACAATATATACCTAGGAAGACATTAATCCCATAGAACATCAAATACCCAAGGATATACCAAACTAACAATGTGTTATTCATTCCCAGTAAACAAGCTACTAGAGATGATGTCAACATCATTGTTGTCATCATTAGTCTCCTTCAAGTCGACTATCTCTTCACTATAGGTGACTCTAAAAGTTGGGTTGGTCGGACAAGTCCGACATAGATAACACATCTACCAACACTAATGCCTTTAACAAACTGAGAAACATAGACACAATTTGGTGAATTTTGTCTAACACAACTAGGTGGAAATTGACTGACACAATTAGATTGATTTTGGCTAACACTGCACCGATTTGAAATGACCTTACTAGTACACACGCCAAGGCTCAAATTAATCTAGTTACAAGCCCAAAGGAGAACCACTAACCCCCACAATCGCATCCAAACATTAAATGAAAAACTTTTTATAAGAATTCATATGGACACTAAGATTTGATTAGAAATTATTGTGTCAAATATGAAAATCCTGTATCAACACCCCTAAATTTATCTATATTTACAACTTGTTTGCCAGGATATCTAGAGACTAAATTTTATTTATTTTATTAAATAATAAGATGTAAAGTTATTATATAGTTAAAAAATTTAGCTTCTTTTAAACCCTATTTAGTACGAGGGAACCAAAAAACCCTCATAAAAACATAAACATATCCAAACTCATTAATTTTTTTTTAAATAATATATAATAATTATAATCACCCTGTAATCAATAAAATTTATTTCAATAATAAAATTATCGAATATTTGAAACAATAAACAAGTGTCAACAGTTTTTCAAACCTCACCACAAGAGGCAATCTCCGAGAGGTAAAGGATCCCTTTTATGTAAACTTGTCTCCTTTTACTTCATTGCATGTACGGAATATATATATATATATATATATATATATATATATATATATATATATATATATATATATATATAATTCTTTGGTTAATCCACGTTTCAAATTATACCTTTAAATGAGGAACGGAAGATGGTGAGGGAAGAAAGTAGAGAGGGGAGGGCTCTGGTCCCTCCCCTGCTCCCCCTCCCATGGCTCCTGGTTCTCGCCTGATCCCTCGGCTCAATCCGAGTCATCCCTCCCGGGGAGTGGTTGTTTGCAGATGATCTCCTGGGGGGAGATCCTTATCCACTATCTGCGCTCCTCCCAACCGGCTAGGGTTTCCTTGGTTGTTTTTTCGGACTGGTGCTTCCCAGGGATCCCTGTTTGGTTAGGGATCCCTTCCCTTTTTCCCTCAAGCTTCCCCCTGGGGTTTTTTGCAGGTTATTCGCATGGATCTGGTCCCTTGTGTTTCTCGGTGTGGTGGAGGTGACGGTTTAGGGTTTGGACAGCTTCCCCATTTTTTCTTGTGAATCCTCGGCAGGCTCTGTGCTTGGACGAGATTCTTGGTCCCTGCTGTTGGGATCCTCTTCTGTTTTCCCGGGGCGGGTTCCTTGTGGTGCAACTCTCTGGTCACTTCCTGATGGGTTGGATCCTCTCTGTGCTGGCTGTCGGCTTCCTGCAGGATGGCTCTCGCTGAACGAAATGTTTTCCCGGTGGGCGGCTGGTTTCTCCACAGGGCGGGATCCGCCAAATCCGTCGGTTTTCTCGCGAGGCGGGATCCTTTCTTTTCTGCTGGTTTCCCGGATGGTGGGATTTCCTTGTTGCTTCCCGCTAGGCGGGACTGTTTGTGGTGGTTTTGACTGCTTCCCACGAGGCGAGATTTTATTGTAACAGTTTTTCTTTGCTTCCTGCTGGGCGGGATCTTCTCGATGGTGGTTTTTGGCTACTCCTCGCTGGGTGGGATCTCCAAAACTACTTTCTTTCTTATTTGTTTGTTTCCCGCTGAGAGGGATTGTTTCATGCTTACTGTTACCGCTAGGCGGGATTTCTGTTTTGGTGTTCAGTTTCAAGGGATTGATGCCCTAGGCCCATTGCTTATGTAATCAGGTTTTGGGATCCTTGTTAAAACCCACTGTAAATACAAACACTACTTACCAAAAAAAAATTATACCTTTAAATAAATATATTTTTACTTGTATTATATTAACTCTTAAATTTATTAATATTTACACTTCACTTTGAAAATAAAAACTGAATATATTTTTTAAAATGTTTCAACGTTCTTAAAAGAGAGTTAATTGCTAATAAAACTGTGAAATTTTACTCATCATAAAGTGAGGCCTATATGATTATTTTTTTTTATTGATATTGGGATTTTAAGAGGTTACTCAAACCATTATAAACAAAAAGGGAAAGAATTATTTTAAGAGAAGAGCTTTTACCTTTCATAAAACAAAAAATCAGAGCATAGAAGGGTAATCTTCATAGTCGCCCAATGAATCAAAAGAGAATCAGACTGGAAATAAATAACAAAAACAAACTGCATAAGGGTCCAAGGCCTACAAAGGGAAATAAGACAAGGAATACCACTACCATTCATTGTGACCATCAAATGGGACAGGTGATTGGCCAACTTGTTAAGACATTTGCAGAGTTTAGGCATATGATATATTGTCTTCAGCGGTACAAGTGTGCATTAAGCATTGGGAAAAATGTCCCTTCTATATCATGAGGATCTCTTGTAGAAGCCTGTATTTGCTATGAGGTCGACCACTTTGTTTCCCTCTCAATAGACATGTTGGACCACAACGTTGTTGAAGCTTTGGAGAATAGCCTTCGACTCTTCAATAAGTGTTGCAATGTTCCACGGTGGGTGAGTAGACCCTTTTAAGAAATTAATAGTATTGAGAGAATCCCCCTCCACAATAAGGTTCTGAGTATGTATCTCTTTTGCCGCCACCAATCCCTGAAACACTCCTTTAGCTTCGACGAAGTTGTTAGATTGACACCCTATATTTTTTGCAAAGGCTAGGATAATTATGGCTTCATTATCTCTGATCACTCCTCCACAACTAGCCCTACCAGAGTTGCCTTTTGCTGCTCCATAAAAATTAAATTTAAGCCAACCCAGTGGGGGTGGGGTCCAAGACATCAAGGACCTATCCATAGTGGGTCAAATTTGAATATTGGGGTAGCCAGATAGGTTGAGAGCGCACACCAGCTTGGATTCATATTGGACCATGGGTTTTTCAGTTGAAGACACCAAGTTAGCATTTTTCGTAGCCAGAGCTAAAATTTTGAGAAAATGGATTCAGGGTTCCTAGCTTCATCTTTGAAAGCTCTTATGTTCTACTCCAACCAAATATACCATAAATAATGAGGGAGTGAAAAGGACCACCAAGATCTGAGACGAGAAAATTTGAACAATGGGGGCCATTGGATGCACATGTCAGCTAAGGAATTAGGGATAGTCCATGCTAAGTTGACCAGAGCAAGAAGGGAAGACAGGATGCCAATGGAGAAGGGGCAAGCAAGGAAGATGTGGTGGATAGATTCCCAAGCTGACAGACAAAGAAAACAACGGTTTGGGATAAGCATTCCATGGGAAATAAGATTATCAGAGGTAAGGATCTTATTTTGAATAGCTAGCCAGAAGAAGTGGGTAATTTTGGGAATAAGATTTTTTAACCAAACACTTCTAATAGGGAACCAATTGCAAATAGATTCATCCTATATGTGATATACCATTTTGATATAGAAGAGGTTGGATTCACAAGGCTACCAAACAGGGATGTCCTGTGAAGGAATGCTTGGGATGACACTACCCTTGAGCATATCAGAAATGGCTTTGCATGCTAGGCATTGGTTGGGGTTGCCTTCATTCTAGGGTAGATATTTCCACTTGGGGTGACCAGATTCATTGGATATAAAATTGTTGACTTTGTTGCCAAAGAAGTGGTTAGAGATTGGTTTAAAAATTCTCAGTGCAGGATCATTAATCAATGGTTGGTTGGTCACCCAAGGGTCTTCCCAAAATCTGACTATAGAACTGTCTCCAATGCACCACCTAATTCCTTTTTTTAGGATAGGGATAATCTGAGTGATGGTGTTCCAAAAGGAAGATCCTTCAGGAAGGGGGTTGTCAACAAGTAAGGATCCTCTCCTTAAATATTTGCTTTTGATAATATCGACCCAACCAGTTATGGAATTTTTAATAATTCTCCATCCTTGCTTATTGATCATTGCTAAATTCATTATGTACTCGCTTGAGATCGAGGCCTCCCTGTTCTTTTTGGAGACACCTCTCGTCCCACATATTTAAGTGGAATATGAATTTATTTTCAACTCGGACCAAAGAAATCATTTTTGAATTTATTCAATTTTGTGGTAGATTGACCGAGAATCTTTGAAGAGAGATAGGAAATAGATTGGAACACTCTAGAGGCTGGTATAAACAAGAGTGGCTTTGCCTGCTTGGGACAGAAGAGCACCTTTCCACCTTGCAAGTTTTTCATTATTCTCTAGATGACTCCATTCCACATATTAGCAACTGGTTTTCCTTGAAAGAGGGGTAGCCCATGGTAGGTGGAAGGGAAGGAAGAAATATTACACTCAAGAATTCTGGCTATTTTATTCTGCCTTTGAATAGGAGTATTTAGAAAATAAAGGTTGCTTTTTTGAAGTTGATTTTTTGGTCGATTGCTTGCTCGTAGGAATTCAAAATAGATTTTATGACTTTAGCTTCAGGAACGATGGATCACCTCACCAAAATGGTATTGTCCCTTTATATCAAATGGACCCTTTTATATCACGCTTTTACCTTTTATGAGTTATTTTTTACGTACTTATGTGATGTGTTAGATTACATTTATTTTTTAAATTAATGTAAATTTTAATTATATATATATATATATATATATTTGATTTGGTTATTGTGATAAACCTCTATGATCGACACATAGGGTTGAGTAGTCTCCTCCCAACCATGACCCTTCGTAAAGTTGAGAGCTATAATTATCAATAGAGAATTTAACACAAAGCCACCACACAACCACCCCTCACACACTAAGTGTGTCTTGAGTTGGGTGAGAAAGATATAAAAACATTAAAATAATTATTTTTTCACTATTTTTTTGAGAAGGATAAAGAATATATTTAATATAAAAGGAAATAAAAAAATATCTTTAATAAATTGACACATTATATACGGTGTAATTGTAGTAATGATAAATGTAATATTTCATTATTTTGATGCAAGTGACCCCTAATACAAGTCACTCATAGCTGTTTTTTAAAATATATTAATATTAATAATAAATATTGTGGGATGTTCAACCCTAGGTAGAATAGGAACTTTCACAAAAATACTTATAAATACCAAAAAAAAAAAACTTATTAGCATTAAATTTTAAATAAAAATTACTATTTTATTTATATATTTTCAAAAAAAACTTCTCACCATTCTCAATTGTAGTTATTATCCTTTTCAAACTAAATTGCAAGTTTTTTTTATAGGAAGTGCAAGTTGTGTTAGAGTAAATCACTATATAAAATATATTTATATAGAAAAGCAATTATAGTGTTTCAAAATTTAACGACAAAATTAAAGAAAAATGAAACAAACACACACAAAAGAAGAGACAACGATTTTAATGTGGTTCACCCATTGTGGGTTACATCCACCGAGAATTTTCAGTCTTTCCTTTTTCAATCCAAGCAATAGAGGGTTACAACCTACAACAAACATCTGCTGTAATTTCCTCTCTATATTTCCAAGGAATCAACACAGTAATTTTCTCATTGTCATAGTATTCTCTATTTTTCCTCACAACTATATATAAGAAAAAAATAGAAAAACAAACTGCTTTTCTTAATACATTCCAAGATTAACACTGAGTTCCCAGCATCTAATTTTGGGATAAAAACAAAAAACTTTCCCTGGCTGTCCTATTGTAAATTTGGAAACTTTCTCTGGTAGACTAACAGACTGTAAATCTGGAAACTTTCCCTGCTCGTCTTGCAGTAAATCCATAAACTTTCTCTGTTTAGCCTCCACATAATTAGGCTCCATTCCTAACAATCTCCCACTTGGAGACTAATTCCATTGCACCATACTGCAACCAAGGACTGAAAAATTCTCATCATGGCCTCTTATTCCTTAAGGCCAACTAAAGTTGAGCAAAAGCTCAACTTTTCTCTTGACACCACTTTTGTAAGCATGTCAGCAGGATTTTGTGATGTGTGAACTTTCCCTAATTTCAAAGATCCATCTTCCACTACTGATCTAATGAAATGATACCTGAGTTTGATGTGTTTAGTTTTTGAATGGAATGTCGAATTCTTCGCAAGGTGTATAGCACTCTGGCTATCACTCCACAACCTATTATCCTCTTGCTTCTTCCCCAGTTCTTCCATTAGTCTTTGCAACTAAACCATCTCTTTGCTTGCTTCTGTAGCAGCAACATATTTAGTTTCAGTGGTTGAAAGGGCAATTACGTGTTGGAGTTTAGAAATCCAACTAACCGCTCCTCCTCCTATAGTAAAGATGTAGCTAGTAGTGCTCCTTCCACCATCAAGATCACCTACCATATCAGAATCTACAAAACATTTCAAGCATATATTAGAGCCTCCAAAATTCAAAGAATAATTTGAAGTTCCTCTCAAGTACCTAAGTATCCATTTTACCGCTTGCCAATGTCCTTTTCTCGGATTACTCATAAATCTACTCACTACTCCCACTGCATGGGCAATGTTTGGTCTTGTACAAACCATTGCATACATCAAGCTTCCAACTGCTGATGCATAGGGAACCATAGCCATATGCTCTTCTTCCTTTTGTGTTTTAGGACACAAATCTTTGGTGAGTTTGAAATGCTTTGCCAATGGAGTAGCAACAGACTTTGCATTGTTTATGTTGAATCTCTTAAGCACTTTTTCAATGTATTTTGCTTGTGATAATTCCAGAGTGTGACTCTCCTTGTCTCTTGTTATCCTCATACCAAGGATTTGTTTGGCTTCTCCCAAATCCTTCATGGCAAAGGATTTAGCCAACTTCTTCTTGAGCATGTTTATATCTTGCATATTTGTTCCTGCAACTAACATGTCATCCACATACAATAGCAAAATAACATAGTTACCATTTCCAATTTGCATAAAATATACACAGTGATCACTTTGACATCTTTCAAACCTTTGATTAGCCATGAACTTATCAAATTTTAAATACCACTGTCTAGGAGCTTGTTTTAACCCATACAAGCTCTTTTTCGCGTTACATACCCAATCCTCTTTACCTTTCACCTGAAAGCCTTCTAGTTGGTGCATATAAATTTCCTCCTCCAAATCACCATGAAGAAATGCGGTCTTCACATCCAATTGCTCCAGATACAAATTTTCTATAGCTATAAGACTCAAAATAGCTCTAATAGAGGTCATTTTTACAATTGGAGAAAAAATCTCATCAAAATCAATACCTTTTTTTTGAGCGAATCCCTTGACGACTCGTCTTGCTTTGTATCTCTTATGCCCTTCATTCTCCTCTTTAATGTTGTACACCCATTTATTGGTCAAATCTCTTTTACCTTTGGGTAGCTCAACCAAATCCCAAGTTTGGTTGTGGAATAAAGAGTCCATTTCTTCATTCATTGCAAGCTCCCACTTATTCCTGGTATCCATCTGTAATGCTTCCTAAAAACATTCTGACTCACCAGCATCAGTATACAAAACATAATCATAGAAACATTGAGGAATTTTACTTATGCTGGTAGATCGTCTAACATCACTTTCTAGATATTGAGGTGCTTGTTGCTATTGCTGTACATTTTTATCTTCTACCACTTTTGGAGTTACCTTTTCTATGTGTCCATCAAGGTCTATGTATTCAGCAATTTCCTCTTTCTGTTTCTTTCCCTGCAACCGATCTTTATACAAGTTTTTTTTATTAAATATGACATCCCTACTTCTAATGACTTTTTGGTTATCACAATCCCATAATCTGTAACCCAAGCCATCAATATTGTAACCAATAAAATAGCACTTTTGGGCCTTAGCATCTAACTTATTTTTGTTCTCTTTGTCTATATGCATAAAAGCCTCACATCCAAATACCTTAAGGAAAGAATAATTTACTGGTTTACTTGTCCAAAGCTCTTCTGGAATTCCTCCATCCAAGGCACTAGACGGTCCTCTATTTAATCAGATATACTGCAGTATCAACAGCATGAGCCCATAAAAATAATTGTAAACCTACATGTATTCTCATGCTCCTATCACGCTCCATGATGGTTCTATTCATTCTTTCTGCAACCCCATTTTCTTGAGGTGTTCTTGGAACTACCTTGATTCTTTTAATTCCATTTTTAGAACAAAACACATCAAATTCTCTACTGCAATATTCTCCACCATTATCCGACTTTAGAAACTTTAACCTTTTTCCGTTTCATTTTCAACTAATGCTTTCCAATTCTTAAAGGTATTAAAAACATCACTTTTATTCTTAATGCAATATATCCATGTTTTCCTTGTTGCATCATCAATAAAAAGTACATAGTAAGAGGAAACTCCAAGAGAAGTTACCTGAGTTGGGCCCCAAACATCTGAGTGCACAAGATCCAATTTCTCTTTCTTCCTTTCCTTGCCATCCTTGAGAAATCTAACTCTCTTTGCTTTACCATAAACACAATTCTCACAGAATTCCAAATCAATCTCTTTTAACTTAGGCAATAACTTTCTTGAATGTAAAATTTCCATACCTTTTCCACTCATATGGCCAAGTCTTTGGTGCCACAAAGATGCACTCTCACCTATAGAAACTAAATTCATGGAGTAGTGAGAAAAATTAGTAAGTAAATAAAGAGTACCCACCAATTTACCTCTAGCTACTATCAATGAACCTTTAGTAACTTTCCAAGCATTTTCTCCGAATGCAACCATGTATCCTTCACCATCAAGCTTACTTGCCGATATAATATTTCTCTTTAAATCTGGTATGTGTCTCACCTCTTTAAGAGCCCATTGACATCCATTTGGGGATTTAATCAAAATCTTTCCAATACCCACGATTTTACATGGTTGGTCATTTCCCAATAGAACCTGTCCATAATCTCCGAAAACATAATCTATGAAGTATTCCTTATGTGAGGTAGCATGGAATGAAGCACCACTATCAATTACCCAATAATCACTATTTCTATCAAGAGATAAGATTAAAGCATCTTGTAGAATTTGTCTAGTAATATTGGCTTTTGAAGTGTTACCATTATTATCATTACCTTCATTTCCATCACCCTTTCTTTGCCAATAGTCCTTCTTGCGATGACCCTTTTTGCCACAGTGCCAACACTGTAGCTTTCCTTTTCCACATTATTTGGATCTGCCTTTGGATTTGCCATGATGTGAACTCTTACCTCTTTCTCTTCCTCTTCCTCTATTCTCAACAGTTAAGGCGGTGCTAGATGATTCTCCTGTGGTTTTTCTTCTCATGTCCTCATTGAGTATCACACCAACCACATCATCAAATTCTAATTTATTTGAACTCGAAGCAGAGTTACTTACCGCCATTACCAAACTGTTCCAACTTTTTGGAAGAGAGCATAATATTAATAAGACCCTAAGCTCATCATAAAAATCCAATCCTACCGAATGCAATTGATTAGTGACAATATTAAATTCATTTAAATGATCATGCACAGATCATCCTTCACTCATTTTCATGTTAAATAACCTTTTCATTAAGAATACCTTATTTGATGCTGATGGTTTCTCATACATCTTGGCCAACTTATCCATGACTTCCTTGGTAGTCTTTTCATCAGAGATGTTGAAGGCTATGGTGGCTCCCAAGCACAGCCTCACAGTACCCAATGCCTTTCTATCAAGGAGACTCCACTCCGCATCAAACATAGATGAAGGTCTCTCTGTTTCCCCCTTAAGAGGTAAGTAAAGATCCTTCTAGTACAAGTAATCCTCCATCTGCATCTTCCAGAATTGAAAGTTCTGGCCATTGAATTTTTGAACTCTAAACCTCCCTTCTTCCACCATTGCTCCCACTTGATCCAAAAATTCTCCTTCTGTCAAGTGCACCCAACAAAACAACCGCTCTGATACCACTTGTTAGAGTAAATCACTATATAAAATATATTTATATAGAAAGCAATTATAGTGTTTCAAACTTTAACAGCAGAATTAAAGAAAAATGAGACAAACACACACAGAAGAAGAGACAACGATTTTAACGTGGTTCACCCAATGTGGGTTACATCCACCGAGAATTTTCAGTCCTTCCTTTCTCAATCCAAGCAATAGAGGGTTACAACCTACAGCAAACATCTGTTGTAATTTCCTCTCTATATTTCCAAGGAATCAACACAGTAATTTTCTTATTGTCATAGTATTCTTTGTTTTTCCTCACAACTATATATAAGAAAAAAATAGAAAAACAAACTGCTTTTCTTAATACATTCCAAGATTAACACTGAGTTCCCAGCATCTAATTTTGGGATAAAAACAAAAAAACTTTCCCTAGCTGTCCTGTTGTAAATCTAGAAACTTTCTCTGGTAGACTAACAGACTGTAAATCTGGAAACTTTCCCTGTTCATCTTGCAGTAAATCCATAAAATTTCTCTGTTTAGCCTCCACATAATTAGGCTTCATTCCTAACAAGTTGTAGATAATAAAGCCTTATCTATATCTCTTTTATTATTTTAAAAGAATGTTAATTTGATTACAACTAACAATGTTTTAGGTTTGTTTCAACATCCATTCTTCTTTGGAAAACATGAGTTGTTTTATAAATTCTCAACATTCTTGATTCTTATCTTCTTATGCCTAATTGTCTAAGATTTCTTTTTTCATATGAAACTACTTTATCAAAATTACTCATATGTTCAAATTTTCTAAAACATGTGAGATGCATAAATCACCCCACAAAGTAAGTTATATACATATAAAACTATTAATAGATTAATTGTTTTTAAATAACATTTTTTTTAAATTTCGTAGCTATTTTCATAAATAAGCAAAAGCAATTTATCCACTCAAATCTTATATAGAAAGAATAAAAATTATGAAAGAGAGAAAGATATAGTAAGAAACCATAAGCACCATAGATAAGATATGAAACATTCATACAATGGATAGAGTGGTGAGGGTATTTATACCAATACCAAAACCACAATTACATAAATATGTTTAACCTAATCTAATATAACAAGAAATATTTAGGTTAATTACATGTTTATAAGGTGAGTTTAAATATAACAAGGTTAACTATGACCCATACGGATTACATAAATAAATTATACAATAATTTAAATATATTTATACAATATTTTCCCATAGACCTATGTATAGTTACACCATAAAATGTTAGTCTTGATCATAAGTCAAATTACACTTTCAACACCCCCTCATAATCTGAAGTGAGGGGCCAAGGATAGAAGAAATTAATGATAATAATATTTCCCCATAAAGCATGCATTGATAGGAATCCATACTTAAGCAAGACTCATTTGCATATCCTTTATCATATGGAAATCCACTAATGCAAAAGTGCCTCTACTTAGGAATCTCCTTAGGATGAACCATTTTCATCACTGCTAATATCCAATACTCCTACGCATATCCAAAGAACACCACATTTAGGACTCGATATAAGAAAGATAAATCAAGAGTACTCCTAATTTTTTTTTCAATATTCTATAGTCATATAATATAAGACTTGAAAGTATAGCTTTCACTTTTACAACATACATCAACTTATTTGGAAACTTCAACTTGCCCTTAGGCTACCTTATTTTTGTCACCAAAAGAGGCTTCACATAGAATTATTTATGGAAAGAGCCATTATAATATTATAACAACACCTAGACAAAGAATAGAAGAAATAAAAGACCATCAAAGATTTGATATTCTTGTATAAGTTGAATCAATACCACAAAGAAGGAAGAGGGATTGAATAAAAAATATTCTAAATCATTTTTTACATATCTCTAAAAGGCTCAAAACCTATTGCAATTTTCACAAATCTAGTTATATCTTCCATAAATGTAGACCAAATATTCTAATTGCATAATTCTTTTCCTAACAATACAAAAGGTCTTTGAACTAATTCACTAACATGAAGAGCTCCAAAAATCGTGTAATTAAAAAATAAATATGTTCTCAACACACTTTCATATGCCCTCTATAATATTTTCTCTAATATCCTCATAAATGGAAAAATTAGATCTAAGAAACCTTAGAAAAATAGTTTCCAATCCCAAGTTGATGTGATCTAATTGGAGGGAGAGTATTATTGGGTAAAAAAATTTATTGCATGAAAAAAGGCCATATCAGCCACCACATCAATCCTATGTCTTCCAACAAATTGTTCCAATGAGTTTGAGGTGAATCGAAACTAAGATGCCAAAATTCTAAAACCTTCATGTCAACCAATCCATCAATACATGCATTGAGTCTTGATGGCCATTTCACTTTACAAAAGGATCCAACTCTCCACAACCCATAAGCTATTAAGTGAAAAACTTCCATCATGAGGATTTGAATGTATATCAATCCATGTCTAAGACCCTTCTATTGACCACTAAAGACACAACCATGGTTGAGAAGAGGTTAAAAATATCTCATTGAACTACATCTTCCAACTAAGTAAAATGGATGATTGTGGAACAAAACAAGAAGGCATTGGTTTTGAACCCACCATCTTACTCACCCAACACCCATGCCACTGTTTATATAACCATATTTTTAAAAATCCCAATAGATCAAAAAAGAAACCAAGGTACGACCACTATTATTTTGATTCTATAGAGATGAAACAAACCTATGACCATCCTAAGTATAACAACTTAATAATAGAAATCTATTTTCCATGGAGCCTTCTACATACATTTAGACACCTGTGTCCTCTTGTTGGAAATAATGTCATGTTCAATGTGAAAAAGAAACACCAAAACATCACAAAAATAAAACATGCATGCTTTTTAAAATTCTTGATAAAAATAAAGTAAATAGAGGAGAAGACACAAATTCTCAAGAATAGTTAGAAGAATAAATAAATATGCATGGAAGAAAATCTCCTCTTTCTCTTATGCCAAGTAAATTTATGAAGATTTGAAGAATAATTCACACTAAATATTGGAAGAAATATTAGAGACTCCAAGCTAACTTTCTATACAACCAAGTGATGATGCTCCATACCTCCTTTGATACCATGTTGGATTTCACACTTATTTTCAAAAATACATATAAGCAATACATCCACTCAAATATTATATAGAAAGCATAAAAGAATATGAAAGAGATAAATATATAGTAGACACCTTTAGGCACCATAAATAATCACTATACTATCTATAGATAAGGTACATTACACTCATATAATGGATGGAGTGGTGCAGGTATATATACCAATACTAAAACCTCATTGTTTAATCTAAGTTGACATGATAAAAGAGCTTTAGGTTAATTAGGGAGCCATAACAAGGTTATTTGTTGTCTATAAGGCTTACACAATAAAATAATATAACAAATTAAATAAATTTGTACAATTGTTTCTTGTAATACTGTACAAGATTATATCATGCAATATTGACCTTCACTATAAGTCAAATTACACTTTCAACTAAAAATTTGCATTTAATTTCCTATATTTTCATTCTTTAATTTTTCTTAAACATATTAAACACACATAAAAGTATTAACAAATTAATTATTTTTAAACTATAAAAAAAATAATTAGTGTGAAACATGCAAAATAGATTTCACTCAAGTTGCCAAATATGGAATCTACAATTCAACCAATAATTACAAAAATATATCAATTTATATTCAAAACTATAAATTATAATAGATAATACTAAATTTTATTTATTTTTAATTATCCAGTGTGAAGGATAAATTGTGGAAGCTACACCTTTTCACATCATTTGTATTTAATAAGTTTAAGAAACAAATAGGTATAATTTATTTTACCATGCAAAATATAGGATTATAGCTTCCACCAATTCATCCATGGAAACAAATGAGGGCTATTCAATTCAATAAATAAAAATTACAATTTTTTATTAGTATTTTAAAAATTATGGTTTACAAGATAAAAAAATATTTTAATTATCCATCAGAAAGAATAAAATTTTAAATATGGCATTTATTATTTCTCATCTTGAATAATATGTTAGGTAATGTTTTTTGAAAAAGAATTTTAAATTATATTAATACAAGATTATTTACAAGTTAAGAACACCTGTTTACATCAATAAAATGAGATCTACATTGGAGCAAAATATCCTAAACTATATGTCTACAATGGTTGTCCAAAATAGCTAAACACCGAATTTACTAACCAGCCTGCCTAATCCTCTCATCCTCAATAGCCATATCATTGTGCCATTGAACCCCTACCTCCTTCTTGGTACCCATCTTAGCAAAAAAGTTTGCCACTTTATTCAGAGTTGTACCCACATAAATCAGAATCACATCATCTAATTCCCTTCACAATTCTTTAATTTGGATGTTAAATAATGTTAAATATGAAATCTCATAATATATTTTTTCTTTTGCTATTGGTAAATAATATGGTTTTGAAAGGGACCTTTCCCTTTTACAAATCCTAGAAATCCAAGAATAACAAATGAATCAATCTAGGCATAAAACATAAAAACTCAAAACTTGGAATAAAGAAGTATTCAACAACATTTTTGAATCCAAGAAGGTCATTAGTAACCAAATAAAGGAGATTAAATATTAGTTCTAGTCTGGTCTTGCCAGCCATAATATCAGACTCAGAGAAAGAAATTTGCTTTCATAATTTCATAACATCCTTGGTAGGGAAGAAACATTTTGGAGACAAAAATCCAGGGCATTATGGCTCAAGGGAGGAGATACCAATACCAAGTATTTTCATGCATCTACCCTAAGGCATAGAAGCACCAAAAAAATCAGGGATCTTTGCAAAAGGGATGGTTCAACTACATGCAGCTTGGAAGAAATCAAATCTGAGGTGGTAGATCATTTCCAGGATATTTTAGGTTCAGCTCAATCCTATCCAGATCAAGTGGCCAATTCTCTTCTTCAACACATTCTCGCCCTCATTAGTGATGATGTTAATGAGTTCTTGCTTCAACCATTTTCCACTGATGAAATAAAAGAAGCCCTATTCTCTATGTTGATTGATAAAGCCCTTGGTCCAAATGGGTTTCCTCCATATTTCTTCTAAACCTTTTGGGATATTGTTGGGAATGATGTTTCTACAACCATCTAGGAAATCCAAAAATCCAACTTCGTTCCCCGAGCTATCAATTCCACATTTTTAACCCTCATCCCCAAATCCCAAGATGCTTCCTCTCTGAATGACTACCGACCAATTAGCTTGTGCAATGTGTTCTACAAAATTTTAACCAAAACCATGGCCAACCGAATGAAATTCATCCTTTCGTCCATCATCGATCCTTGCCAAGGAAGTTCTGTGAAGGGGAGAGTAATCACTGACAGTGTTGTCACCATACATGAGCTTATTCATTCTGTCACCAAAAGTGGAAAGGTAGGTTTCTTCATGAAGCTTGACATGAATAAAGCCTTTGATAGGGTCTCATGGAAATTTTTGTTTGTTGTGCTATCCAGGTTTGATTTTCACCCCAAGTGGATCAAATTAATTAAATATTGCATCTCATCTGCTTGGTTTTCTGTTCTGGTTAATGGATCTACTGTAGGGTACTTTAGAAGTGGGTGTGGTCTAAGGCAAGGAGACCCTCTCTCCCCCCTTCTTTTTATCATCCTGGCCAATTCTTTGGGAAGAACTTTGAAATTTGCCTATTCCTCTAGAGATATTTCGGGCATCAAACCATCCTCTGATCTTCCTTTGGTTTTCCACCAACAATTTGTGGATGATACCATTTTGGCAAACCGATCCATCATTCCTAAAGCTAAAGTCATAAAATCTATTCTAGATTCCTACGAGCAAGCAATCGGCCAAAAAATCAAATTCAATAAAAGAAACCTTTATTTTCTAAATAATCCTATTTAGAGGTAGAATAAAATAGGAAGAATTCTTGAGTGTAATATTTCTTCCTTTTCTTCCACCTACCTTGGGCTACCCCTCTTTCAGGGCAAACCAATTGCTAATATGTGGAATAGAATCATCTAGAGAATAATAAAAAAACTTCCAGGGTGGAAAGGTGCTCTTCTATCCCAATAAAGCAAAGACACTCTTGTTCAAACTAGCCTCCAGAGTGTTTCAATCTATTTCCTATTTATCTTCAAATCTCTTCGGTCAATCTGCCACAAAATTGAACAAATTCAAAACAGTTTCTTTGGTTCAGGGCTGAAAATAAATTAATATTCCACTTAATGGCATGGTAAAAGGTGTGTCTCCAAAAATAACAAGGAGGCCTCGACCTCAGGTGAATACATGAAATGAATTTAGCAATGATTAGCAAGCAAGGATGGATAATTATTAAAAATTCTAGAACTGGTTGGGTCGATATTATCAAAAGAAAATATTTAAGGAGAGGATCCTTACTTGTTGACAACCCCCTTCCTGAAGGATTTGCCTTTTGGAATGCCATCACTCAGATTATCCCTATCCTAAAAAAAGGAATCAGGTGGCGCATTTGAGATGGTTCTATATTTAGATTTTGGGAAGACCCTTGGGTGACCAACCAACCATTGATTAATGATCCTACACTAAGAATTTTTAAACCAATATTTGAACACTTGTTTGAAAATAGATTCAACAATTTCATATCCAATGAATATGGTCATCTGAGGTGGAAATATCTGCCCCAAAATAAAGGCAACCCTAACCAGCACCTGATGTGGAAAGCCATTTTTGATATGCTTAGTAGCAGTGTCATCCCAAGAATTCCTTCATAGGACATTCCTATTTGGCAGCCTTGTGAATTCGACCTCTTCTCTATCAAAATGGTATATCACATATAGGATGAATCTATTTACAATTGGTTCCCTATCAGAAGTGTTTGGTTAAAAAACCTTATTTTCAAAATCGCCCACTTCTTCTAGCTAGCTATTCAAAATAAGATCCTTACCTCTGATAATCTTATTTCCTATGGAATGCTTATCCCAAACCATTGTTTTATTTATCTGTCATCTTGGGAATTTTTCCACCACATCTTCCTTGCTTTCCCCTTCTCCATTGGCATCCTGTCTTCCCTTCTTGCTCTGGTCAACTTAGCGTGGACTATCCCTAATTCCTTAGCTGACTTGTGCATCCAATGGCTCTCATTGTTCAAATTTTCTCATCTCATATCTTGGTGGTACTTTTTGCTTCCTCATTATTTATGGCAGATTTGGTTGGAGCAGAATAGAAGAGCTTTCAAATATGAAGCTAGGAACCCTGAATCCATTTTCTCAAAAAAATTAGCTCTGGCTATGAAAATGCTAACTTGGTGTCTTCAACTGACAAACCCATGGTCCAATCTGAATCCAGGCTAGTGTGCACCCTCAACCTATCTTCCTACCCCAATATTCAAATTTGACCCACTATGGATAGGTCCTTGGTGTCTTAGACCCCACCCCCACCGGGTTGGCTTAAAATTAATTTCGATGGGGCAGCAAAAGGCAACCCCGGTAGGGCTAGTTGTGGAGGAGTGATCAGAGATAATGAAACCAAAATTATCCTAGCCTTTGCAAAAAATATAGAGTTTCAATATAAAAACTTCATAAAAGTTAAAAGAGTGTTTCATGGATTGGTGGCAGGAAAAGAGATACATACTCAGAACCTTATTATAGATGGGGATTCTCTCAATACTATTAATTTCTTAAAAGGGTCTATTCACCCATCATGGAACGTTGCAACACTTATTGAAGAGTTGAAGGCTATTCTCCAAAGCTTCAGCAATGTTGTGGTCCAACATGTCTATCGAGAGGGAAACAAAGTGGCTAACCTCATGGCCAATCACGGGCTTCTACAGGAGACCCTCATGATATGGAAGGGACCTTTTCCCCAATGCTTAATGCACACTTGTACCACCAAAGACAATATATCCTATGCCTAAACTCTGCAAGTGTCTTAACAAGTTGGCCAATCACCTGTATCATTTTATG
The DNA here is from genome assembly GCA_028583015.1 of Wollemia nobilis. NCBI lineage: Eukaryota > Viridiplantae > Streptophyta > Pinopsida > Araucariales > Araucariaceae > Wollemia > Wollemia nobilis. The sequence continues at coordinate 2,478,481 of JAQPPZ010017068.1, forward strand.
GTCACAACGAATAGTTGTGGGTATTCCTTATCTTATTTCCCTTTGTAGGCCTTGGGCCCTTATGCAGTTTGTTTTTGTTGTTTATTTCCAATCTTACCCTCTTTTGGTTTGTTGGGCGACTATAGATATTATACTTCTAAGCTCTGATATTTGGTTTTATGAAAGATGAAATCTCTTCCCTTGGATGCATTATTTCCATTTACTAGATGTAATGGTTTTGGGATCCTCTTAAAACCCCACCATCAATCAAAAAAAATCTAAGCATAAAAAATAACTTATCTTTTTACAAATCAAATTCTACTTTTCTTGAACAATACAACCTTTTTCGGTCAAAAGTGCACTGATCAAAATAGTAGCAAAAATCCTCCCTAATACCTTTTCTACATTTACCATATAAAATTTTAGTAGAGTTGAAATAAGTACTAACTTTGAGAGTTTGCACCATCTTTCTATTTTCTTAGCCTCTTAACAATTGAATGCAACTATATCTTGGAGGTAATTATTAAATTTATTTTGCAAATCATGTGAAAAAAATAGAATTAAACTTTTCATTCATCTACAAACACTGTCCCTCTAACCACTTTGGATTCCATAAAGTCCATAAACCCCCATACGGACCATAAATAGTAACCATTTCCACCTAAGTTGTTTTCCAAATTAAATTCTTCACCTTTCTGAATATTCCAATAATGAAAATACATTTTGTATCAAGTTGAGGAAGTTTTCCTATTCCCAAAGAAAAATTTCTTTGCTTCTCATCAGCTACACCCTTAGAAATAGCTTTGGTTCTCAATTCTCATAGATTGGGCCTTACTCAAGAAACTAAAATTCCCAAATCAAAATTTTTAGTTTTCCTTCTAATTCCAACAAAAAAACTAGATAACATTTTCCTCATTTTCCAACTCTGAATCACTAGTAGAAGTCCATTCTCGTCCATCTTCTTCATCCTTCGAACCATTTTGAATAACTTTAATATTTTTAATTATTTATTTCCATATCCAATCAATATCACATTCTATTTGGGGGTGGTTTCTCCAGAAATCCTCATTTTTATGCTCTTTTTCTTCAGTCCTGTTAGAGAGGGTGACTCTTTCTCAATATTCTCTTCTACATGCAAAGAAGAATTTTTTTTCTTCTTAATCAAAGCCTAAATCATTAGTTCATTGATACCTCTAGGTTGAGTTTTTGGAACAACCTCTTCCATTCCAACAATGCCATCCCCATAAAGGGTAGCAAGAAACTTAAAGTTATTTGAAGATGAAACTTTCACCAATTTCTTTCTACCCTAGAACGTCTTCTTGCTTATTTTCCTTGTTCCTCCAAACCCTCAAAATTTATCCAGTTCTATTATTCATAACTTTCCAAATATCCCCTATCCTTTTGCAAAGGTTACATAATGGAATGAGAGTTTCATAGTGAATATCTTGTTCCCATTCCTTATAATATGAAACTATCCTAATAGATTTAGGTAATGGTTTAGCTAAATCTATTTGTACACAAAAATGGGTCACTATCATTATGGTTAGGGATTTAGTAGCTAAATTAAAAGCAATTATTTTTCGAATCGCTTTAGCTATCCCAAGAATAATACTATCCCAAATTTCCTTTGGAAGCCCTAGTAGACTCAACCATAAGGGCACTGATTGAAGAGTGGTTGTGGTTGGATTAAATCCCTAGATCCATTTTTGTAAAAATAGCCCTCTCCTCCCAAAAAAACCATGGTCTCCTCAACAAAACATTTTCCATATCCTTCAAATTTGAAAATTTAAACAAAAAAAAATTATTATACAAATCCGTCACTACTTCTCGCCCCATAAGTTTCCATTTATCTCAAACCCACTTCCTTATTGTATCTAAATATGGTATATTTCCCAATATTGACCAAAGAATTTTTTCCTTTCTAAATCACTTTATTAGTCAAAAATTTTGGAACCTTGAGATTAAAATCCTTTTTATTCCAATATGAATATAAAACAAATCCCTCTTCTTGTGAATTTTGACCTCTCTTCAAAACATTCACCTGAAGTGTTGCCCTTTGATCTTTTCTGCTACTACTAAATTCAAATCTATTGCTCCTAGCTCTAAAGGGTTAGAATATCTCCTATCAGCATCCTTAGGGGATTTTGTTGCAACAGAACCCTCACCTATTGTCTTTCCTACTCCTTCTATTTCTCCTTTCTCCTAACGTTCTTTAGCTTCATCAATTTTCCAAAAACAATATTTGACACACTTGTGGTAAGGGTTTGAAGCATTGATACACTCTAGATGAACCTATTGTTCCTCCTCCATCACTCATACTCTACTCCTCTAATAATAAATATTTTTTATAAATATAAAAATAAAGCTTTTATATCCATCATCTTGAATAATATGTTAGATATAATATGTAATATTTTTTCATGCATGTAAAACCAAATTTTACTTAGATGTAAGTCTCCATAATTTACAATAAGATTAGGTATGATGTCTAATAAAATTTAATTTCTATTTTTACTATAAAATAAGAAATTCATTTATTATATTATTTTTTTTTGTGTACACAAGCTCATTAACACACACACACACACACCCCCACAGTGGTTTGAACTTGGGTCTCCCGAAAGAAAGCCCAAAGCCCTAACCACATGGGTGTCCCACAAGGACTATTATATAATTTTTAACAAAAAGATATTTTTTATTTTGGTGATAAGATTTATCTTTTTTTTTTCTTAAAAATAAAAATCATAATTTAACATTAAACAAATATGAAATTAAATTCTTGTTTTTTAGAGTTTCAAAATAACCTAAAAATCGGTTTGATTATACATCATAACTAGATATCTTTCTCAAGTTAAGTGTTATCTTAAAATTTCAAAAAACCATTTCCCTTTTCTCAATATTTTTTCTATAATTATATGCATGCACATGGAATTATTTGTATATTTTTTATTTTATAATATTAATTTTTTAATAAATTAATATTTTTTCATGTATGAATTCATATTAAAACTAATGTATTTAAAATTTTAATTAACAAGATTGCAGTCAAATCACAATCCTTTGTACTTCAAATCCTACTTTTAAAACAAAATTAAAACAAACACATCTCAAAATTTGTAAGCTCAGTTGGTTGGTTTGTATAATCAACACTATTTCATTGTGGAAATTTTGTAACTTCATGGTTAGGTGGTCAAAAATTCCCATAATGTCCACCATTTGTGGTCAAAAATTCTAGACATTACATAATCACACAAAAAAAATTATGGCTCCTAATAATACTTAATTTATTTTTAACATTTTTGAAAAAAAATATATTAAAAAAAGATTTTTCACAAGTTGGGATGGGACTTCTCCTAGCTTTAGCTAGCAAGAGAAACCATTTTATCTTTTTAACTTTTCAAAAAACTTTCATATCTCTAAAGCCCAAGATCCTAAGAACTAACCACTTTTTGTTACAATGGTAAAAGGAGATCTGTATTGGAGCCAAATCCCCTAGACCATATGTTTGCATTGGCTATCCAAACTAGCCAAATGCTAGACTTGCTCACTAACTTTTCTAATCCTTTCATCCTTAGTATCCATGCCATTATGCCATTGAATCCCTACCTCCTCCGTACCCTTCTTAATCAAAAAGTCTACCATAGTATTCAAAGCTCTACCCACATAAGTTGGGATCACATTATCCAATTTCCTCCACAAATCCTTAATTTGGTTGACAAGAACCCTCAACCTCCATGTTTTCAAATCAAAGATCCTCATGCAATCTAGAGATACTATTAATATTTGACAATTTGATTCTATTATTATCCTCCTATAATCCTGTATTACCACCCAGATAGAAGCATATTTGATAGCTAAGGATTTTATTTCATTATTCACGGACTTACCTAGGCCCTCTAGTTCCCAATAAAGAATTGTCCCAACATGATTTCTATAGACCTCTCCAATTCAATCTCTACTCAAATTTCCTTTTGTAGCTCCATTAGTATTAATTTTAATCCATATTTTCAAGGGTGTTTTCCAACTAGCTCTATCTTGCCCCTCCTACACTATAGCTTCCTTCTCCATTATCCCTATATCATCCTGAGTTTCCTCTTTAGCATACACTATCATAGTTTCTGTGATTTTGCTCCAAGTAACCTACTAGATACCATCCAAGGACGAAAAGGTTTATCTAAAGATTTTTCATTTCTCTCCCATCATAATTTCCACCAAATAAAGTTTAATCCAAGATTTAACCCAATATTAAAATATTCAAATTTAATTATGCCCCTCTTCCATATTTCCCAAATATTAATCTGGTTTAGGTCACCACTGACTCAGATTTTACAAGTTAAAAATCATCTCTCATAGATATGGTACATGAATGGACACTCAAACATTAGGTGGTCATATGTTTACTCACTATTATAGCATAAAATATATCGATATGGTAAAATGATTCCAATACATATCATATTATCAAAGGTAAGAATTACATTGTGCATGAATTTTCAGGCAAATAAGTTTACCTTCAGCCAACCCTTGGATTGTCAAATCCTTTTCCAATCCTCAAACTAACAAGTATTAGGATGAGGTTATAGAAGGATATTTTCATATCCATCCTTCATCGTGTAGACTCCAAGGCTCCTATAGCCCTAAACTAATTCATTCCCCTCATACCAACCTCTAAGAAATATTTCTACCAAGATTTTAGTCATGATGGGTGTCAATTTTGAAGGGATTGTAATTGGTCACTCATACAACTTCTTAAACTATTTAAATGTATAATACCCTAGTTGGATGGTGTTGAAATAACTTTCAATATTGATCCAACCCTTGCTTTCCATGGTTGTTTTTACTAGTTACAGTTCTAAGAATTCAACAATGATAGGAGGGTATTGATCCCATGAATTTGTCCAAAATTTTGCCTTCTCCCTTCTCACATTTTCCAAAATAATCCATATTTCACTACCTAAGATCTTAGCTTTAGTTCCTACCACACTAGGGACCCATTACCATCCAAAGATAAATGACTCATCTCATTTAGTTTCACCTATGCCAAATATTTACTAGTTAAAACTCTACTGAATAAAGAAGTTGTATCAAAGATCCACCTTCACTAAATATTTCCATCTAGATATTTATTTTTTAGCTTTGATATTATCAGGCCCAAACCTCCCTTTGATTTTGGCTAACAACCTATTAATACCTATTTCCTCTCTCCTTTTTCTCCTTCTCATAAAAATGTTTTGACCATCTTGTCCAAATCATTTCATATGGTATGTGGGGCATCCATGATAGAAAATATGTAGATTGGAATGACCTGAATGATTGATTATAAAAAATTCAATCTACCCCAAAGGTTAGCCATTTGTGAGACAAATGGTTAATTATTTCTTTGATACAGTCCAAAAGATTCCTCCATATAATTATATTTAGTTTTTTTAAGTGCAAAGGGACCGTTAAGTAGACCATTGAAAGATAAGTCTTTATGAATCCCTACATATCTAGAATTCTTTCTTGAAGCTTTTAGTCAAGATTGAAGAGACCACTTTCAATTTCTTATCATTGATGACTTGGTTTGTGGACCTAAGACAAGCATTAAGAGTATTTATGATCATTCTTGCTTCCTTGATGTTGGACACTCCCATCAATCCTATGTCATCTCCATATAGGTTAGTCAACACTTCCTCACCCACCTTGATACCTATAAGCAAACCCTATTATATTCTCCTCAAGATAAGTCTACCCAAGCCTTCATTCGATATGATAAAATATAAGGAGAACAAGGATCTCCTTGACAAAGGACTCTAGTGGCTCCAAATTGTTGTGAGGTAAGAACATTGACTAGCATTGAGTATGTCAGAGTAGAGATGGAACTCATGACCCACTCTATCAATCCTAAGAGAAGCCAAAGGTTGCCATCATCCTTGACAAGTATCTCCACTCCACCCTATCATAATCCTTTTACATATCCAATTTTATGAAAAATCTTCTATTGCTAGATTTTTGCATTGAGTGGATTACCTCCTAAGGTAGAACCACACCATATGAGATATACCTACACTCTATAAAACTCCCTTTTTCTAAGGATATAATATTGTAGAGGATAGGTTTTAGCCACTCAACCATTACCTTTATGATTATTTTGTATATGATATTACATAAGGTGATAGGTCTATAATCTAAAATATGCACCCCCTCCTCCCATTTTTAAATTAAAGCAATAAATGTATGATTTAATGCTTTAAGCATTTGTATATTACCATTGGACTCCTCTATGACAACCATTACATTCTCCTTTAAGATGTCCAAGAAGATATAATTAAGCATGACTGGAAAGATGTTTGGACCTGGTATTTTCCTGTACTAATATCAAAAGCTACCTTGTTTAGCTCCTCTCTCTCAATGGGTTTAAGTAAGCCTTGGTTTTGTTCTTCAAATATGATAGAGGGAATGACAAGAATTTTTTTAGCCTCTCCATCCTACACCAAACCTTCATTAAATAATTTAGCAAAATAATCCATTGAATGGGAATGCATACCTAAGATCATATCAAAGGAGAGCCCATTCTCATCTTGAAGAGATTCTATCTTGTTAATTTTTCACCTAGCACAAGCAACCCAATGGAAAAATTTAGTGTTTATATCCCCTTCTAGTAACTGAGTAGTTATTACTCTTTGATTTCAATAGATATCTTCTTGGTTGTCAATGTCCTCTATGAATTTATATAGCTCATCATCCTCTTATTTGATTTGCTTCATAGTTATTTCTTCCATGAAAATTTTCTACACCTTATCCCATTTGGTCACTAATGGAACTCTTTAGGTCTAGAAGTCTAACTTGTTAGTTCATCTCCACCATTTTAGTTTATCCTTGACATAGTAAACCTGCTTATGGAAGCTAAACATTGTTTTCCTACATTTGAGATGTCCCTCTTCCCATCATTGTTAGATTTTCTTCTAAATTTTCTCCTTTTATAACCAAAAGTTATCAAATCTGAATGGTTTTCAATGTTGCTCATCCCGATGTCCCCTCCAATAGAATAGAGAAGTGATTCGAGATTGGACCCTCCAAAGTCTTAAATTTTAGATTCCATTTCACAAATGGATCCTTAGAAATCAGAAAATGATATACCTTCACCTCCCTACTATGTGGCTCCCTCCTCTTGTTAGTCCATGTATAGCTAGTTTTAGGGCATTGGATATCCACCAAGTGCGATGTATGTACTTGGGAAATCATGAATCAATACCCTAAGTCTGAAATCAAAGTTCCTCCTACCTAATCTCTAGATGATAGTTTAGCATTAAAATCCCCAACAACAATCCAATTTAGATTCTCCCTTGAGACTCATATTATGTATTGTTTTCCATTATCAAATTTGTTGATCTTGGTTTTGAGCCCCATAGAAATTTGTGATTAAACCCTAGTTAACTATCACATTGTTCTGGGTCCGAGGTGTAGACCAATTGGTTCATCCAAACCGCATAAGGGGGCGGAGGTCCAAGGTTCAAATCTCGGGCCTCGTCGAACTGAACGCTTGTCCCTTTCCTGGTGCTTTCAGCAGCGTAAAAGTTTTAAAATGATTGTGGCATGGTGGTTATAGGGTCGTGCTGCGCGAAGATCTGTGTGGCGGATTCTAGGGCGAACAGCGCAGAATATTATGGCAGCCATTAAAAAAAAAAACTATCACATTGTTCCTAGAATGGGATGGAAGGATACCCCTCCAAGCTATATGATCTACAGTAATTCATCAAGAGAGTTCCAAAAGGTAACTATCCCCTTGAGGTACCTTGGGAATCCACTTCCATATGACCAACACTTCTCCAAAGTCCATTTATAGTATTATACATGATATCTAGTGACATTTTTGTCTCCTAGATAAGCAAAAAATATTTTTTTCTTTTCACTAAGAGTCTTCGTACAACAAATTGATGGATTTTATTGTTTAAACTTGTAATATTCCATGATTTATAATCATTGGTTATATTGATACCAGTAAGAGTCTATTGTCCTTACCTATTCCTTTGTGACCAATTTATCTCCTTGGGATGCTATTAATTCCTTAATTTATTTTCTACTCACTCCTTAAGAGTTATTATTTTGTGATCTCTTCTCCATCTGATTGATCCCTAGAGTTGGTTTCTCTCTGTTCCTTTTTGTCACACCCATAATGACATTATTTCATATTGGTTGCCCTTGGTTATGCTCTATCAATACCCCTACCATATCTAGTTGTGGTAACTCACTACACTCTATTATTATTGAAGTAAGCATTAGAACATGAGTGTTACTATTTTTGTTATTCACATCCACTTCTTCCATAAATTATTCTTTCTATTCTACCAATGTCTTGAAGATCACATACCTATTTGAGGGCTTGGGATGGGTTTGTTCCTTGTCAATTTTTTTTACCTCTTTTTGGGTTGTTCAAAACCATCTCCCTTTCCTCCTCCTTGATAACACTGATCATTCTGCTATTAGATACCTAATGAATAAAGAAACATTAGGTAGTAGAGTGATTAGATGGCTTCTTTTATTACAATAATTCAATGTCACAATTAGTATTGGCTACTCCTTTAATGATTATAGAATTTCTCCTTAGGAGGATTCAATGTTTCTAGAGGGGCCTCCATTTTTGTGGTCATAATTTTTGGATATGATTGGGATAAATGCCCATATTTGTGCTAAAATTTACACTTGAAGGGCAATGCTTCATAATCTAGTTGCTAAATTCAACATAGTCCTACAAGTTCAAGTTCCACATCTATTGGATGAGGTTGGTTGAGATCATTTCCAATACATATTCTATCATAAATGGTTGTGTTTCCTTCTATTGTGTTTCTAAAGACACCCAAATACCTTCCAGGAATGTTATATATGGTTTCCAATACATGCCCACTTCATAAATCCATTAGAAGTGGATACAACTAGTCCCAAACTAGGACAACAATGGGTTCAATTCAAGGATCAAATCCCACTCTGCAAGGTTGGACAAATAGTCTTATTGGATCATGGTTCCTCTTTCCTGATTTGAATGCCTTATTTATGTCGTCTCATGAGGAAAAACTAACAATATATGTTACTAATATACCACAAGGAATACTCACTAAGAGGCTTCTAGTTCTACTAAACCCATGAATGCAATGAGTTCAGGGTAGGACTAATATCCATGAATTTACAAATCAAATCATGATTAGCTCTATATAGAACCATTTCTTCTACTATACTTTGCTCAATAACTATCTTTCATCTTGATTTAGATTGTGGCAAACATCCATTTACCCTTTGAGGTACCTCCTTGCTCATTGATATTTTCTAGTAGTCCTAAAGATCATTTTTAGTACTACTTTAGTCTTTGTTTGAGGTTTATACTTCAACAAATCTACAAATGAACTTTGCCTATCTGAAAGGGGATCTAGAGGTACCCCCATTGATCCCTCCTAAGACAACCTTCTCATCTAGGATTTTATGTTCAACCTCATATATATCTTTGAAATTCCTATACTTTGTCGAAGAAATCCCATTTTGTACTCTACTCCTTAATAATACATAATTAAGGTTATAAAATATTTATAAAAATCTTAAAAAAAAAAAAATTAAATAATATTAATTTAATTAGTTATATTTTTTAGTTAAGAAAAGTTTTATTCAAAAAACAATTATTAATTTTACTTAACAATACATATATAATTATCAAACTATTATATACTATTATATAATTTATCATATGCACCTTATATTATAAATAAAACTTTTCAATTAAGTTAAAAAATCCCCAAGTAGATAATATTGCCACATATTTTTAACAATAAACCAATGTCAACAATATTTCTATTTAAGTTGTCAATTATCACCACAAGAGATAATGCACTTCTATGTTTGTAAACTTATGTCTCCTTTTGCTTCATTGCATGTACGGATTCTATATAAAAAACTCCAATGGTTGGCAGTTGCAGTGCTTGGGAACGACCACAAATATCATTCTTGTCTCCTTTTGCTTTATTGCATGTACGGATTCTATATAAAAACTCTAATGGTTGGCAGTTGCAGTGCTTGGGAACGACCACAAATATCATTCTTTTTATGGTAAGCCTCAAAATATAAATAAATAAATAAATAAATAACTATTATTATTATTGTATATGGATACTTAAATTTTAAGTATTAATGATAGATATATGGTTTTAGTGGATAAACAAGACTGTCAAATCTGCCTTTACTTTGAAAATAAAAACTAGATATATTTTTTCAAATGTTTAAACGTTCTTAAAAGAGAGTTAATTGTTAATTGTTAATTGTTACTAGGATTTCTTTGTAAATGTGGAAATGTGGATGGCTGTGAAATTTCACTCCACGCAAAGTGAGGTGTTTACATAGGATGATTCTAGAAGGTCAAGTAGACCCTTTTTTCGCTAAAACTCAATGCTGGTGTTGGAGATAAAAAGGAATCCAATAACTTTAGTGCTTGTTCAAATTTAGCAAGCCCTTAAATTTAACTTAATTTTGGCAAATGCCAACTTTGTCAAAATTTCTCTACAACAAATACAACAGTTGGAAATAGGAACAGTTAAAAATTTGGTCATTTTGTATGTGTGCATGCGATTGCATTCTGCCAGTTGCATAAATGCCCATGAATGTAGCAAAGAAACATGTTGCACCACATTCTCCACCAATATTAATCATTATCAGCATTTTTCAAAGAGTTAATGTTTTTAGGTTGTTTTTTTTTCTTTTTTTAGGATAAAAAGCAGGAGTTTTGAAAGTGTCCCCAAACCTTTTTACAAGGCAACCCAAGGTCAAAAAGAGATTATCAAGGATCAAAAATCCAACACAGTTAAATTGACATATGCACAACGAAGAAACCAAAGGGGCCACCAAGCCCAGACTCAAGCACGAGCAGGAGAGAACACGAAAAAACATCAAAAGGCAACAGACCAAGGAAAATGAGAAATGACTCCCACGTAGGGAATTTGTTAGAATTAATATGCACTATACCTTATTTAATTTGACACTTGTCATGTCTTGCATATAGGATTATACCTATATGTTGTAATCTTCTTGTATCATAATATATATCATCTATTTCTCATCCTAAATATTTGGTATCAGAGCAGGCTTTCCCTACCGTGTGAAAACCCTTGAGGGAGGATTTCTCTCATGGAAATCCCCTCTCATTTTTTTCCTCCATTTTTTTCTTCAAAAAGAGGGAGTATGCTCTCCATTTTTTAATGGATCAAAAACCAAATAGCTTGACAAACTCATGGTTTCCCATGAAACTTCATTTCTTAGAGCCATGAGATGTTGAGGAGTTGAGTTTTTTTTTTTTTTGCACCAATCTGATAATTTTACAATTTTAGTGCTGTAGAAATTATTTTGTTGATATTTGCAATATAATTGATGGGAGATATACCTATGTTCTACCGTCGATCTAAAAAATGTTTGCTGCCAATATAACCAACCAAGCCATTATTGCCGCGAGCTGGCGAGCGATGGCAAATATTTTTTAATATTGCATTACAGATCATTTTTCTGTTGGGTGGTAATACATAGAATGCTTCTATCTGCCAGCACACCATTAGTTTCCATAGCTAGGAAATGAAGGATCTATTGTAGTGAAGGATGAGGTTGTAGGCACTATCTACTATTTTTTTATTTTTGAAGCCGCAACCTACGTGGTCCTTTCATGCTGATCGATGTGAAATAGAGACCTATGTGACCGAGTGAAGTCTTTGAACGTGAGATAAACTAAAATTTTTGTGTAGTGAGAGAAGGAATAGGTCACAAAATAAAAAATGGAATGCCCCAACGAAGATTGTTGCTCGCCGTCTTGACTTTATTAAAGTTGTAGGGGAGGCTGTATGAGCAATGTCGTAGGTTCGAAGCTCCAATATCGATGAGCAGTAGGAGTTTATGATGTGGTGATTTCCACCGAATCCAACCACTGTTTGACGTGTACTACGCACTATTTGCTTATCTATCGGGCTGCACTGTTTGACGTGTACTCCATCATCTAGAAAATCATGCAATTTAAAAATAAAAAATAAATCATCCTTAGGTTTGACAGACAGCACAACAAATCCATCTTGAGGGCCACGTGCCAAAATGCAGGTAGAAAATTGAAAGCATTATGCACTTTTTTCGGGCTGCACAATTTGAAGCTTGGCAGTTAGGAGCGAATATTTTTCAGCTAATATGGTTGAGCTTATTTGAAACAACAATTATGTTATGTCTTGGTTCATGTCTTTCATGGATTTTTTTTGCCAAAGTGTGCCCATGCCCTACTGGATATAATGGCGATTCTCAACTATGGAGCAAAGAATATAGGCAATGGTTATTATATGTTTGGTGGAAACGTAAAGGCGGGCAATATTTTTTTATTGCTAAAATATCTGCTGAGGTTTCACTCCACTGATGTCGTAACCTACCAATGGAGATGTTTGGCACCCTCTAAATTACACAAAGACAAAGGTATTATGATATTATGGGTATTCATGTAGCATTGCAGTGTGTGATGTTCAACCCTAGAAGAGCCTCCATATGACTTCGTAGAAACCTATTTCGCTCGGCATGCACCCGTGATGACAAAATATCACGATCGAGATGTAACATAATTGTTACCATAAACGGGATGAAGGATGTGCAAATCCATGAGAAATTTTCATGGAGGATGTTAGTGAAGGTCTTTTTTTGTCTTGTTGGAGCTTTTTGTCTTGTAGAAATGAGGCCAATAGCGATGGGTTCAATGGAATCGCGGGGAAGATGCGAGGTGCTTCGGCATGTACGTCAGTAGAATAAAACACTTGCTAAAACAACTGGATAAGTTTACAATGGAAGAAATACTCAAATTTCTATTTTCTATAATTTTAACCTCTGTATGTTTTTTTGGTGAGCTATGTAATGGGACCCTCGCACCAAGTCTTGCCGTCGTTGATGATTTTCGATCATAGAGGTAGTGTGTTGTAAACCAAAGGAAATACAACATCAGAAGGTTTGACTTGAATGCCACAATGCATACCCACACCATGGAAACCCTGCAAGAATATTACCTTCAGAGCCTGCAGATTACCTTCAAAGCCTACGGATTACTTTCAGAGCCCACAGATCGGGAGCCTGTTGAAGAACGTGATCGAGATGGAGAGATTTTTTTAATATGTTCATGAAAAGCATCATGATTTGTGCAATATATATGTTTTTCTCATTTCTACCCATCCGTTTTGAAGGCGCGTCATGTGTTTCTTGTTGCACGAGTTTGTTGGAGCTGTATTGCTGCATGGTCTTCAATATTTTTTTCCTCGGCTTGTTTTTTTTTTCTTCAGTGTCTTCTTGGATGTAGCCAGCGAGGTCGTGCTCTTCTTTACTGAGCAATGTGGCATGGTGTGGGAGTGTTTCGAAATGCAATTTGTTGCTATTTTATGCTATGCGGGAGCTACGAGATAAATCATGCAATTGGAGACTGATTTCAAATCCACATGATGAGCATCCAAGTGGCTACGGAGCATGAGATTTTTTGAAGAAGAGAATGATCGGTGGATGGGATATATTCATAAAGTGGTGAGCTTATGCAGTGTTTATTTTATGTCAAGGAGATAGAAAAAGCTTTGCTGCATTTGAGATCTAGAGATCATGCCAGAATATTTTGAGCTCGACAACTCCGCATTCCCCACCATGGCGGACCTCACTATGATATTTCCACACCCATCGCATTGTATTTCATGGTACTATAAGCCACCATACCCGGGCTCCACCAATGATGGATGGTCATGATGCGCTCCACCGTAGACCATTGTTTTGAATGAACAACCCTGTTAGATTTGCAATGAACTGCTATTTTATTTCAAACTATGAAGGGGAGTATTTTTAAATATATGGATATATTAAAAGCAAGGAGGAACATTTTATTTGAAAAGTGGGGTATTCTATTTCAAAAAGGACATTTTATAAAATGTGAAGGGGTATTTTATTGTGTGACATTTGTATTGGCAGAGAATATGGCCTTATTGGAAAAAAAAATTTACATGGAAGTGAAAATGGAAGGCCCTCATGGCCACTTTTTTTGAAATAAAGAAGTGAAGGCCCCATTGAATATGGAACATAGGGGTATTTATAGTCATTAGAAAGGTTTTTACGAGACTGACACAATGGTGGTGTCCATTTGTAATTTTGAGGCTGTTTCAATTGAGTTTTTTTATCCTCAAAGTGGTTGTACCTTGGAGTGCACTCTTGATTGAACCTGACACTCCCAAGATAAATTGTATGTGATCCTTGTACCTAGTCACCTTCTCTATACCACCTAGCAGATGTAGTAGCTAGGTATCTATGCATTTTAGTAGGATGAGATGGTCACCATAAGGATACTTATTCTAGGAACTATATACATAGACACCCTAGACTCTATCCGAGGATTTTTTGGGATCAACTTTTGAAGACTACAGAAAAAGACACTTCAAAATATTCTATTCTCTTATTTCTTCTTCTCATTCATATTTGGATCTATAGCTCATTTTTTATTGCAATTCATGGCTTGTATTTTCCTTTGTATTAAGGTGCATTTTTGGCAGAGACCAACACCTTATAGATCAAGTTCACCATGAAGGAGTATATGATATTCATGGTGAATCTAGTCAGTGACCTACAAGAGGGAATATACCTAGAGGATGACCTGCAAAGGCAAAAAATCTAGAAGTGGCTGACCCTGAGGCACACAGGATGACCCTGAGGCACTTAGATGGTTGACCTAGTGGCAATAAATTCAAGGAAGTGGTTGACCCTGAGGTAACATACCGAGAAGTATACACCATTGATATAGCATTATTCAATGTTGGAGAGCCAAGCACAAAGAGCACAAGCTTAGATCAAATCATGTAATAAATGAGGATCATAGGTTTCTTTTAGAGATATCAATATTAAGGGGGAATGTTACCTAATTTTGACTTATTTGTTCTCTCTATAGTTAGGATAGTGCACATTAAGGGGGGATGTTAGAATTAATATGCACAATGCCTTATTTAATTTGACACTTGTCATTCTGTTTGAAACTTGTCATGTCTTGCATATAGGCTTATGCCTATACATTGTAATATTCTTGTATCATAATATATCTCATCTATTTCTCATCCTAACAGCCGCCAACAAAAAACTACAAAAGAGACACCTTACTTGGGCTTAAAAACTAAAGGGACATTGCCTGGATCCACAAAGGAGTTAATATTATCACCGTTAATTACAGCTTTGGATGCTTCAGCATAGGAGATAGCAACCTTCATAAGCTCAAAGATAGAATTCTGAAGATTCAAAGCTGAAGTATTGAGGGAAGTGCAAGGGGAAGATTGTGGGACTTTCACATCTAACTTCACATTAGCCTCATAGCTTGGAGAGGAATTGCTCTCCAACTTATCCAAAAATTTGACTTTCTTAGAAGCTAGGATAGGGGATTCCTCAAGGTCGATCACCTTGGCAGAATTTAGGGAAGCCATTTTGGACACCAACCTTTTGGAACTTCTCATGTTGGTGCTACTTTCCAGTTCACCAAAATGAAACAACCAATTGAAAAAAATGGAGGAAAACCCAAAGAGAAAAAGAAGCAAACACCACAAAGGGAATAATAGTTAACCATGCTCTATTTCCCTACCAAGGGAATTTGTTACCTCCAGATAACTCAAACCCTCAGGGAAGTCCTCCCACCAAATGCGGAGTCGAGGATAGTCCACATCGAAATTTTCTATGAAGTCCACAGACTTATTTACTTATCGAAAGGTATGTTGAAACGTAACATCCTCGCATAATAAAGTGAATCTTTTTTCTTAATGGAATATGTTTTTCATTTATAGCTTACTCGAGAGCCTCCGTTTCATGTAATTTATGGTGGTGAGGGAGTCCCATTATATGATAATTTTATGGAGTCTCAAATAACTTGCCAGTTGGATGCCATGGTAGAGGGCCCTGACTTTTGCAAACTAACTAGAATTAACTCTTAACCCTTCACTATAGGATAGTAGAATGTCTCCCCTATGATTTATAATAATACCCCCAACACCTGCTCTTCTTGGGTTACCTTTTGAGGTGGCATCAAAGTTTAATTTAATCCAATCAGAAGGTAAGAGAATCCATATAGTAAATGATCTTAGATTAATAGTAACATGCACAATTGGCTCCCTAGAAGGTTTGAAGCCCAACAAACTTTCCAAATTGCACTCGAAATCCTTGGAAATATCTTCTTTACAACATGAGATCACATTTTATACAATGGTTGTCACACTCATGGAAAAAACAAAATTAGCCAAATTAGAAGTATTGTTAAAATCCAGTTGATTACATTCCTTCCAAACACCCCAAAGAATATGGATCATGCTAAAGACCAAAACGAGCAAAAGCACTTGGAGGAGAATGGGGAAGACCACTAAGCTAGAATATTAGGGAGGAGAGGGGAAGAACCCAAAAAACTCCCAAAAGACCAAAAAAGGAGTCAAAAACCTCCCTCATGAATGGTTAAATATTAAAGAGTTGGGCTAGGAATTCTTTAGAGGTGCCACACAGATAACAATGATTGGGCAAGAACATGCCTCAATTTTTAAGGTTGGCCAAGGTGAGGACCTTGTGTTGCACCACCAACCAAAAGAAAATATTGATCTTAGGGATAAGACCTTTTTGCCAGACCAAGTTACAAATGGTCCAAGGGGGACTCATATTCTCTAGCAATTTGAAGGTAAACCTAAATGAGAAGGATCTAAAATAGTTAGTCTTCTAGCAAAGGGAATCATCATCAAGCTCTAGTTTAAGAACAAACATATTTAACAGTTCAACAATGATGTTGAGGGCTCGAGTTTATTTTGAAGATAAATTAGGATGGGACAGGGATCTCTAGTTTCTACAGCTTGAAATAACAACAATAAAATTAGAAACTCTAGAACTAAACAACCTTCTGCATGAGACTTCAGTGGTAGCTAAATCAGGATGAGAAGCTAGGGGATCATCGAGCAACCAGGGGTCATTCCAAAAATTAATAGCCTAATCATTCCCCACTAGCCATTTCCCTCCCTTGGAGAGCACCTCTTTGGATTTAATTATATTCATAAAGAAGACCGACCCTGAAGGTAGCACAGGTGAAGTCAAAAGCTCATTCTCCATTCCAAAATACTTAGCATTAATAATCCTGATCCACTTCACATCTTCATTTTGAACCAGCCCCCATCTTTGTTTGGCGATCAATGCTTTGTTCATAAGGCTAGTTTTTATCAAGCCTAGTCCTCCATGGCCTTTTCTACTACAAATTTTATCTCAAGCCACCTAATGAAACCTACGTTTGACCTCAAATACAGACCATAAAAATATTTTTGGATCTTCTCAATTCTTTGAAGAATCTTGCCAGACATTTGAAACAGGGACATAAAGTAAATAGGTATGCTCTACAGGGATGTTTTAACTAAGAATATTTTCTCATCCTAGCTAAAGATGACTCCTTTCCAGCTAGCAATCTTCCACTAGAACCTTTCCACTGTAGGTTCCCAAAGATTTGGTTTACAATAGCCTTTGAACAGAGGTAAACTGAGGTATCTATAGGACAAGGAAGCTACTTCACAACCAAGAATTTTGGATAATATTCCTCTGTCTAGCTATAAGAGTTTTGAAAAAAAATATTTTTCTTTTTTAAAAATTGACCTACTGGTCTATCACTTTTTTGAAGGTAAGGAGAATAGATTTAATGGAGTGCGCCTGAGGGACAGAAGCCTGAAAGGATAGTAAGGTATCATCTGTGAATTAATGGTGAGAAATGGGATTGGAACCCAAACTAGGTTTAATGCCCACAATTCCATAATTTGCAATGATATAATGGCCTAAGGCTTTCACCATAAAAATGAAGAGGAAAGGATAGGTGATCTCCCTACCGAATACCCCTACTACTATTAAAATAACCTACTAGAGAACCATTAACCAAAATGAAAAAAAAAAACCAAGGAAATGCAAGTCTTGACAAAAAGTATCCATTGCTCAAATAATCCAAACCTTTTGAGCACCTTCAATAAAAATTTCTAGGAGACTCTATCATAGGCTTTGTCAATGTCTAACTTAAGAAAATCCTATGCTCTTTTCCTCTTATCCACTAAGTGAATAAGCTCATGAATAGTAATAACTCCATCAAAGCCACTCTAGGTAGGATCAATAAGGGAAGGAGTGGCTTGAGTCTATTTGCTAAAAATTTTGTAAAAACAAATTGAATCATGTTACAAAGTCTAATGGGTCAAAATTCAGAGAATTTATTAGCCCTTGTAGACTTTGGAATCAAAACTAGAAAAGTAGAGTTAAAATCCCTAGGAATAATATTTGAGGGTTGGACACTTCTGAGGATTGCACAAATCTCCTTACTAATAATATGCCAAAAACTTTGAAATAAGATCAAAGTAAAGCCATCCAAAACTGGATATTTTAAGCCAACTGTAGAGAAAATTGCATTTCTGACCTCCTCATCTAAAAAGGGTGATAATATCATTATTGGTATGATAAGAGACCAAATTCATGATATTTCTCAACATATTCTCTTCTGCTTCAGGATCTCTAGGAGGAAGATCATAGAGTGAGGATTGGAAGAAGAAGACTGCTTCACTCTTTACTTCTTGAATATCCTTGGTGACAGACCCATCGTTTGTAAGAATCTCTTTGATTCTATTATGTCCTTTATGCCTTAAGGTAGAAAAGTGAAAGTATTGTGTTTTTTTCACCTTCTTTGATCCATAGAGATCTAGATTTCTATTTCTATAATAGTTCTTCTCTACTTAGGATGTTGTAAAATTCTGCTAGAGTACTTTGATCCTCCATTCTGGTCTCATCCAACAAAATGTTCCCTTCAATGGAGCTTTGAGTTTCCTACAACTTAGTTTTGAGCTCAAATTTTTGTTTGAAAATATCACCAAAGATTATTTTATTCCACCATTTCAAGTTAAGTTTGATAAACCTGGGCTTGGAAAGCACTCTCTCAATGGGTGAGCTTGGAAAAACCAAGGACCACCACTTTTTATATAGTCTTCGAACTTTGGATTAGAAATCCACATGGTTTCAAATCTAAATAGTCTGGAGAAGAACTAAGACAAAGGAGATTTTTCCAGAAGCAGGGGGTTGTGGCCAGAACCCACATTACGGAGAGTGCATAGGGACATATCTCCAAAAATTGGAACCGCCTATTTTTAAATAAACATCCTATCTAACCTTGTTTGAATGTGTTGATCCCCTAGACATCGTTTTCTTCATTTTTTAAGGAGCCAATTCTCTTGGGTTTTCTTGGGAAGTTGTAAATAAAGAAGTCAAGGAATTGTGTAAGATTTGCATGGATGTATTTATTGTCTTCTAAATATTTATCCATGCTAATACTTTTTGGAACACTTAGAATGCTCTAGAATTCTTTTTAACTAGAAGGAAATTTCATTTAAGCCCAAAAAGTGAATGAGAAAAATAATTTCTCAATATACTGGAAAGATGGTAAGATTCTCTTTTCTTTATAAGCCTATAGAGTTTTCTTATTATGTTGTGGAATTAACTTACTGAGTTATGTAGCAAATCAGATGAAGTCTTGGAGAAGAATGCAGTTCAGCCCACCAAAATGTTAGTGGACAAAGGTAAAAAAAAAGTTTTAGAAGACAATGAAGAAGATTGTGCTTTGTTATTTTACCATGTTAGGATTTTTCTCATGTGTGACTTAGGCTATTTTTCTTTTTCATTTTTGGCTACCCATTTTTTTCTTCTTCAAAATATGAAATAAAGAAATGACATTTTGTTGTTGATTTTGTTTTGGCATGAATTGGAGGTTAGAGGATACAACTCGTTTATCTTGCATACACATGATACAAGCACAACAAATTGCTTATCATGAAAATTAGAAAGGTGTTATGTTATAAAAATAGTTTGTGCCTTCTCAGAACCTTGTCTATGTTATGTCAAGAATTATCTTTAAAATAGAAGGGTGTCATGCTTAAAAAGAACTTCATGGAACCAAATTTATGGTAAATTGTTGAGAATATTTTAAGCATATGCATGGTACCAAGCTCTAACCTGCCTTTAATTGTATGTAAAAAACTATTCAGTTTGTTTTCAGTAGAAAAGAAGTCAACTTTAAAGAGATTAGGAGAATAGGTATTAAAGTAAAATGAAATTCAAAATATGTTACTAGAAAAAATAGTTTATATTAGAAGTATGATAAAATAATAAATTTTTTAAAAGAATGGTATATTATATTATATTATATGTATATATAAAATAATAAATTATTATAAACAATGGTATTATAGGTAAAATTGTTATAAAATATTAAGTGATTGTAGGCTATGGAATTTGTCTTGAGTGCTAATGTTTACTAATGATACTAAGTTTGCCATGCAATTATTAGGTAAATCATAGCTTAGAGGGAATGCAAAGCATTTGAAGTGTAAGATGGTAATATGATGTCATGTGATCATTGAGGGTATTTCATGGCATACTTGATAGATTCTTAAGGTCGAGTTAAATGAGAAAAATATTAACTTCATTTTGGTAGCACACAATATTGTGTAGATATATTGGTTGATTATAGTTTTTTTTTGAAAAAATTGAAAAACTTGTATTAATACAAAAGGCAATTACACAAGGGAGAAAACTCATCCCAACCAACAACAGAGAACTAGACAACAAGCAGAGAGCACAAAGGCAACGCTAACCCCCACAGAGCACAGAAGACAACAAGGCGCGAAAACGTGACATGTCACGAAATCGCGGCAATCAACCCCGTTGCGGCCGCAGCAGCGCCATCAGTCATGAAAACACGACATGTCGCGATATCGCGACAGACAAAGCCCTCCGCGTCCGATCGCCAAAAAAGTCGCGAAATCGCGACAGCAACTCCCTCCGACGGTCTATCATCACAGGCGTCGCGAAATCGCGACAAGAACTCCAGGAAGCATCAAATCTCCAAAAGGGTCGCAAAATTGCGACAGAAAGTCTCCGAAGCGTCCATCCAGCAAAAGTGTCGCGATATCGCGACATATTCTCATCTTGACTCCCAATCCACAAAAGTGTCGCGATATCGCGACAATTTTTACCAAAGCCATGAATGTGCCAAAAGTGTCACGAAATCGCGACGAATTTTCCTTTCAGTTCCCAATATTCAAAATTGTCGCGATATCGCGACAAGTTATCCTCATTGCAACTTGTCTTCAAAATTGTCGCGATATCACGACAATTAATCCAGATGACGCCAGTGTGCCCCAACTGTCGCGATATCGCGACGATTTTACCATGCAGCTTCCGATCGACAGAAATGTCACGGAATCGCGACGAAATGTGCCCTTTGCTCAAGTTCACCAAAAAAGTCACGATATCGCGATGATAATCCTCATTGCAGCCAGTCTTCAAAATTGTCGCGATATCGCGACAAGAAATCCAGATGACGCCAGTGTGCCCCAACTGTCGCGATATCGCGACAGTTTTACCATGCAGCTTCCAATCGACAAAAATGTCGCGATATCACGACGAAATGTGCCCTTTGCTCAAGTTTACCAAAAATGTCACGATATCGCGACGATAATCCTCCTTATCATCTCTGCGCCAAAAACGTTGTGATTTCGTGACATGTCATGATTTCGCGACATGTTCCTTTCTAAGGCTGAGAAGGCAAAACCTATCGCGATATCGCGACAACTTCCAACAAGAGGCCACGACGTCGCTACATGTCGAGAAATCATGACAAAAACCTTCCTTAGCAGCAAAAACTTTGCACATTATCATAGGTAGCATTCAAGGCCTTGTCGAATCCCAGCATCCTCCATAGGCATATCACTATGCATCTGCACTCCAAATTCCTTCTCAGCACCTATCTTAGCAAGGAAATCGGCCGCCTTATTGAAATCCCTACTCACATAGATGGGAACCACATCATCTAATTCTTTCCAAAGATCCTTTATCTAAGAGACAAGACTCCGCAACCTCCAGGCTTGCAAATCAAAGTTCCTCATGCAATCGAGAGTGCCCACCAAAATTTGGGAGTCGGACTCAAGAATTATCTTTCTATGGCCCTGCTTGACAGCCCAGATAGAAGCAAATTTAACAGCCAAGGCCTCCGCTTCATTGTTTGTGGCATGACCCAGACCGTGCAGTTCCCAGTAAAGCACGGACCCACCATGATCACGGCACACAACTCCAGTACCAGCACTACCCGGATTTCCTTTTGTAGCTCCATCAGTATTGATTTTGATCCAGCCTGCTGGGGGAGGGTGCCATCTATCATGAGCCTGTATTTCAAGAGCAACAACTCCATCAACCAGTGGCACAGAAACAGACTGATGTTCCTCCTCAACGTAGATGGCAACTGTTTCCACCACTTTTCTCCATATAACCTGCCATATTCCATCAAGTGAAGAGAATGTTTCATGGAAAATGCGGGCATTTCTCTCCAGCCACACCTGCCACCAAATAAAAATAAAGCCCAGCTCCCAGCCAATTTGGAGAGCTTTGGATTTAAATCTGCCTCTCTTCCATCGGTTCCAAATATTGGTCCGAGTCACCTCACTGTTGGCTTGAATTTTGAAGTGGGAAAACCAGCGCATCCAAATCTGCCGTGTGAAGGGGCATTCAAACATCAAATGATCAGCAATTTCCTCATGCTTGCGGCATAAAACACATTGAGAAGGACCGCTGATGCCTCTGTGTCTAATATTGTCAAAGGTGAGAATTCCATTGTACATAAGTTGCCAGGAAAAAAAATTCACCTTCGGCCAACCCTTGGGGTGCCATATCTTCTTCCAAACATGGATCGGGAAAGAGTGTGGGAGGGGCTCTGGAAGAATCTGGTTAAATCCCGCCTTCACAGTGTAAACCCCAAGGTTCCCAAAGCCCCAGGCAAGTTCATCCTCTTCATCCCACCCAGTAAGAAACCTAGCTTTCAAATTTTTTTCTAAGATTGGTGCCAGCTCCAGTGGGATTGGAATTGGCCACTCTTCCAACCTCTTGAACTTTTTGAACTTGTACTCCCCAATGTGGTTGGTATTGAAATATTGGTTGATTATAGTTAAGTGAAAAAAATTAGTGCAAAATATTAGGTTATTTTGTAATACATGCATAATGTTTTTTTATTAATTTTAAATATTTGATGTAGCTTGCACATCTTAGCTTAAGAAGTTAGCTGGGAGGTAACATTTCCTAGCTTAAGAAGTTCTTTAAGTTGTAAAATATTTTGACCTTATTTTTAAGGCAGCCTTTTCATGTAGGCGATTTAAAGGATATTTCTAAGAAATTATTTCTAAGAGATATAGAAATTTTGAGCTAGATAAATGGTCACACGGATTTATTAATTCTTCCTAACAAGGCCATGGAGAATATTTATAAGAGAAATTGTTGCCTAGAAAAATATAGAAAAACTACTAGGTTTATCTTCTCATATGCAAATTAGAATGGTGATTTGTATCAATGGTGCTTCACTACTAGGTTTATCTTTTGTCTTAATTTTTGTATTGTTTCTTGGTGTGTAGATGACAAGGCATTCCTCTATCCCTCCTATTCACCATTCATTGTGATAATTAGACCACCATTAATCTTGTTTTTAATTTAGTATTACTTAGTGTACCAAGCATAATGAGACTTTAATGCATTATGTGTGATGGATTTATGTTTAAGGAATGTTTGATTCAACTTTTGTGTTGAATTTCAAAGTTGACAACGTGTATATTGGCAAAGAGGTTCCATTTGTGCCCTTGCAGGATCATCTTGGCACTGGAGTGTCTCCCTCAAAGGAAGATGACGCATAAATGTTTCTCTCTAAACCCCTCATTCAGCTTAAGGGGGATGTTAGAATATGTGATGGTTAATCTTCACTTGAGGCCATGACTAACTTTTGTATTGTATTCTTTGTATAAGACCTTTGGGATCATGTACAACTTGAATAGCTAAATACTTTGTAATATTTTATTATATAATTTAAAGACTCAATATTTAAAATTAATATAAAGGTATCTTGTAATCGAGTATAAATACCAACCATTTTATTCTTGGTTAGAGTGTAATTCTACATCCTTTAGAGAGAGATTTTTGTGTCCAGGGACACCTTTTTATATCATGCATTTAATTTCTATGAGTTATTTTTGCACATCTACGTAATGTGTTATTCCATTTATTTTAGGGAACTATTGTGAATCGAACATTAGGTACCTTTCATGTGTGCCTTGTGTGAGAAGTATATAGAAACATCAAGTCATTTACATCTTTGTTATCTCATTTAATATGCTATTGGGATCAATTTTTTTTTAAATCATTAATATACAAGGTAGCTCCATCCATATTTAAAGAGTAGATGAAATGTTGGATTAAATGTTTCAAGTTAAAGCATTATTTTGTATTCTATGGAGAATTGGTCCTACCATTACCTGTTGGAATTTATGGCTTACAAATAATAATAGAATTTTAAAAATAAATCTCAAAATAATGCCCAAGTTTGGAACCATATTATTGCCTTTCTTGTAGCATGTTTACATACATGTTGTTTATCATAGGATGCCTCAAGTGCATAAAAATACGTACAAGGCTCTTGGTTATTGGATTTGAATATACATGGAAGGCTCGTATGTGATATTGAAGTTAACATAAAGGATCTAGTTCTATCAATGGTAAAAGGGAAATATATAGAAATTAGATTTATCAAATTGATATTAATATGACTTTCAAAGAAAATATGAGAAAATATATTAGAGTGGTGTTTTTTGAAATAATAAGGAAAAAATGTCATCACATATTCAAAATAATATGGAATTTCAACTAACAATTATGTAGAGGTTAAAACACTTCCTATAGCAATCCAAATTGTAATTGAAAAAGGATGGAAATATATTTAAATTGAGGGGGATTCATCAACAAAAATGGATGTGGAGATTGGATGAAAAGATAATATTATTGTTGGTGTTCATAAACTACTATTCGAGGCGATCCCTTGGAAATGTAAGCATATTTATAGAGAAGGAAACTAGATAGAAAATATTTTAGTCAATCATGGTATTGATCTTCATCTTGGTGAAATAAAAATTTATAAGGCAATTGGCCAAGTGATATTTTATATCTTAATGAATGTGGAAACATAATAGTTTAAGTTATTTTTATGGACTGGATCAGAGAAGAAAAAAAGGATACACCTTGTAGGATGGACTAAAGTGTGTAGACCCAGGGAAAATGGGGGCTTAGGTCTGAGGAGAATTGCTCATATGAATTTATCTTTACTAGCTAAGCAGGCGTGGCGCCTCATTTATGGTGAAGAAAATGAATGGACAGCTATCATAAAATGAAATTATCTTCAAAATATGAAATTTCTAAGTGACTCAGCTCCAATCAAAGGTTCTGCTTTTTGGAAAGCAATTCTCAATTGTAATAAAATCATAAAAAAGGTTTAAGATGGGTTTTAGGCAATGGTGAGAGGATAAATTGTTGGAATGACAGGTGGGCTACGCATAAACCACTGATGCAATATCCTAACTTAGCCTGAATCAGATATATCATGGAAGAACTCATTGGCAGAAAATTCTTCGATTATATGGTTGAGGACAGAGGCAGAATGAAGTGGAAACAAATAAGGATTCAGGGATTTCAAGAAGAATCAAATGATGTTTGTAACATTCTCGAGAAATAGTTTATCCCCATGAGATCCAAGGAATATCAAGTGACCTAGGCTCCTACGCAAAACGGGCAGTTCACTATTAAATCAGCTTACAAGATTCTACTTGATGATGAGGATTTTATCCTCCAAAAGGACTTAGTCTGGATAAAAAATTTAATTCCAAAAATTGCAGTCTTTTCATTGTTGGTTATCCAAGGAAGAATTCTAACCATTGATAATATGATGCATAAAGGTATTTGTATCAATAATCGATGTTATCTATGCAGGACTAATTGGGAGATCATTTATCACATTTTCCTTGAGTGTCATTTTTCCTTGACTGTCCTAAGTGGGATTTTTTAGGCCTTCAATATTTCATGGGTTAAACCAGCCACCGTACTTGATTTGTTCGTCCAATGGCCTTGCCCATTTTCAATCCAAAGACTTAGATACATGTGGAAAATTTGTCTCAATCACTATATTTTGTAGGTATGGTTAGAAAGGAACCATAGAGTCTTTAATGAGTCTATCCATGATCATCAAACTATCATTACCAAGATCCTATCCTTTGCCAATGAGAATGTGAACCTTATCCCTTTTGATAGTCGTAAACCTCATCTGTAGGAGACCACGATTGCTCAATATTTAAGCTTAACCTTGTTATATGAGTCTGTGCCTAGGGTAGTCAACCCTAGAGCCAATGTTAAGTGGTCCCCACCTCCTACGGGTTTGTTTAAGCTTAATTTTGATGGAGCGGCTAAGGATAATCCTGGCAGAGAAGGCACTGGTGACATTATGCGAGATCATAATTGGAATGTGATGCTTGCATTTTTTGAATATTTGGGAACAAGGACGAATAACAAAGCTAAATCTAGAGCTATGTGGAGAGGCCTTCAAATGACTCTAGACTTAGAAGGCAATTTGATCATAGAAGGAGACTCTACGCATGTTATAAATCTCCTCAATAATTGAAAAACACCTCCTTGGAGGATTAAAACAACTTTTGAAGAGGCTAGGATCCTTTTCCAGGGAAGACAGGACAAAAAATCCCAACATGTCCTTCGGGAAGCTAACAAATTTGCTGATAAGCTGGTCAATTTGGGTTTCGATGGTGAAAAAATTTTCAAATGTTAACACGGTACCTCGAGCGAAGTAGAAGAGCTTATTCAACAAGAATGCCAAGAATGATAGTCGAATTTACCAACAGGGAAGGCACTGTAAGTTCGAAGGCTATGAGTATTCTTGTCTCTTTTTTGAAATGGACTCACAATAAAAATTATCCAAGTTGTCAGTCTTGGTGGATACTGCTTGGAAATACCACAAATACTAATGGGGATAGTCACATGTCAGATAACATGGCTCCTAGTCATATTAGTAATTTGAGGTTGGTTGATAATCACAGGGTAGGAAAGAAACGACAATATAAGACTTTGAACCAGAGCCACATGGACCACCAGATAGCCATCGCCATAAATATAGCTAGCAGGTTCACTTCTCCAAGGCTAATTGGCCAAGACGGGATGTGGTCCCAAAGCATGTCATATACGAAAGAAAGCAATTACCAAAGAATTATTAAGATTAATTGTCAATACAGAGCTTGTGGGAGTTTTTTTCAGTACTCTGCTATGTGTGTTTGTAGCTTTTTATTTCTCCACTATTTCAAGGAAGGGATCTATGTCTATTTATTTTTTTGTAGATGCAGGTGTGTTTTCTTGGGGTATACCCAAAATGTTGTATGGGAAGTTTCTTTTTGATAACAGGCTATGTGCCTTACCGAATGTAATGGTTTTGGCAACATGTAGATTTTACATATATAGGATCCTTGGTAAGGACATGTTCATCAACAACCCTGGGCTTATTTTTGTAAAATATTTTGGGTCAACCTGTAAAACCCGGTATTAATGCTATAGTATCTTATCTACCAAAAAAAAAAATCCTTTAAAAACAATTGTAATTTTCATTTTTGAGTTTGAAAAAATTACAATGCTAAGAGTTTGAAGTACCCTCAAGAATTTTAGTTACATACTATTTATAAGTTGGTCTAAACTAAATGAGAGAAGTATTGGCCTCCCTATTGTTACAGTTAAATTACAATATAGAAATAAAATCCTAATAATAGGACTAATATGTGGAAAGTAGGAATAACTTCCTAATCAATCACAGTTCTTGAATGGCTCTTACACGAGTACTAAAACAGAGGAGATCTTGGGTTTCAATTCTAAAGATAAAAACTATTCTAAAACCTATCTTTCTAAAAAATAAACACAAGGGTCCCTTTCAAAACTCTTTCTTTTTTTCTTGTTGCTAATAACATATCTTTGATATGATCCTTAATAAGAGGACTATGAGGAAACCCTAAGTCCTCTAACCACTTCTTCCCTCTACCAAGTGCCTATTGGAAGGTTTAAACCATATTTTGAAATACCATTTGCTTCTACATTTAGTTCCCTATAGATGTGCTTGTATGAAATTTCTATTATAGAAGGTTCTAATAATTTCACTTGCTCATAGAAAGGACTGAGGAGCAAGTTTTTCATCTCAACATGACCTACAACCCAACTTATCACTAATTTTGAATCTTCATAAATATGTAAAGTTGTAATAAATAATAGCAGTGGGATAAAGGATATATTTTGCATAAAGGAAAATGAAAAATATCTTTAATAAAAAGGCACACTATATATGGTTTAATAATGCTAACAAAAAATGTAATATTTTATTATTTTTATGAGAGTGGTCCCCAATAAAAGTCACTCATAGCATTTTTTTAAATATACTAATATTAATACTAAAAATTATGGGATGTTTTTTTTAACTATTTACATGGTGGAATCGGTAGCCACTATGATGATTCGAGCGTGTTGTCAGCCTCTATGGCCACCATGGTATTCTATGTTGTCCACCTAAAAAGATATAACACAGTACTTCATGTATTCTACCCCTATAACCACCATGTCGTATTCA
Organism: Wollemia nobilis; assembly: GCA_028583015.1. Classification (NCBI taxonomy): domain Eukaryota; kingdom Viridiplantae; phylum Streptophyta; class Pinopsida; order Araucariales; family Araucariaceae; genus Wollemia; species Wollemia nobilis. The sequence goes on from JAQPPZ010017068.1 coordinate 2,507,000, forward strand.
TTTGAAACCTTTTACATCATTGTAAGAACCAAGAAATTGACAAGCGTTCACTCCGAGGAGGCCTAAGATTTGAACCCTGGGCATCCATCTCCCTTACTGGATTTTTTTGCACCAATTGGTCTACACTTTGGACCTAATATTATGGGATGTTAAACCCTAGGTATATTAGGAACTATCTACCCCAAAAAATGTTCTTTAGAATATATAAAAGCTTCGTAATTATTCTCTAAATTTTACATATAAATTATTATTTTATTTGTTATATTTTCCAAAAAAAAATCCATCTCATCAATCTCAATTGTAGCTATAATCATTTTCAAAATAAATTGTAAATTTTTTAAATAGAAATTACAAGTTATAGATAATTAAACCTTACCTATCTCTCATTGATAATTATAATTGTATGATAATTTGATTACAACTAATAACTTTTTAAGTTTGTTAAGACACCCATAATAAAAACGTCAATTCTTCTTGGAAAACTTCAGTTGTTTTATAAATTCTCAACATTCTTCATCTCTATCATTTTATGCCTAATTATCTAAGATTTCATTGTGCTATGAAACTAGTTTACCCATGTTTCCCATACTTTCAATCATCTAAAACATGTGAGATACATAAATCATCCAAAACTCCTCACATTTTCATTACTTACTCTCCTTAAAACAAGTTAGGCACATATGAAACTATTAATAAATTAATTGTTTTTAAACTACAATAAATGTTTTTGAATTTTATATCTATTTCTAGAAACATGCAAAAGCAATCCATCCACTCAAATATTATATAGAGAGGATAAAAAAATAGAAAAATATATTGTGGGTACCCATAGGCACCATAGGTAATCACTATATTATCCATAGATAATACACATAACACTCTATACAATGGATGGAGTGGTGGGGGTATTTATACCAATACCAAAACTCTAATGGCATAAATAAGTTTAATTAAATCCAACATAACAAGAAGAATTTATGTTAATTACAAGTATATAAGGTGGATTTAATCATAACAAGGTTCATTATAACCTATAAGGATTACATAATAAAATAATACAATAAATTAAATACATATGTATAATGTTTACCCATAGACCTATACATAGTTACACCATTAAAATGTTAGTCTTAACCATAAGTCATATTACACTTTCAACACCCCCTCATAATCTAAATTGAGGGGCCAAGGAGAGAAGAAATTAGTGATAATAATATTTCCCTCATAATGGATGCAATAGTAGGAATCCATACTTGAGGAATACATGTATGGATCCCTCTTTATCATCTAGAAATCCATTGATGCAAAAATACCTCTACACAAGAATCTCCTTAGGATGGACCATTGTCATCACTATTAACATTATATACTCCCACATATCCAAAGAACACCTCCTCGACTCTATTTTAGGAAAATAATCTAAGAGTGCTTCTAAAATGTTACTTAAATATTCTATAGTCACATAAGACAATAATTGAAAGTATATATTTCACTTCTACAACATACATCACCTTTTTTGAAAACTTCAAATTGCCCTTAGACCACTTGATTTTTCATCAAAGGAGGCTTCACATGGGATTGTTTATGAAAAGAGTCATTAAAAAGTTCTAAGAACACCTAGAAAAAGAATAGAAGACATAAGAGATCATGAAATATTAGATTTTTCTATATAAGTTGAATCAATAACCCAAAGAAGGAAGAGAGATCAACTAAAAAAAATTCTGAATCATTTTTTTGCATGTCTCAAAAAGACTCAAAACCTATAGCAAATTTCACAAATCCAACTATTTCTTCCTGAAATGTAGGCCAAATATTCTAATTACATAATATATGGTAAATTTTCTCTTTCTAACTAGAGCAATAGACTTAGAGGATTATTTTACAAAATTCATCCCCTAGCAATTCAAAATATCCTTAAACTAATCTGCTAATTCAAAGAGCTAAAAAATCATGCAATTTGAAAAAATATGGGCTCAAACTACTTCTATGTGCAAAAGTTATAGCCTCTAGAAGATTTTCTTTAATATCCCCAAAAATAGGAAAATTAACTTCACAAACCTTAGAAAAATAGCATTCAATCCCAAGTTTATGTGATCTAATTGGATGAAGGGGTAATATTGGGTAAAACATTATATTTTATGGCATGAAAAAAGGTCATGTTAGCTACCATTCCAATCCTATGGCTTCCAACCAAATGTTCCAATGAGCTTGAGGTGAATCAAACTTGGCATGCCCAAATTCTAAAACCTTCATGCCAACCAATCCACCAATGCATACCTTAAGGCTTTATGGCCATTTCACTTTACAAAAGGATCAAACTCCTCGTAACCCATAGGCAATCAAGTAAAAAAATTCCATCATGATTATTTGAACATGTGACAAGCTATGTCTAAGACCCTTATACTGAACACTAAAGACATGACCATGGTCAAGAACAGGTTATCGATGTCTCTTTGAAGTACATTGTCCAACCTAGTAAAATGAACGACTATAGAACAAGACAAGGAGAGGTTAATTTTACTTGGAGCAATAGGAGATTAGGTAGTGAGATCATCCAAATAATATTGGATAGATTTATAGTTTCCCAAGAAGGATTGATAAAATTTGGAAATACCTCTTGATAAAATTTAGGATTGATCCAAAAATTAATACAATGCGAGAAAAATAAAATTGCAAAGTGCGAAGGATTAGGGTTTTTACTGAAACAATATTTCATATTTTAGGAGTCATATCTTCGTGAAGATTTATATGATTCAATCAATTTTTGGACTAACTTGTGTTGAATTTGAATAGATTTAAAATGATTTGTCATATAAAAAATATGAGAAATATTGAGGGATATACAACCCTATGAAGTCAACCATTTGAAACAAGAGTAGTGACGATTTTTCAAATTGCAAAAAACAAAATTACAAAGTGCGAAGGATTAGGGCTTTTTCCTAAAAATATCTCATCTTTTAGGAGCCATATCTTTGTGAAGAGTTATTTGATTCAATTGATTCTTGGACCAACTTGTGCAAAATTTTAATAGCTTTAAAATGAGTGGTCATATGCAAAAATCTAAAAAATATTGAGGGAGATACAACCCTATGAAGTTAAACATTCAAAACAAGGGTAGTGACAATTTTTCAAGTCAAAAAAGAAATTGTAATTATTTGCCAACTAGGGTTCAAATTATGGGAAGAGCAATGAAGGACTAGGACTTCAATGAGGCAAGACATTCTATCTGGACAAAGAATTTTTCAGCTAAGTTCTTTTTTCCCTTTCTTTATCTTAGAATTTGTGCATGAAAATTTTATAAAGTTTTTATCAAATATTATATTTGTTATAGAAATTTTAGATAAATTTCATTAGGTTTTGAGTTTTAGTATCCTTTCCATGGATTTATTTACATTCAAATCCTTATAATCATCCCTAGTGGTAGAGGTTAGTGAGTGTACCTCAGAGAGATCTGTTAGAGTATATCATAATATATCCTAAGTTGTTACAGGATAAGTTTGAGTGGATGAGATTAACTCAGTTAGTTATGATCCAATGGATCATATTGTACACATTTTCTATTTAAGCAAGGTCTCTTTCATTGAATAATATCAAGTATTTTATTTTCCAACATGGCATCAGAGTGGGCTTTCCTTGCCTTGTGAAATTTGAGTATGAGCTTGACGAGGGATTTCCCTCATGGAAATCCCCCTCATTATTTTCTTCCTCCCCATCATATTTTTTTTAATAATTGAGGGAGTATGCTCTCCATCCTTTGATGGATCAAAAACTAGAAAGTAATTAAGAAAATCTGCAGTTTGTTTTTGGAAGGTCATTTTTTAATTTTTTAGTTTCCTAGATTTGCAGTATTATACTACATATATGGGTTTGCATAGTATTTTTTTTGTTGGACCCAGATATTATGTCCAAGTATATCTACAGTACATTGTTGGTATGAATATATAGTGACAAGGTAAAGCGAACGACATTGATGGAGGAGCAGGGCTGCTTGTGTAGATCTAGTCCAACATCAACAAAATACAAAGATACAACAATGTGCAAAGGATAAATGGAGAGTCGTGATATTGAGGAGGTAGAGAAATTTATTTTTTGGTGTAAAGATAAACCAGTTCACATTCACTTCTATCCTTAGCGCTTGTGTCAGCCTTACATTGGTAAAATATGAAAACAGATCTATGGCTAAATTATTAAAATTGGTTTTGAGAAGAATATCCCTGTGGATAATGCGGTACTTGATATGTACATCGTGTCTAGGGTGCCTTCAAGGCCATTTACAAGAAAAAATGTTGCACAACAACAAACAAATCGCCGCCATACAAAACTTCACTACAAGGGAAACAATAATTACATAACAAGATCTCCTTCATTGGGAAGGTTACTTCTCCCCACATCATGGCGCTATTGGGATTCTGTGCAAATTGATGCTTGTAGTTAAAAATATTCTTTTTTATTTATGGTTGATATGTTTGGCTATATCACACACTTAGAAGTATCCATCATGGTCAAAAGACGACAACATGAAGGCATTTTTCATAATTTTTTTGGTGCAGTCACCATATTTTTCGATGTGATCATTGAGGACGCTAAAAAACTTGTAGTTTCTATCAGCAACTTGCTATGCACTATGTTTATGATTGCCCTTGAATATCACTTATTGGTCGTGAATGGCAAATGAAATATCTCCACAATATTTGTGCTTTGCAAACTATCAAATTGCTAGATGACTTTACATCACGACATCTTGGCACGTGAATTCTCTGTACACATTCAAAAAATTGTAAAAGGAGGGTGCTCGTTTACAAGTTTACCATTTGTGGTGCAGATATTTAGAGCTTTTTTATCTATTTTAATTTTACCTTTTGAAAGCGTGGTGAGCTAGTGGGAGGCTATGTCTACTATTTTACAAGTGGAGGATCATGCATGTGTAAGGAGAAAATCGATGCAATAAACAAATGCGACAATGACATTATCAATGTCACATTTTCTAGGGATGGCTCCTTAGAGCTAAAAGTGGTGGAAGAACCTAATTAAGATCATATAGGTTGATTTATCCGATCGACATCTAAAGATAACCTCCAGTTCCTCCTAATTTTTTTGCATGGTGAGAGATTTTAGATCACTGTTAGAAAGCTAAAATAATGGTTGGTAATTTTCTCTGATTCTTCCTGTGAGAACATGTGAGTGGCGATGATGAAGCAGCACAACATCGACGTGGTTTTGAACAAGGAGTCAAAGTAGGAATTTTTTTGCAGATAGCGGTTTGACTTTAGCTTTGGCTCATCTATTTAGTGAGAAAAGGATTTGAGGAATTCATTTTTTTTGTAAATATTTTCCTGTCACTGGCACTGATACTATGTTAGAGGCGCCACCATCGGGGATAGCTTAAGGTGCTTTACGGTAGAAATTTTTTTTGCCTTGGTCAACGAGGAAGGTTCGAGTTCAAATTCGCATCTAGCGGCTTATGTGGAGATGGTGATTACATTTGCTCTATTTTCTACCATCCGTCGGATGAGCAACAGTTTCCTAGTTTGAACCCATGGCAGTTGTCGATGATCCCCAATGCATAAGATTGCCATATCGGGGCCAACTATAGAAAAATCATATAGCACTTTACCTCCTCCAGTGCGGACTGCATCGACCTCCTCTTTGGCCATCTCTGCTTGTTGCTAGATGACCCCCTCAAAAACTCAATTTGTGCCACAGTGTCAAAGAAAGTATTTTTTTAATAATATATGGTTTTGAGTATTATATGATGGGGCCCCTTATTATTTTAAGGTAAGGGGCTCTAATTTTTTTTCCATGTGGAGGTGGAATGGGGGTATTTTATTAAAATTGGCCCATTGTTTAAAGTTTTTCCTCATGCAAAGTGGAAGATGACGACCTGCATGGACCATTTTATATTTAAAGGGGGCCACTTTAATATTTCTATTGTAAGGTGAAAATATTTAGTAGGGGATATTATGTTTCAATGGGAAGTGGAAGGCCTTGTATATTCTCCTACGAGATATATTTTTTCTGAAATCCAAAAAGATTTCTTTGTGAGGGAATGGAGAATATTGTTGTTTTTCCTAAAGATGAAGGCCACATGACACCCCATCATAGGGGTGTTTATAGTCATCAAAAAGGTTTTTCCAAGACAGACACATTGGTGGTGTTATATTGTAATTTTTAGGCTATTCCTTTTATATTTTTTAGCCTCAAATATTGTTGTATCATAGAGTGCACTCTCGATTGAACCTGACACTCCCATGGCATTATATGTGATCCTAATATCTAGTCACCTTCTCTATAGCACCTGGTGGATGCAGTGGATGGTTACCCATGCATTCCGGTAGGATGAGGAGGTCACCATAAGGACACATTTGATAGCTACATTGGTGCCCTTTCATTTTTTGATTCCCTTGTTTTAAGTTGTTTGTCCACACAGTTTGGACCTTGTTATCAGCCCATTGTGTTCATATAGGTAGAAACCACATTTTTATGTTTGTGGAGTCATTTTGAACTACCCTTGCGATTCTTGTGGTTCTTTATCCATCCTATCTTCTCAATCTCATTTTGTGAGACACTTTTGTTTCAAGGGGTTTTCTTTAGTGAATTTTGTTCATGGTTCACAACCTTGAACATTGTCAAAAGCACCAATCTAGGAGTAAATTTTCATTTAGTTCAGTGTTGAGGATTCTCTACTTTTTTGAGACATCTTATGGTTCCTTTGCAAGATTCTTGATGGAAGTTGTCCTAGGGGGGTTGAATAGGACATATTCCTTCCTCTTCATCCTCCTTCCACATATTCCTTATTCTTCTTCTATTCTGGCAGGTGGTTTTCTCCCTTATGGTTTTTTCATCATCTTTCAATAGATATTTCTTATGGATATATTGTACATGGGTACCTTATCAGGCCTTGTTGTTGGGACTCATATCTGTGGATATGCCACTTTTTTTTTTTTTTTTCACTACCTCCTAGTACCACTTAAGGGGGGGTGTTAGAGATATCCTAGTACCACTTAAGGGGGGTGTTAGAGTATATCATAATATATCCTAAGTTGTTACTAGGATAAGTTTGAGTGGCTGAGATTAACTCAGTTAGTTATGATCCAATGGATCATATTGTACACCTTTGCTATTTAAGCAAGGTCTCTTTCATTGAATAATATCAAGTATTTTATTTTCCAACAAGATCCTCATTGCTCCAAGATAGGGTTTTTTTGGTAAATTTAATGGGTATTGGCTAGGGACTTCAGCTTTAAGAAAATGGATTGATAGAAGTTGTAAGTCTCCAGGAGTGATTCTATCATTTCTTCTCAAATGTTTCTTCTTAGCCATTTTTTGCTCTAGGAAAGAAAGAGAAAGAATCCTAAATGGGGTCCTTGGTTTATGGGAAGAGCAGGGCTCTTCCTTACCCGTTGGTATGAATGTTTTTTACCTAAAAATGTAAATCTATCCCTAGTACTATTCTAGGTTAGGATGTTTGGATTACCCATTGAATTTTGGAAAATAGATGCCTTCAAGTCAATAGGCAACACTCTAGGAGAATTCTTCGAGATTTTAGATACAACAAAAGATGGATTTTTGGCTATTTATGCTCGAATATTGGTCATGATTGATATAAGTAAAGCTTTATCGAATTTGATCATTCTTAAGTATGGGGATAAGATGTGGAACTAAACTATAGATTATAAAAATATATCTTTTATATGTAGAAGATGTCATGAGGTGGGGCATATTGAGAGATCATGCCCTAACAAGATTCCAACAAAATTACTTGTATAAAATCGTAAGATAAATTTACAAATGGTTATGGATAAATATGGTTTTCAACTTCCAAAAAATAGATCTAAAAAAATAAAATAAAATGAACAGTGGAGACCAATTTGAAGAAATTTCAATTCTTTTGAGGCTTTAGCCTATGAAGAAAGAGTAGATCAAAACTTAGAGGACACATGACAACAATTTCAACATATTAGCAAGGAACCGTCTATTCAATATGATCCTAATTTAAGGAAGAACATTCTCAATGAACCCAAGGAATGTGTTTCATCATATTTTGAAGACTCTCTTAAAGTACCATGCACCATTCAGGAGGAAATAATTGGTAAAGAAAATACAGTTTTAGAAGGTAATACCTCTGCCATTAATAACAAAATACCTAAAAATGAGCAAGATAAGTTAAAATCTTCTTTAATAGAGACAGAAGAGGATAAATATGTTAAAAAAATGGTTAAAGAATATTGAGGAATAGAATAATAAGACCTACTCTTGATATAGGCAAGGCAAAAAGAGGAAAACCCTCAAATTATCAAGCAAGATCCAGGGAAGCAAGAGCTAACATAGAGAAAGGAACACAAACTAAGTTGGTTGAACTTCTCTTTACCAAACAAAAAAAATTATATTGGTAATACGCAAGAGGGGCCAAAATCCCCTAATGAGACATGATTATCATCTCATGGAATATAAGGTGTGCTAATGCCCCCTAAAATCATATGTGTATTAGGGACCTATGTTTAATTAATAAACCTGATATTCTCTATATCCAGGAAAATAAAATGACAAAAGAAGTTTCAAAAACTATGAAAGAAGTTTGGGCAAGATATGAATGGGATGCTATGGATACTGAAGAAGCAACAGGGGGAATTCTAACTTATTGGAATTCTTCATAAAACTAGGCATTGGATAGCCTCTTTAGTCACTTGCTATTTTACTGATATTCGTTTTATCCTTATCAATGTGTAAGGTCCTACAACTCAGTCAAGTAGAATAGAAGTTTTAAGTGGGATTGAGACCTTTATGTGAAGTAAAGACCAAGAAACCCATTTCATGATCATTGGATATTTTAATCCCATTACCAAGTTGAATTAAAAATTTGTGGGAATCAAGAAATTGACCAAAAGTATGAAATATTTTGTAGCTGTTATTCAAAACAAAAACCTATGGGAAGTTGAGTTTGAAGAAGACAACTATACTTGGACCAACAACAGGAGAGGCCAGAACCTAATAGTAAAAAAATTAGATAGATGCATTCTCTCATATATTGGTTAGATGAAAAAAATTGTGCTAAAATTAATACCTTAACAAGGATTGGTTTAGATCACTGGCCAATAAGAGTTAAAATGGTGGTTAGTGAGTTCAAAAAAATATCATATTTTAAATATGAGTAGATGTGGGAAGACCATCCTCAATTTATTGATATGGTAGCTCAAACATGTAATTCTATAGGTAATGGTGGGTTGTATGCTCTTCCAAACCAAATTAAAGCTATGACATCTAGATTAAAATAATGGAACAAGCACACCTTTGAAAATATTTTTGAGAAGAAAGAACTAAAAATCAAAATTCCAAAAAGGTGATGAAAATAATACAAGCTCAGAGGAAAGGGAGTTGCTTAGTGAACATCATAATATTTTGAGTAAGGAAGAGAAATTCTGGTGATTAAATTCAAGACATACTTGGTTAAAAGGAGGAGATAAAAATATAAAGTTTTTTAATAAGATGGCTATAGTACAGAGATCTTCTAGAATTGGTAAAATTAAATCAATAGAAGAGGTTTGGATTGAAGATCCGACTGAAATTAGAAAAGAGGCTAAGTAGTTTTATCATAATATTCTATGTTCAGAGGAGACCAAAGTTCTTAATGATAAAATTCTTCAAGATGTTCCTTCAGTTATAAAAAATGAAGACAATAGGAAACTGATGGAACCTATTACTCTAGAAGAAGTTCATTTAGCTCTTTTCTCTTTTAATAAGGATAAATCCCCTAGTCCAGATGGGCTCTCTACAAATTTTTACCAACATAATTGGGATATAGTGAAGGATTCTTTATTTGTGGTAGTGGAACAGTCTAGGGTAAAATAATACATTCCTTATAAAAGAAATGCAACTTATCTTACACTGATTCCAAAAAAGAAGGATGTTTAATTGTTTGATTCTTTTAGACTCACAAGTCTATGTAATATGGCTTATAATATTATTTCCAAAGTGATGGCAAATAGATTAAGGTCATTGTTAGACAAAATTATTTTAGAAGAGCAAGGAGGTTATGTAAAAGGGAGACAAATTTTGGATGGGATCATAGTAGCTCATGAAGTTATGCATTCAACATCTTCAAGAAAAGAGAAAGCTATGATCTTAAACCTTGATATGAGTAAAGCCTATGATAGGGTTAATTAGAATTTTCTTTTTGTAGTTTTAGATAGGTTTTGTTTTTGGAATTGGGTTAGATGGATTAAATATTGTGTCTCCACAGTTTCTTATTCGGTGTTGGTCAATGGGTTAGTGACAGGATATTTTAAATCCAAGAGAGGCCTTAGACAAGGAGATCCTCTATCTCCTTATTTGTTCATTATTATGGCAGAAGTTTTGAGTAGGAACTTAAAGAAGACTTACAAATATGGGTTTATAAGTGGACTTAAGGTTAGTAATAATATTGATAACATCACCCATCAATAGTTTGTAGATGATACAACCCTTTTTGGAAGGGCAAGGATAAATGATTCCAGAGCTTTGAATAACTTTTTAAAAGAGTACGAAAGAGCTTCAAGGAAAAAAATTAATAATACTAAATCCAAAATTTACTTTCTTAACACTCCTACTAATATCAAAGCAAGAATTTATAGGTTGCTTCAAATGGAAGAGATAAATTTACCAAAAACTTATCTAGGGATACCTTTATTTGAGGGGAGAATGAGGATAGATTTATGGAATCCAATTATTAGTAAAGTTTAAAATAAACTTCCAGTTTGGAAAGGTAGATGGTTATCATTAGCAGGAAGAGTGCAGTTAATTAATTCAGTCTTACAAGCCATTCCAACATATTATATGTCTTTGTATTCTATACCAAAATTAGTTGAAATTTTTTTAATCTTTATTATGTGATCCTTTTTATGGTCAGGTTTACATGATAAAATGAAATTTTCTTTGGTGAAATGGATCAAGTTGTGTGATGAAAAAACTAGGGGAGGTCTTGGTTTAAGAGATCTTACAAATGTAAACTTAGCTCTTAGGGAAAAAGTTATCAGGAGATTGTAAAAAGAGAGTCAAATACAATGGGCAAAAAGTCTTCTAATTTTGTTGATCCCAATGACCCAAGTTTAATATTTACTGCATTCTCTCTTCCAAATGGTTTTGGTCTTTGGAATGGTTTAAAAAAATCTATTGATATTATAATTAAATATTTAAGATGGGTGGTGGGAATTGGAGAAAAAAATTCTATTTGAATGGATACTTGGTGTGATAAAAAACCACTCAATATAGATCCAATTTTGAAACCTTGAATGATATTGCTTCAAGACAAATACGGTGATAGGGTTTCAAACATTTTGTACAAGGATCAAGAAGGAATATACAAATGGAAAGAAGATTTTTTGTAATTATACAATACATTTATGCTAGGAGGCAATTGAGTAGAAAGATAACAACTGTAATTATTCTAAGGGGTACCAAGGATAAATTTATTTGGGAGTTAAATAGCTCAAGAGAATACACAACAAGAAGTGGATATAATGTTCAACACCAACATAATAATAATATCACTGGAATTTGAAGAGATATTTGGGATAGCCCAAGAATTCCTAAAGTTAAAATATTTGTTTGGCTAGTAGGTCATAGAATAATTTTATCTAGGGATAACCTTAAGAAAAGGGGTTTTCATGGCCCCTCTAAATGTGTTTTCTGAAGTAAGGAGGAGGAGAGTATTGACCATATCTTGGGATATTGCTCAATTATCTGGAATCTATGGCAATGGATTCTTAATATGTTTGGTAAATGCATGGTGATGAATATCAAAATTGAATATTGGTTAAAGTAATGGAAGAGCACTTATAAAAGTGAAGCTTTACAAATAATATAGGGTATATCAAAATATATAATACTTTGGACTATATGGTTAGAAAGGAATAGAATAATATTTAAAGGAAAGGAAAATAGTTTAGAGGTAACGAAAAAGAAGATATGTTTAGCCATAGAGGATTCTAAACCAACCCTATCAACTCACCCAATCCCTAATTTGGAAGCAGAGATTCTTGATAGATGGAGTCAATTCATTAAATGGAATTATGATTTTGGGTACAAGAGAAGAAAAATAAGGTAAATAATATAAAGTGGAAACCACTAGATGTGTAGTGGATTATGTTGAATTTTTATGGAGCATATAAAGGAAACCTGGGACCAACAACAGGAGGAGAAATTATTAGAAATAATAGAGGAGATATTTTGTCTCATTATGCTTTCAATTGTAGATTTAAGACAAATAATGAAGTTGAAGCTTGGGCAGATTTAGGAGGGTTAAAAATATGTAAACAAATGAAATGGAGTAGATTTTTTATGGAATGTAATTCTCTCATAGTAATAAATGCAATTTTGAGGAAAGCAAAGGCTCCATAGAACATACAAGAGATAATTGTGGAAATTCAATATCTTGCTAAAGAGTTTGAAGAAATCAGGTTTACACATATATTAATTGAAGGAAATAAATGTGCAGATAAGCTAGCCAATAGAGGGGTTTTGTTTGAGGATCATGAAGTTAACATCTCCTTTCCATGGTTAGAGGAAGCATAAAGTTTAGTTGAAGCTAATAAAAATTGTTGATTGCCTAATTAAATTAGTGATTAAGATTTACTTTAATGTTTTCCATTGGTAATATCTATTTTATTTTGTAACAATAACGTGTGTTCATTTATACTATTTATTATAAATTTTGTAGTTGCACTTGTGTTTCAGGAAGGAAACTGGCAATCCAGATTTGGTAAAGTGGACTATGTTAGTGCAATGTTTTAGAAATTTTACTCTACTAAGATGCAAGGCATAGTTAGTAGAGGTGAAGTTTTGGCATTGTGAAGGCTGCTATAGGAAAATATCAATAAAGATGCTAAATTCTAGAGTAATTGTATTTATACAAAGATTTGAAAAGATCCAAAAAATGAAAATCAAGAATTCAAACATTTTATGTAAAATGATGTAGGTTTCTAACTATAACATCTCAATTGAGATGAGAAGTGTATCTATTTGTAAACTCTCAATATCTAAAGAAGAGAGGTGTAATTTGTTAAGGGTGGGAGACCCTAGTACAACCCCTTTTTATCAAGAAAAAATAAAAATAGGATTGATTAGTTTATGTAATACCTTTTAAAAAATCCTCACCAAAGCTTTTAGTCATTAGACTTAAATCCATTCTACCCTTCATTATTAGTGCTAACCAAGGAGGGTTTATTTTGGGTAAACAGATTCTTGATGGAATAATTACCATTCATGAAGTTCTCCACTCTATTGATAAAAGTGGATCTATGAGGCTCCTGTTGAAGTTGGACATAAAAAAAACCTATGATAGAGTCAATTGGGATTTCTTGTTGTGAGTCTTCTCTAAATTTGGATTCCATGTAGATTGAATTAGGCTAATAAGAGGGTGTATTTCTTTTGCCATATTCTCAATTTTTGTGAATGGAATAGTTGTAGGTTATATTTTTAGCAAGAGAGGCTTAAGGCAAGGGGATCCTCTATCCCATCACCTTTTCACTATTATGGTAGATTCCCTTACAAGAGCTATTTCTAAGGCTACTGAGGTTGGTAAGATTACTGGCATCAAGTCAACCACCTCTCTTCAGTCGATATCTCATCAACAATTTATGGATGATACCATTATTACCACCATTGCTTATGTTCCCCAAGTCAAAGAAATCAAATCTCTTCTAGCCAACTATGAATTAATAGTAGGGCAAAAAATAAACTTCCTAGAAAATAAACTCTATTCCTTTAATACCCCAGTGAGAATGTAAGGTAAATTTGGTAGAATCCTTAGTTGAGATATTATGTGTCTGTCGATTACCTTTTTAGAAATGCCTCTCTTCAAAGGTAGTTTGAATCCTACTCTTTGGGACCTTATGGTAGAAATAAACAAGAGAAAACTTATGGGATGGAAACCATCCCTTCTAAGTCATGTTGAATAATCCCAACTAGTTAAATCTATGTTCCAAAGTATTATAATTTAATTTTTATCTCTATTCAAGATTCATGTAAAATTCGGATCTTCCATTAAGAATATTCAAAAAAAATTCCTCTGGAATGACACAAAGGAAAAAAGAAGGTTAGCCCTAGTGGCATGAGATTAGGTTTCTATTTCTAGGAAAAAGGGAGGCCTGGATCTAAGAAAATTAAAGATGATGAATAAGGCACTAATTACCAAAATTGGATGGAATTTGTTCATTTTGATGTCAAATTGGGGTGGTAAAAAATTCTCAGAGCAAAATACCTCAAGAACGAAAAGAACCTTTTGGAAGAGAAGAACCCACCACAAGGATCCTACTTGTGGAATCAATTGCTCAAGTCCAAAGCCCTTCTAAGGAGAGGTGTTGTCTAGAAAATAAGATATGATAGTAATATTTATTTTTGGATGGACTATTGGTTACAGTAAAACTCATTGATTGATAATCAAAACCTGGAAATCTTGGAACCTCATCTGGTCTCAGACTTCATTTAGAAGGATGAAAATGGAAAAAGCTAGAAACCCATTCATATAGTAGACTTGGACCAAAATGGTAAGTAGGCTCTGGAAAATTTAAAAGCTTTGTTGAGAATGAAAAGTCTTAATAATTTCATAGAGAAGGATTTCCTTTTCTAGAAAATGCACAAACAAGGGTATTTTATTGTGAGATCGAAATATCAGCTCTTGGAGGGTAATGAGGAGAAGTAATTTCCAGTATCCAAAATTTAGCTCAAATACCTTATTCCTAAAATCAATTTCTTCTATTGGTTATGTATCAAAATTAAGATCCTTACAATTGATAACCTTCAAAATGGAGGTATGGTCTTACCCAAAAGATGTTATTTATACAAAAATAACTTTGAATGTGCTAAGCATCTATTCTTGGAGTGCCCATTTTGACTGGAAGTGTTATCCCTAAGATTCAAAATTTTGGTATCTCTTGGGTCCTTCCAAATAATATAGTATATGTATACCTCCAATGGTTTTTTTCCTTTAATAGTCCTTGTCTAAAGTCTCTTTAGATGTTTAGTCTTCATCATGTCATGTGGGGTCTATGAAAACAAAGGAATAGAAGGGATTTTAACAACAAGAAGAAGGATTGTAACTTCATTGGAACTAGGATATGTACTACCTTAATTGAAATTATTCAAAGCTTAATTTTTGAATTTTACAAAGAGATAAAGGAATATATAGCTATAGTGGATCTTTGGTGTCTATCCAAGTTTGAGGAAGTCTATGATAAGATCTATCCCTCCATTCACTCTCAAACTAGATGGAAAGCTCCTCTAGATGGTTGGACTAAGCTAAATTTTGATGGTGTAGCAAAGGGCAACCCTAGGAAAGCTAGTGTTGGTGGATTTATCAGAGATAAAGAAGGAACTTTAATTTTTGCCTATGTGAAGGGTCAAGGGTCTCAAACTAGTCATTTTGTAGAGGTGTGAACTCTATATCAAGGTGTTATTCTCCTAAAAACTAACTATCAACAAGTTTATGTTAGAAAGTGATGCTCTGAACATCATAAATTTATGTTAGAGACCTACGTCAGCCCAGCTAGAGCATAGAGTATATGGTGATGGAGGTCAAATAAATTTTGTAGGTCTTGGTGAGTACCCAGGTCAATCATACTTTTAAGTAGCAGCGGATTGTATGGTCAACCTTGGAATGAACTAGAAGATCTAATAATATAGATTAAATATTTTCCTCCTATTCTCCTAGAGGTGGTTAGAAAAGAGGTTCCTATGGTTTATATTTATGTTTGAGTGGTTCTTTGAAGGTGTTTTTTTGGGTCTCCCTGTTGGGAGTGTTCAGTCCCAAAGAAAAAGCTATGATTCTAGGAGAGTTCCCTTTTACTGTGTGTCTAGGGGTAGAGGTTCTCTTAACCCTGGTTCTTTCCTCTTGTATATGGTTTTTGTTCTTTTTAGTTGGTATTTTTGGGGGGCTAGCTCTTGGTTGCGTGCTTGGCTAAACCTCAAGGCTTCTCTTTCCTAAATTTCTATTTTGATTTTCTAGGTTGCTCCTTCCTATTTTTTGCTTTTATGTTGGGAGTATTTTTTTGAGATTGTCCTTGGGTGGTAAATTTTAAGTTGGTCTAATTTTTGGTTTGATTTATTCTTTTGGAACATCCTTTTGGAATGGTTTTTTCTTGTAGTTTCCATGTCTTGTCAACTTGAGATTCTAAGTGTGATTTTTTTTTTAATTAGCAAGTGGGTTCTTGTCTCTAACGATGTTGTAGGTTATGGTGTTTCGTTAGGTTTCTTTGTTGTTCTCACTCTTGAAAGTGGTTTTATTTCTTTATCTTTCTACTATGGTATTTCCAATGAGAAATTTAAAATTGTGATCCATGGGTTGAAAAGTAAGAGATCCATGGACATGCCACATCATGACTAGAGGTAGAATAATCAAATTCTAATGGGGGATTAGGATTTAGTTTGTTGGACTTGGATGGGATTTACTCCTCAATTTTTTCTAGCATAAGCTACATTTTAACCCAAGATGCATGTGGTATAATATTTTTGAAATTTCAATGATGTTGAAGGATAAAACGTATGATTTCAATAATTAACTAAATAGAAATGGGTTTGACGATATAACACGTCGAGGTTGAAGGTTGATTAGTCAAATTTTGGTATGAGCTTGAGATTTGGATTGTTGATCTTGGAATGGGGTATTATCCTTAATTTTATCCAATATAAATGACATTTCAATCCAGGACACACATGGCATAAGAACACTGAGTATGAGATGACCATTTGGAACTACTAGGGGTGAATCACTGCCTCATCATTAGAGTTGATGGATAATAGGGTTTTCCTCACATGTCTAAATAATCCACTCCAAGAAATTTCTTGAGAAGAAATGATGGTGTTATCATTATAAGTTCTAGAGAAAATAAAATTTATAGGTGGCTTTAGGAGAAGGAAAGTTCAAAGTCTATTATAGGTGGTCTATTATATTTTGATAGAGGTGGTCTGCTCAGTGCATCCAGAAGTTTTATGGGTTTGATAAATTCATATCTCTCCCCATTCTTGGATGGAAGGGAGGGTTAAATATGGAGGTGTTGAATTCATTATAAACACAATGTTGATTGATGAAACAATGTCCGTCAATGAAAAATATGATTGTATAAATCAAGAGAAGCATTCCCTAGCTAGGGATTTGGAGAAGTTTCTAGAAAAGAACAAAAAAATAAGGTTGAAAATTGTGTTTTGAGAGACTCCCTATCCAAGCCCTAGGATAGGATAGTTATTCCAATAATGAGTTACTTTACTTTGGACAAGAAATTTAGTATTATTCGGAGTTTCCATGTGGAATTATTAAATTATCTTCAACATGGTAAGAGATTCCATATCATGACAATTTTATTGTGCTCAATTTAAAAGACCATGAAGTATTTTTAGTGTGGGAGAGTCTCCAAGCCTCTGCATCAGGGATTTTTGAAACTAATGTTTACTCATGTGATAGAGAAAAGAGATATTAAAATTAAGGTTATCCTAGGATTGGACTATGACTCCCCTCCAACTTCAAAGGATAATTCTAGTGCTCTTGGAGAGAAAATATCTAGAGATTCATCCCCTATTCCTTAGGAAAAGGAAGAGGATTTGTTGGGAAATTCCACTGATTTTTATCCTGGTACAAAAGCTAAAAGTTGCAAGAATGATGTTGAGTAGTGGTCCGCTTCCCAAGAGGAAATTAAATCCCTCATTGAGACAAGGTATTCCAAATGTCTGGAATAGCCTAAGTAGAAGTGAAAGGATGGGGATGCTACCCTCCATGTCCTCTTCAATGATGATTTAGAGAACTTGGGTGGTGAGGACCCCAAGTGTAAGTTGTCAGTTAATGAGAAGTCTCCATATTCCTTAGGATAGAAAGCTTTAGATTACTTGATGGGAGTATCCTCTACCAAGGTAAAGGGAAATTTTTTTCTTTTAGAGCCTATTCTTTTTTCAGATTGTGTAATAGCTATCAAATAATAAAATATTTGAATTATTATATTCTGAGAATTAATATAATGGTTAGTATGATGGTAGAATAGGTGATTGCTCACCTAGAAGATGTTTAAAAAAATGATGGACATTTACCCTTAACAAGAGCTAGATGTGTTGGAGAAAAATCCAAAAATATAGAACTGAGTCCTGCTTGTGTGTTTTTTCCCTCTTCGGTTGTGCATCTCTTTTCTAGTTGGTCTTTTTGTTTTTTTCTACAGTGTCTACTTTTGGCCTTTATCTTGTTGGTTTAATAATTATCTCATTTTTGTGTCCTCTGATTTGTTCCTCTTTGACGTTTTGAGGTATTTTCTATTTTTGTAAAAGGTTTTGGATCCCTTTCAAAATCCCTTCCTTATCAATCAAAAAACAAATTCTTGATAGTAATAAAATAAAGAGTGATGAAGGCAAAAATTTTATAAAATTGTTGGAAGAATAAATGAATATGCATGGAAAATGATATCCTCTTTGCCTCTTGTACAAAATACATTTATGAAGCTTTGAAAAATAATTTTCCCTAATTTTGGAAGCAGGATTGGAGGCTCCAAGCTAATTTTCTATGTGACCAAGTGATGCTACTCCATACTTGCTTTAATACCATGTTGGATTTCATATTTATTGTTTAAAATTTGACTTAAGCAATATATCCACTCAACATAAGAAAGAATGAAATATATAGTGGGCACCTACAGGTATCATAAATAATCACTATATTATTTATAGATAAGATACATACCACTCCGATACAATGGATGGAATGGTAGGGGTATTTATTCAAATACCAAAACCACAATTACATAAATAATTTTAACCTAAATTGACATAACAAGAGAAATTTAGGTTAATTACAAGTTTATAAGGTGAGAAACATAACAAGGTTAATCATGGCCTAAAGGTCTTACATGATAAAATAATACAAAAAATTAAATACATGTGTACAATATTTTCTCATAGGACTACACAAGATTACATCATACAATGTTGACCTTGATCATAAATCATATTATGCTCTCAAAAAAGATTAAGCACACATATTTTTTTTCTTTAATATTTTCAAAACATTTTTTTTTGGTAGATAAGATAATATAGCATTAATATCGGGTTTAACAGGTTGACCCAAAACCTTTTACAAAAATTAGCCTAGGGCTATTGATGAACATGTCCTTACTAAGGATCTTATATATGTAAAATCTACATGCCGCAAAAGCCATTACATCCGGTAAGGCACATAGCCTGTTATCAAAAAGAAACTTCCCATACAACATTTTGGGTATACCCCGAGAAAACACACCTGCTTCATAATTACAAAAAAAGAAACAGACACGAAATACATTCTGAAACCGGGTGAGGGAAGAAAGTAGAGAGGGGAGGGCTCTGGTCCCTCCCCTGCTCCCCCTCCCATGGCTCCTGGTTCCCGCCGGCTTCCGGCTCAACCCAGGTCATCCCTCCCGGGGAGTGGTTGTTTGCAGATGATCTCTTGGGGGAGATCCTTCTCCACTATCTGTGCCCCTCCCGGCCGGCTAGGGTTTCCTTGGTTGTTTTTTTGGACTGGTGCTTCCCAGGGATCCCTGTTTGGTTGGGGATCCCTTCCCTTTTTCCCTCAGGCTTCCCCCTGGGTTTTTTGCAGGTTATTCGCATGGATCTGGTCCCTTGCGTTTCTCGATGCGGTGGAGGTGATGGTTTAGGGTTTGGACAGCTTCCCCTTTTTCTTGTGAATCCTCGGCGGGCTCTGTGCTTGGACGGGATTCTTGGTCCCTGCTGCTTGGGATCCTCTTCTATTTTCTCGAGGCGGGTTCTTTGTGGTGCAACTCTTTGGTCACTTCCTGATGGGCTGGATCCTCTCTGTGCTGGCTGTCGGCTTCCTGCAGGATGGCTCTCGCTGAACGGAATGTTTTCCCGGTGGGCGGGATGGTTTCTCCATAGGGCGGGATCTGCCAAATCCGCGTTTTCCCGCGAGGCGGGATCCTTTATTTTTTGCTGGTTTCCCGGATGGCGGGATTTCCCTGTTGCTTCCCGCTAGGCGGGACTGTTTGTGGTGGTTTTGATCGCTTCTCGCGAGGCGGGATTTTATTGTAATGATTTTTCTTTGCTTCCTGTCGGGCGGGATCTTCTCGATGGTGGTTTTTGGCTACTCCCCGTGGCGGGATCTCCAAAACTACTTCCTTTCTTATTTGTCTGTTTCCCGTTGACAGGGATTGTTTCATGCTTACTGTTACCGTTGGGCGGGATTTCTGTTTTGGTGTTCAGTTTCAAGGGATTGATGCCCTAGGCCTATTGCTTATGTAATCAGGTTTTTTTAGGGGTTACGTTTTCTGTAATAGGCTTATACATAAAGCCAGGAGGCATGATGCAAGGCTGATTTTGTACATAAGGTTTTGGGATCCTCTATAAAAACCCTTTTTTAATCTACTATAATAATTACCAAAAAAAAAAAAGAAACAGACACAGATCCCTTCCTTGAAACAGTGGAGAAACAAAAATCTGCAAACACACAATAGAGTACTGAAAAAACTCCCACAACATTTGTATATACAGTTACTCTTAATAATTCTTTGGTAATTTCTTTCTTCCGCATATGACATGCTTTGGGACCACATCCTATCTTGGCCAATCAGCCTTGGAGAAGTGAACCTGGTGGCTAGATTTATGGTGGTGGCTATCTGGTGGTCCACGTGGCTCTTGTTCGAAGTCTTATATTGTCGTTTCTTTCTTGCCCTGTGATTATCAACCAACCTCAAATTACTAAGACAACTAGGAGCCATGTTATCTGACATGTGACTGTCCCCATTAGTCTTTGTGGTATTTCCAAGTAGCATCCACCAAGACTGATAGCTCGAATAATTTTTATTATGAGTCCATTTCAAAAAAGAAACGAGAATACTCATAGCCTTTGAACTTAAAGTGCCTTCCCTGTTGGAAAATTCGACTATCATTCTTGGCATTCTAATTGAATAAGCTCATTTACTTCGCTCGGGACACCGTGTTCCCATTTGAAAAGTCCATCACAATTGACACCCAAATTGGCCAGCTTATCAACAACTTTGTTAGCTTCTCGAAAGACATGTTGGGCTTTTATGTCCTGTCTTCCCTGGGAAAGGATCCTAACCTCTTCAACAGTTATTTTAATCCTCCAAGAAGGTGTTTTCCAATTATTGAGGAGATTTATAACATGCATAGAGTCTCCTTCTATGATCAAATTTCCTTCTAATTCTTGAGTCATTTGAAGGCCTATCCACATAGCTCTAGCTTCAGCTTCGTTGTTCGTCCTTGTTCCCAAATATTCGAAAAATGCAAGAATCATATTTCCATTATGATCTCACACAATTCCACCAGCGCTTGTTCTATCAAGATTGTCCTTAGCCGCTCCATCAAAATTAATCTTAAACCAACCCGTAGGAGGTGGGGACCACTTAACATTGGCTCTGGGGTTGACTACCCTAGGCAAAGACTCATCTAAAAATGTTAAGCTTAAATATTGAGCAATCGTGTTCTCTTGCATATGAGGTTTACGACTATCAAAAGGGATAAGGTTCACATTCTTGTTGGCAAAGGATAAGATCCTGGCAATGATAGTTTGATGATCATGGATAGACTCATTAAAGACTCTATGGTTCCTTTCTAACCACACATGCCAAATATAGTGATTGAGACAAATTTTCCACATGTATTTAAGTCTTTGGATTGAAAATGGGTAAGGCCACTAGATGAACAAATCAAGTACGGTGGCTGGTTTAACCCAGAAAATATTGAAGGTCTGAAAAACCCCACTTAGGACAGTCAAGGAAAAAGGGCACTCGAAGAAAATGTGATAAATGATCTCCTAATTATCCCTGCACAGATAACAGTGATTAGTGATACAAATACCTTTACGTATCATATTATCAATGGTTAGAATTCTTCTTTGGATAACCAACCATGAAAAGACTGCAATTTTTGGAATTAAATTTTTTATCCAAACTAAGTCCTTTTGGAGGATAAAATTCTCGTCATCAAGCAGAATCTTATAAGCTGATTTAACAGTGAACTACCCTTTTTTCGTAGGAGCCTAGGTCACTTGATCTTCCTTGGATATTATGGGGATAAACTTTTGTCCGAGAATGTTACAAAGATCATTTGATTTTTCTTGAAATCCCTAAATCCTTATTTGTTTCCACTTCATTTTGCCTCTGTCCTCAACCATATAATCGGAGACTTTTTTGCCAATGAGTTCTTCCATGATATCTCTGATTCAGGCTAAGTTAGGATATTGCGTCAGTGGTTCGTCCTTAGCCCACTTGTCATTCCAACAATTTATCCTCTCACATATTTCCAAAACATATTAAGCACACATAAAACTATTAAAAAATTAATTATTTTAAAACTATAAAAAAATAATTAAAGTGAAGTGTATCAAAATAGCTTCCAATTAAATCATCAAAAATGTACAATTCAAACAACAATAATTACAAATTTTTATAATTCTTATTCTAAACTATCAATTATTAGAGGTAAAAATAAAGTTTATATATTTTTAATTATTCATAGGTGAGCTGGAGAGGAGAGGGCAATCCTCCAAGGGAGGTCCCAGGTTTGAATCTCCATCCTACCAAAATGTTGAATTGGATATCCAAAATCCAATTGATAATGTTGGTACGGGTAGGGTCGGGTGCGACTCCCGGATGACTTTGATGGTGTAGAACCCCCTAGTTGTGGTCTCTCATACCAAGACGATCCCGCAAAAGATTTTTCACTTTTAAAAAATACAATGTAGATGCTACACATTTTAATGTTATTTGTATTTAAAAGTTTAAAAGACAAATAATATAATTTAATTCACTATAAAAAATTTAGGATTATAGCTTCCACTAATTCATCGACAAATAAGGGTTTTTCAATTCAGTAAATAAAAATTATAAATTTTTAATAATAAATTTTAAAATTATAATTTATAAAAAGTAATAATATTTATTTTTTTAATTATCTATAGATATGTGTAGTCTATCGACAAGGAAGCCACTTGTATTATCGATGATGTGACCGAATTACGGATGTATATAAAAAATATTACTCGAAAAAAATTATTAAGTTAATTTTTTTTTTGCATAAGATGGCTCATATAACACTCAACATGTTCTCTTCATCTATGTCAAACTAAAATCTACTTAAATGTAATGTCTAATAAATTTTACTTTATCCCTATTATGGTTTCTTTTGTATTTAATGAATCTAAAGATAACTGTGAATAATTATTTTGTAATGTATTTTCTAGTTTATTATTAAATAATTGAAAATAAAAACAAAATGCATGTATGCATGAAGAAGGAGAAAACCGGTGCAATATAAATATGGAAAAAATCGTCATCTTTTGACTTTGATGGCTTAAGTTGCAAAGCTATCTACCTAATTCAATTTATCTATTTTGAAAAAAAAAAAACTTCTCTACCATATTTTTCTTTTTAATCAGTTTGTCTTTACCATATTTTTCTTTTTAATCAGTTTGTCTTTATTTTTTCCATTTAATCCTAGGAGGTTAAAACTTATTTATCCAACTACAAAAGAGGGTAAATGGTTTTCAAATTTAAGAAGTTTATTTAAAAATAAATATTAAGATTAACCTAAAGCCTACAATGTGGTTTATATTTATTCAATGATTAACATATCAAATTTCTTTGTTTATTGTAGGTGTAGAAGTTATAACATTATCTAGATATATTAAAAGTTTATTTTTTAATTGATAAAGTTAAGAATGTACTACATTTTAAAAGTAATTTAGAAGAAAATGTTACATTAAAAATAAAAGGATGTTTAGATACATGTTTAAGGTGATATATATTATACATTAATATTTTGATAACAACATAATTTAAAAATATAAATATAAAAGTAATTACAATTGTATGGATTGAATAATGTGCATTCTATTGTATACTAATTATATTACTTTCAGTATTGAAATATCTTATAAGTTGTTTTAAAAATTCTCCAATTTAACCATATAATTTTATTATTGATATTATCACAATCTTTTTCTTTTTCTTCAACTGATTGTATGGGATTGAAACAACCCTTACCCATATTCCATTAGGGAATCGGTAATTTTCCTTTCATTTTCTACTACCATATTATATCTTTTTTTTTTTGGTATTATTATGAAAGGAGGGTTTTGAAAGGAATCCCTCAACCTTTTACATCAACTCCCCCATGGGAGACAGACCATAAAACACAGTTGTGCAAAACAACCACCCTAGCTCAGAAGAAAGGACACAAAAGATAAACATAAACACCACATGGAAACATTGCCAGCACCAAAAATAAGAAGGTGGATCCACAAACCAAATAGGCAAAGCAGAGGTAAGATCAGCGATGAGATAGCTCTAGATTTCCACCAAGGAGTATTTGAAACCCGACTGCCATGAAGGACAAAGTCAAAATGGGTGCCATTCTTCCAGTTTGAATTTGAACAAGAGCAATTATTGAAGGATGTGAATGGCACCAGCTGCCCATAATAGATGCGATGGAGAATTATTATCCTTGAGCAGAAGCTAGGCCACCAACGGATGAGATGAACATCGCAATCACAAGGTGCAACATTCCAACAATTCAAATTACCATAAGTGCCAACACTTTCGAAATAAAGGTGATGTAACATACTAAAATGCCATTGATCGGATTCTTGATAGACTTTAAGAGAGTTCTGCATTAAGAAGATTTAGGAGATCCATCGGGAAGTTATTTCTCCACATTGTAAAGCTAGGAAGGTTGGTTCCAAGATTGGCCAAACAGTCAGCAAGCGAATTACCCTCCCTTAGAATATGTGCCACCCTGAATTGATTTAAACCTTGGAGGTACCTTCTCGACTCCCACATCATATTTGTGACATTCCAGCTCAGATCAGCAATGGAATTAAGAATATTAATCACATTCTTTGAGTCCCCTTCAATCTCAGCATTCAGATATCCCAAATCAACCAAGAGTTTAATGCCTTGGAAAGTGGCTTGAGCCTCCACAAAGTGGGAATTTTGGGATGATAAATGCTCACAATATGCCACAATAACTTTTCCCATGTTGTTCCTAATGATGCCACCCACCCCAATGATCCCAGGATTACCTTTTGATGCCCCATTAAAGTTCAATTTGAGCCAACCAATGGGGGGTGACCATCTCACATTATTCCTTGGATTTGGCACAGGAGGCCTAGGGTCAAACCTTGGGAAGCCCAACTTAGCTTCCAATAGAACTTCAGCAGGAGAACTCTTCAGGCAATTTCTCCCTAGATCAGGAAACGCATTGGTAACATTCTCAATTGAACTCCATAAAATTTTGAGACCTATTCTAAGGGTATCTCCTTTGTAGTTTTTAAAAGCCCTAGCATTTTGTTCTTTCCAAATGCCCCAAAAAATATGTGGTAGGAGGAAGCTCCATAGGCACTTGAGATGAGGGGCATTAAAGGGGGAGGTCCATTGTAGAATAAAGTTTTCCAAGGAATTAGGCAACACCCACTGCACCCCCAACTTATCCAGAATGCAGACAAAAACATCATGAAAGAAGGGACATAAGAGCAACAAATGAGTAGATGACTCCCAATCAACTTCACACAAGTAGCATCTATTTACAATTTGCATACCTCTCTTAAGAAAATTCTCAATGGAAAGAATCTTATTAAAGCTGGCTAACCAAAAAAAAAGGTTGACTTTAAGAGTTAGTCATTTCATCCATATTCTCTCGATCTAAAACAATCACGGAGTATCAGGATCAATAAAATTATACATTGCTTCTATAGTGTATCCTCCCTCATTATCACCAACCCGAATGATCCTATCTTTGACATATTTAGATCGGAAAACCTGAAACTATAATTCCTTAGCAACAAGAGACCAATCCTGTTGGACATCCATATCTCAAATCATTGTTGGAAGTTGAAAGTAAGATTTATGAGTATTCTAATAAATAATAAAATTAACAAATTTAACACAGCCCACAGCACAGGTGGTTGCCTCAAGAATATGAAATCTCTGGTCAAAAGAAAGGGGTTTTTCTCCCAACCACGAATCATTTCAAATATATATGGATTGTTTTGCCAATAATCCATCTGCTACTACTATGTAGGAAGACTCTAGATTTTAAAAGGCTTTGCCAAAACGGAGAACCTCCTTCAGGAAGTGGATTTGGGAGAAAATTGACAAAATTGTATTTCACCTTGAGGATCTTCACCCACTCCATCAATTCATCATATGCGACTTTCCACCCCAATTTAGAAACTAAGGCCTTATTCATATTCTTTACTCTTTTAAACATAAACCAACATACTTCTTCTAATGACAAACCTACTCCCATGAAGCTAAAAGAAACTTACTTTTCATCTTCAGACCAACCCATAAGAAGGATTTGAATGTACTTTCAAATTTGATAATGATATTTCTAGGAAGGCTGAAGAGCGATATGAAATAAATGGGGATGCTTTGGAGAGTGCTATGCACAAGAACAACATTCCTATCCTAAATCAGCAATGCTCCCTTCTAAGTCATTAATTTTTGCTGTATTCTTTTGATGATCAAAGACTAAAGAGAATTATGGACCCTACTAGTAAATAGTGAGAGGATAAGGTAGACTGTAGGAAAGGAGGAAATGTGGTATCCCAAGATATTAGCTCTTTTCCATTAGTGCTCAATCAAAGTATTCAAAAAAATAAACTACTCTTAATAAAATTGATTCAATGACCTGTAGGTTTCTCGTAGAACACCAAATGATCTTTAATTTCTCTCGCTTGGAGTACAAAGACCAAAAAGGGAAGCAGAGCATCATTTTTGAACTATTGATGAGAAATTGGTCTGCAAGATAAAAGTAGGAGTTAGACTTTCTATTATCGGGTTTAAAGCTAGGGATCTTCCTAGGGCTTCTACCATGATTATAAAAAGGAATAGAGAAAGAGGATCCCCTTGGTGAATACCATAGCGAGATTGAAAAGAACTAGTAGGAGAGTCATTGACAAGCACCGAAAACCAAGTAGTGGAAACACAAGCTTCGATCAACTCAATCCACTTGGAACCAAAACCAAACTTTTGAAGAACTCTGAACAAGAAGGCCCAAGACACACGATCATAAACCTTATTCATATCGATCTTAAGGAAAAATCCTGATCTCCCACTTTTATGAATAGAATAAATTAATTCATAAACGACAATGGCCTCATCAAAAATCTACCTTCTAACCACAAATTAGCTTTAGGCACTATAAATGAGAGTTGATAGGAGGCACTTGATTCTATTAGCCAAAATTTTTATTAGAATATTATAAATTGTATTGCATAAATTAATTAGTCTAAAATTATTACAGGACATGATGTTAAAAGATTTAGGGATCAAGACCAAAAAGGTGGAATTGAGGCCCTTCGGAACTACTATTTTCAACTACACTAACCTCAAGGTATTGCAAACATCCTTCCCACTGATGTGCCAATATTTATAGAAAGAAATGAAGGAAAACCATATGGTCCCAAAGCTTTTTACGGACCCATAGAATCCACAAATTATTGTATTTCTTCATCTAAAAATATTGTTTCTAGGGAGGAGTTCATTTATTGAGTACCCAAGCTAGGAATCAAGACGAGAAGAGAATATTTTGTTTGAATATATTTCAGAGTGGTTGAACCGTGCATAGATTCAAAGTCAGTAGCAGCCTCTTTTCTAATTTTATCGATATCATTATAAATTGATCCATTTGATTTGGTAATTTCCTTAATCTTGTTATGGCTTCTATGGTAAATTTAGAGTTTTTATCACCTTCATTTAGCCACAAAACCTATGACTTCTTCTTCCAAAATAGCTCATCATCAGCCAACTTGTTGTGCAAGGCAATAAGGATGTCTTTCTCCTTTTTAGCAGTCTCTATGGAAAGGCCTTCTTCTTCCACTGAATCTTCCAAATATTTAAGTTGGGCTCTCAGACTCTCCTTAGCTTTGAAGATGTCACCAAAGGTGTTCTTGTTCCAACATTTGAGCTTAATTTTGATCTTCCTAAGCTTATTTACTAAGAGATCCATACCTTCACCTTGCAGGTCTTCATTCCACCATTCTTTGATATGGTCTTCAAACTCTAGGTGATTACACCACATTGCTTCGAATCTAAAAGGCCTCGGATAAAAAGAAGAATTCACCAGCAATTCCATCCATAATGGGTTATGGTCCGAGCCAACCCTAGGTAGAGAAGAAAGAATAGCTCCCCCAAAGAGATGAAGACCCGATTTGGAGACTAATATTCTATCTAATCTATAGAGGATGAGATTATTTTTGGTTCATCGATTACTCCAGGTGAATCTAGCACCTTTGAGATCAAGATCTAGGAGCTCGACCAAACTGATAAAACTAGCCAGATCCTCCATGCTCCTGGGATCAACATAATTTCCTCCATTTTTTTGAGGGAAACAAAGGCGAGTTGAAATCACCCGCTAAAACCCAAGCTTCATCTATAAATATTTTCCTCATTTCTAACAGCTCAAGCCAGAATGAACACCTCTCAATGCTAGAATTGGGGGTGTAAATGTTGGACATAACCCATCTTCGGCCAGTTGACTTACAAAAAATAAAATATTAATGACACGTCCAAAGGAAGAAATAACATTACCATCGAATTTTGATTTATTCCAAAAACATAAAAGACCCCTGAAGAACCGGAAGCCTCACTGGTCGCAAATCCTACTTCCTTCCAAACTGTACAGAGAACTGAATTCCAACTGCATTCCTCCAACTTGGATTCCTGAATAAAGATAATATCCGGGGACTTATCTCTTCTTAATGATGCTAGGATGCACTTTTTAGAGGAACTGTTAAGTCCTCTAATATTCCATGAGCACATCTTCATTTATGGGGTTTGAAAGATAATTTTTTCATAGCCTCCCCATGTAGAGGAGACTTGTACCCATCCAATATCAATTGGCTACTGTTATCGTCACTTCCATTTTCCATATTTAGGTGAGCTTGACCACCATTTGCAATATCATTCTCAATTTCTCTTTTCCTGATAGTTTTTCTTGATGGTTTTCCAACTTTTTTCTCCACCCCAAAGTCGATACGACCCCTTCTATGGCTTCTGGTCTTAGGACCAGGAGAGCCTTTCTACAGCACAAGTTTCGAGGAGGCCATCGAGCTTTCCATCCCTTGCTTCGGGGAGGTCAAATTTGGCTTTAGAGAAGCCAAAGGGCTAGTCATTCTTGGGGAAGCCATCGAACAATTTCTTAATGCCTCCACAAGCTATTGTAGAACTGGCTCCTCCATAGATAGAATTTCAAAGGAATTTTGAAGGGGAAGAGCATCCCCTTTCTTAGGATGGCCCGATTCTAGAACCACCTCCTAAATTTTGAGAGGTTCCTCCTTATCTTTAGTTAAGATATTGGAAGGCAAAAGGTCCTTCTCCTGCACATCTCCATTATCTGCTATCTGTGTTGCTATACCCCCTGGAGAGGAAGCAATATCTTTACCTTTTGAAGCCGTCGAAGGTTTTACAGGGGTCCATCTCTCCTTAGTCCTCAAATGAACCAGAGGCTTGGATTTCAAATGAAGGGGGCAAATATTTTTATGATGATCACCCTTCCCACAAGCCTGGCATGCCAAAGGCTTGTTCTCATACTCAATGGATTGGACCCATGTCCCCAGGTGGGTGATGAGTTCGACTAAACTCGATAGTTTCTTTTCAATGTCTACCATAATGCACATTCTAACATACTACATTTGAGACATGGAGTTGGTGGTTCGATCAAAGGAGACAAAGTCCCCAATGGTTTTAGCCACCACATGAAAAACACTCTCATGCCATAGATGAAGAGGAAAATTTAGCAACTTAACCCATAAAGAAACTAGGTTAATACTCTGCATCACCGGATTAAAATTTGGCCCCCATATTCAAAGAAACAGTCCCCATTTCCTAAAGAACCAAGGACCTCCTTCCAAAATTTTCTTTGAATCAACTTCACAGTTAAGCCTAATGAGAAAAAAGTTCCTAGGGATGGCAACAATGTCCAGAGACCCTAGTGGATGCCATATGGTCAATGCCCACCGCTTCAGTGCATCCAAATCTAGCCTTCCCCCTTGAAACTTGCCCACCAAATTCCACATCCCATCCATAATGATATTATTGACTAAACAATATGGGATGCGAATTTGATTTATCTCAGGGTTAACATCGCATGGGACACACACAATACCACCTTTTGAACCAACCACCACCTTAGCAAAGGAGATAGGGGTGGGATCCTTCCCAGAGCTGACCTGGGTGCTAACACCATTCTTACCTGGATCCCACTGGGACGTAAAATAGTTTCTCTCCTTCATAAACTTTGGGACCTCCTCAGCATTCTCGGTAATTGATAGCAATTCTAGAACCTCCACTTCACCCTCACTAGAGTACCACATCACTCAATTTTGATCATTCATTGCTCCAAATAAAGGGTATTAGATCCACCTCCTCTGCAATGCTCATCTACCTCCTCTGCAACACTCCTCTAAAACCCTATTCTGCCTCCTCTAAAACCCTAATCCGCATCCTCTGCAACGCTCCTCTGAAACCCTACTCATTCAATTCTGATCATTCATTGCTCCAAATAAAGGTTATTAGATTCACCTCCTCTGCAACACTCATCCACCTCCTCTAAAATCATATTATGCCTCCTCTAAAACCTTGATCTATTTTCTCTAAAACCCTAATTGGTATCCTCTATAATGCTCCTATGAAACCTACTTTTTCTTACTATATTATATTTATTACCTTATTGTTTTATTACAATTACTTGGATATATTTTTTATTAGATAGGAAAACATAAGATTTTGAAAGGATCCTTAACCTTTTACAATGAAAGAGACAATAAAAACAAGAACAGTTATTTGGGACAATAGAAACAAGAACAGTTATTTATGCATCGAATGACAAGATTCAAACTTGTATCTCCTCCTTAATATTAAGGAAAGTAAATGATTGAATTAATGCCATTTGATATAATATTACTATAATTATAATTAAACTAGCTTAGCTATAAAGGATATATATCTAAAAATGTTGAGATTTATCAATATCGAGGCACCTATCTCATTTCTTGGGGGTGTGATCTCCAAGATAGGTGCCTCGGGATTGATAACTCTCGATGTTTTTAGATATATATCCTTTATATCTAAGCTAGTTTAAATATTTTAAATGTTTGCAATGGTTGGTTAGTCGGTTGTTTTAGTTTAAATATTTTAAATGTTTTTGTTAATGTCGGCTTTTTTAATAAAAAAAAATTGTTTACGACGTGACATGTATGACCTCTTTGCCTCCCACCCCCTGTATGCCATTGTAGGAACGCCTCTCGATGTAAGAACACCTCTCGACATGTATGACCTCTTTGCCTCCCACCCCCGTCTGCCATTGTAGGAACGCCTCTCGACATAATAAATATAATATATTTTTTAACAAACATAATGATTATTATTAAATTTAAAACTTTAATTTTATATTTTAAAAATACAATTAATAAATATATAAATAAAATATTCAAATATAAAATATATTCACCCGAGTGGTGTAGGTGAGTTGGAGAGGAGAGGGCAATCCTCCAAGGGAGGTCCCAGGTTCGAATCTCCACCCTACCAAAAAGCTGAATTGGGTACCCAAAATCCAATTGATAATGTTGGTGCGGGCAGTGGGTGTGACTCCCGGGTGACTTTGACGGTGTAGATCCCCTGTTCGTGGTCTCTCAGACCAAGGCGGCCCCGCAAGGGGTTTTTCACTAAAATATATATATATATATAATATTCATATATAATCCATAGTTATTATTAAATTGAAAACTTTAATTTATCTTTTAAAATACTAAATATAGTAATAAAAATTCAAATATAAAATATATATGATATTAAAATATTAATTGGACCAGCAGAGTAGCAGAAGGGTGAAACCAGCAGCCGCCAACAGCCGAAGAGTGGAGCAGCAGTCTCCAAGTGCGGGGAGGGAGGAGATGTCGATGGGCGGGAAGTCGTCTGTAGGGGAGCCCGGGAGCGGCTACGGTTCGTGTCTTGGGCGCAGCGGAGCAATCGAAGGGCACCAGGGATCCGGAGGTGCGGAAGCGTCCGGACCCATTGAAGAAGACCGGGCTGTTGACGGTGTCAGTCGGGGTAAGGACCCACCAGACAAAGGGGGTGGTGGGGCTCAAAAGTCTTATGCCCAGGCAGTGGCCTCAAAAACCCTAAACGGGTTTTTTACCAAAGAGTTGTTTCCGGTTGGGGATGAGCTGGACATCCCGACGGAAGTTCTTTCAAGCTTCATGGAGTTTGAGAAATTTACCCTCATAGGCAAATTCATTGGCGGCCGTCCCGACATGGAAACTATCCGAAAGTGGGCAACAAGCAAATGGAGGACTTCTGGTCATATGGAGCTAGCGGCCCTATCCCGAGGTTTTTTTGCCATTAGACTGAACAATAAGGAGGATTACTATAAAATTCTGGCTGGCGGGCCATGGTTTCTGGGCCGTAGAAGTTTATTCCTTAGGAAGTGGGACATGGATTTCAGTCCTGATACCCAAAACATCAACATTGCCCCAATATGGGTTAGGCTCCCGAATCTTCCCCTCTTTGGCTGGCATGAAAATGTCATAAGGGGTATTGCGCGCTCCATTGGGGAGTTGGTCACCATTGACCCACCCACCCGAGCTCGAACAAGGTTTGTCCAAGCCCGTTTTTGCGTTCTGGCAGATTTGGAGGCGGAACTCCCAACTTTCATCACTCTTCGGTCTGGAGGTACCTTTCTTCATAAACAAGCTATTGTCTATGAAAATAGACCAGCTTTCTGCCCCCAGTGTCGGTCCCAAGGGCACCTCCAATCCCAATGTCCTCTTCAAAAATCGGGTAAGCAGAAGCGTGAAAACGACAACCCCCTGGAGCATGGGGAAGGTCAGGTGAAGCAGTCAAATCTTCCAGATGCGAAGGGTCATGAATCTCCAGGCCCCTCTAGAGTCTGCATCGGACTCTCTCAGCCTGAAGAGAATCCCACTCTCCAATCGGACCCCGAGCAACTTGAGGCTGACAATCAGTAAGGAGCAGACTCCCACTTGGAAAGTGAATCGCAAGAAGAGAAGGAACGGACCCCATCCCAAATTGTGACTCAGACTGTTTCTCTCCCCCAAGATATGGGTCATCCCGATTTCAGCCGACCGAGACGATGCTAGAAGATTACCTCTTAGGAAGGAGGGGTGAACAATCCGGTCACATTAGCCCCCGAAACACGA
The DNA here is from genome assembly GCA_028583015.1 of Wollemia nobilis. NCBI lineage: Eukaryota > Viridiplantae > Streptophyta > Pinopsida > Araucariales > Araucariaceae > Wollemia > Wollemia nobilis. Next base: position 2,540,175 of record JAQPPZ010017068.1, read on the forward strand.
GGAGCCGAAAGCAAAGTGTGGATTTTGGTAGTGAGAGGAAGCGTGGCCGTCCTCCTAACAAAGACAAAGGGGACAAAGAGACAGCAAATGACGTTGCAAATGGAACCCAGTGTTTGCTGGTTCTGGATGACTCGTGGCGCTCGGACGGACGAAGCGCATGCATCAAAACCTCCCCCTCAACAAGGAAGGGGAGGCAAGAAAAACCTCAAACTGTCCAGATGAAAGTCCTCTCATGGAATGTGAGAGGACTGAATGGTGCAACCAAACGAAGGTTAGTGGTTGATCTCCGTAGGAGGACTAATCCTTCCATCCTTATTTTGCAAGAGACCAAGGTCGATGCTATCTCCTCTGATAAAGTTGCGAAGGCCATTTGGGCCAAGGCAAATTGTTTGTCCATCCATGCAGTGGGAACAACGGGAGGACTCATGGTTCTGTGGGACCCTTCGAGGTTTGAGGGCAGCCTGCTATCAACTTCCAACAGAATCATCAATGTACTGTTCCAGTCCAAAACCACCAATTTTTCCCCGGATTCCCGTCCAACGTTTATGCTTCAAATTCTGCCACAGAGAGAGCAGAAATGTGGAAAGCTATCTCTCAGATGAGGGAGAATTTTAGTAATTTTCCTTGGGTTTTAGGGGGTGACTTCAATTGTCCCCTTCATCCTTCGAAAAAAAAGGAGGATCCGACCACTTCAGCCGCAGCTTGGAGGACTTTAGGGATTTTGTCTCTACTAATGGCTTGCTCGACATCGAACTCAAAGGGGCTTCCTTCACTTGGAGTAACAGAAGGATTGGGAGCGGTTTGATTCAAGTCAAGCTCGACAGATTTTTTATGTCCCAAGAAGCCATTCCTATCCTTGGCGGGGCTATCCTTTCGGCTCTTCCAAGGATTGGGTCTGACCATAACCCTATTTTCTTGGAGGCGGATGATGGGCCTGTTTTTAAAACCCCTTCAAATTTGAATCCATGTGGATCTCTCACAAGGACTTCAAAGGTTTGGTTTCAGCATGGTGGCAATTGAAGGTGGAAGGAAATGCTCCTAAGAGGGTGGCTCTAAAGCTCAAAATGGTCAAAGAAAAGCTGAAAGTTTGGAATAAAGAGGTTTTCGACAACATTTTTGAGTCCAAAAAATCCATCTCTGAGAACCTGAAGGTTTTGGAGGAAAGGATGGAACTCGAAGGTTACACTGAGGGTCTCAGGGAGGAAGAGCGGAGTCTTTTGGTGGACTTTCATTCTATTCTCGCTAGGGAGGAAACGTTCTGGCGCCAGAAATCTCGTGACCTTTGGTTGAAGAATGGAGACACCAACACGAGGTTTTTCCACGCGTCTACTATGAGGCACAGAGGGGCCAACAAGATCAGAGAAGTGGCTTGTAAGGATGGGCGCATTACCAGGGAGATAGAGGAAATCAGGAGCGAAGCGGTTGACTTTTTTCAAGATTTGCTTGGCACTCCTCCGGACAAAGCAACCTTCAGGTCCAGAAATCTCTGCTCGCCAATTTTTCGACTAAAGTCCCCCATGAGGTAAGCATTAAGCTTCTGGAACCTTTTTCCTCGTCCGAGATTAAGGAAGCATTGTTCTCCATGCAACCAGATAAGGCCCCTGGCCCCGATGGTTTCCCCCCCGATTCTTCCAAGTCATGTGGGAGGTCGTGGGTCCGGATGTGTGCGATGCTATTCGGGTTATTCAAGCTTCCGGATCCATCCACCCGAAACTCAATTCCACCTTTCTTGCCCTCATTCCTAAGTCTCCCGCCTGCAAAAGTTTCTCTCGACTATCGGCCCATCAGCTCGTGCAATGTTTTTTACAAGATTCTTACCAAGTCTATAGCCAATAGACTCAAAACAGATCCTCCCCATCCCGATTGATCCTTGTCGTGGAAGCACCGTTAAAGGCAGAAACATTCTTGATGGTGTCATCACTGTCCATGAGACCCTTCATTTCGCTTACCGCTCCAAGAATGCTGCTCTTTTTCTTAAGCTCGACATGAACAAAGCCTTTGACCGGGTTGATCAAAATTTTTGTGTGCAGTCCTCCTCAAGTTCGGCTTTCATCCCCACTGGATTGACCTTGTCTACAGTTGTATATCCACTCCCTTTTTTTTGTCCCGGTCAACGGGTCCCCAACTGGGTATTTCCAAAGCACCAGAGGCCTCAGATAGGGCGATCCTTTATCCCCCATCCTTTTCATTCTTCTGGCGGAGGTTCCGAGTTGGTCCATGAAAGAGGCTCTTCGTCAGAACAAGATTTCGGCATTTTGCCGACTTCTAGAGTTGATCCTGTCACTCATCAACAATTTGTGGACGACACCCTCATCTCCACCGGGCGTCCGTTGCCCAAGCCAAATCGCTCAAGCGGATCCCGTCCCGTTATGAGCAAGTCGCAGGGCAAAAGGTCAATTACATCAAGAGCAAAATCTATTTTATTAACACTCCCCGCGCGAGCAACTTCGGATTGCTAGAATTCTTGAATGCACTATTGATTCCCCGCCTACGTCCTATCCGGGGTTGCCTCTATCTTATAGCGGGCGGGCGAGTGGGGATATGTGGAACATGATTCTTGAGCGCCTTCACAAGAAACTCGAACTTGGAAGGGCAAACTCCTTGTCGCAAGCCGAAAAAGCCACCCTTACCAAAGCTTGTCTTTCGGGGATCCCGACCTACTTCATGTCGGTGTTCATGCTTTCGATTGCAGTTCACTCCAAAATTGAGAAGATTCAGAGGACCTTTCTATGGTCTGGCAGCGAAGAGAAATCTAGACTCCCCCTTGTTGCCTGGGACAAGGTGTGTTCGAGGATAGACCAAGGCGGTCCGGGGTTGAGAAGATCAAGACTTATGAATTTGGCTCGATAGCGAAGCACGCTTGGAGGATTCTATCTAGCGACCCGGTGGAGTGGGTTAAGTTGGTTAAAAAGAAGTATCTTGGCCCCATTTCCTTCTTGGATGCTGAGACCTCCTCCGTGGCGTCGACCTTTTGGAAATCTGTGCTCCAAACCCGACATTTGATCAGCCCGGGAGCCCGCTGGATTTTGGGTGATGGCAACCTCATTTTCTTTTGGAAGGACAGGTGGGCGATTGAAGAAGCCCTTGGGTCGAGGGTGGATCTCGCTGGGCTGAGAGGTTTGATTGACCCTAACTCCCAACTCAGGGTGGCAGAGTTCATAGACCGGAGCACCCGTTTTCCTTGGTGGAAGATTCCAGTTGTGGAGGGGTTTAATAATGAGGTTACCTTTCTTGCAAATATCCTCCAGTCGGTTTTAATTCCTTCTGCCAGGAGGAATGACAGAATCATCTGGAGTGGTACGGAGGATGGGCTTTTTTTTGTTAAATCAGCTTATGAGTTTCTTACCACCAAGACTGCTCTGGACTACAGGTGGAATACCGTGTGGAGGAAAGGAGTCGTCCCTAAAATCAACTTCTTTGCGTGGATTGCTTTCCACAACAAAGCCTTAACAATTGACAACCTTCACAAGAGAGGTTTTGCCTTCCCCAACAGGTGTTACTTGTGTCTTGCAGATTGCGAGACGAGGGATCATTTATTCTTGCATTGCCCGTTTTCCCACTCGTTCTTAGTATTGTCCTATCCTCCTTCCAAATCCTATGGTGCTCTCCCCGTTCCCTCGTAGATGCTTTCCACCAATGGCCTAATCCTTTCAAGAATCCCAAACTCCGCTTCCTCCTCGAGGCCTCCTTCCATCATTCAATTTGGCAAATTTGGTTAGAGAGGAATGCCAGAATCTTTGGCATAGCTCCTAGAGGGCCCCCTTTCGTTGCTCAAAGGGCGTTGTCCTACGCCATCGAGAATTCTATTGCTGTTCCCAGTCCCCGTCCCTACCTTCCGAGCGAAGAAGCGATTCTCAAAATGATGAATCTCTGGTCGTTTCTGGAGGTTGTTAAAGGGCCCCGTCGAAGGAATATTGTTTGGACCAAACCCCCCGTGGGGTGGATTAAATTAAACTTTGATGGAGCGGCTAAGGGGAATCCCGGGCCCGCTGGTGCTGGGGGTGTTGTCAGAGATCATGATGGGAATCTTGTGATGGCCTATTGTGAAGATTTGGGCTCCCGCACAAATCACTATGCCGAAGCCCGAGGCGCTCTGAAAGGTATTCGGATACTCTCTGAGGATCCTCGGCCTCTTATTATTGAGGGTGACTCGCTCAACATCGTGAATTACCTTCTTGGCACCAAAAATCCATCTTGGAAAGTCTACAACATCATCCTCGAGGCAAGAACGCTTCTCTCCTATCGTGGTAGGTGGAAAGCAAATCATACTTTGAGAGAAGGTAATCGCGTGGCCGACCACATGGCCAACAAAGGGCTCGCGACCACGTGTCCGGTCGTGTGGCGGTCTCGCTTCCCATCCGAGGTGGAAAGGTTGGCCAGAGTAGACATCCATTCATGATGCTTTCCTTGCACATTTTTTGGAAAGCCCCTCCGACGAGTTTTGGTGTGGCGTGGCAATTTTGTCTACTTAGCTGTCCATGGTGTCTTGTCTGTTTTGCTTTCCTCGTTTCATTTCTTCGGGCTCTACTTGGTGTTCCTTCGGTTTTGTCCTGTTTCTTTTTCGTTGGGTTTCCGTGCCTAAAAGCCCTTTTTACAGGTTTCCAAGTCTTTAGCATTAGGATGGCTTTACTTGCAATTAGGCTTATTGTTACAGCCAAGAGGTATGATGCATCATTAGAAATATGGCTAATTTTGTACATAAGGTTTTGGGATCCTCTATAAAAACCCACTGTTAATATATTAAAATAATTACCAAAAATATATATATTAAAATATTAATTAAAATAATTAAATCCTTATATTTTATAAGGACATTATAATGTGGTAGAGGTATATATTCATTATTTCATAAAAACATGGAAAAAGTTAAAGATACATGTTCATGTTCATCTTAATAAACATCTTAAATTATTATTATTATTTTTTTAAGCGAAAAACCCCTTATGGGGCCGCCTTGGTCTGAGAGACCATGAACAGGGGGTTCTACACCGTCAAAGTCACCCGAGAGTCGCACCCAACCCTGCCCGCACCAACATTATCAATTGGATTTTGGGTACCCAATTCAACTTTTTGGTAAGGTGGAGATTCGAACCTGGGACCTCCCTTGGAGGATTGCCCTCTCCTCTCCAACTCACCTACAACACCTGGGTCACATCTTAAATTATATACCTTATAATATGTGAGTCTATTTTAAAAGTACACAACTGCATTTCAAGTTTAAAGGTTTATTATCAATCTCTACCTCCTTTAAACTCAAATAACAATTTAATCGGAACGAGTGTGAAGGGTGGGTGTATGGTAGTTGTGTGTTAAATTTCCTATTCATAAGCATAGTTCTCGGTTTTAAGGAGGAAACTGCTCAACCCTATACCTTGATCATAAAGATTTTTAAACACTAACCGTATAAAAAAACTCAATTAATTATTTATTTTTATTATAATTATTATAAAATATAAACTATATTTAATTATATAATTTTTTATAAAATATAAAGTTTACTTAAACAAATAATTGTTACTATGACGATAAAATCTATCTTGAAATCGCAACAACCCATTTTCCTTTCTAATCAATATTTTTCCTATAATAATATGCATAATTCTTAATATACTTTTTAATTAATAATTTTAAAATTTTAAAAAATTAATATATTTTATTATATTTATATTAAAATTAAAATCTTTAAAATTTTATTAAAAAACTTAAATTCAAATAACCGAAAAAAAATTTAATATTTTTTTTTCCTGTTTCAGAACCTGCCACACAGATCTTCATGTCTCTATAACCATCATGCCACAATCATTTTAAACCTTTTACACCACTGTAAACACAAAAAATGAACAAACAATTCGATCCAACAAAAAAATCCAATATCTTTACATATGTAAGCAGAGTCAGTTTGTACAATCAACACTATTTCATAACGGAATGTTTGTAACAGGGTAACTGGTAACTTGATGGATAGATGGTCACCAACTTGCACAATGTCCACTGTTTGTGGAGGGTTATTCATTCCAGTAATTACACAGAAAATGACGGTTCCTAATAATACGTAATCGAGGTTATAAAATATTTATAAATACTTTAATTTCAATGATTACAGCTACTTATCTGCATGCCTTTTTGTTAACCTAGGTATCCAAATTGAAGGATTGAAGGTGTGGAAAAATTACATTTTGTATGATTTTATTTTGACAGCAACAAGATTATGAGCATTTCAATGAAGATTTACAATATGTTACTTGCGAGAGTTTTTAGGTTTCCCTCTCCACGACTGTAAAGATGTCAGTTATCTAACCAAAGGAACTCGCTCGGATGTTGAGGTATTTCAAAGACTCTCAAGTCTCTTTCTCTAGAAATCTTGAGTAGTTCAAAGGGTTCTCCTGCTCTCTTAATTTCTCTTGTTTTTTATTTTTGTTATATTGGAAGGATGGATTTTGAAAGGACCCCAAAACCTTGATTACAAAAGGATCAGCAAACATAACAAGTCATCAAACCTAAAACAACACAAAATATTTAGTGGATCCATAAAGGTAATCCCAACATGCAAAAGGGAATCATCTGAAGGTTCCGATGAGGTGACAAAACATTGAGCAACGAAGATAAGAGAAGTCATCTCTAGGTTGAATCAGTATTGACTTCAGGATTCTCCTCAACGGCCTTGTGATGGTCATTGAGCTAGCGGTAGAGATTATCCATGACTTTGGTAGTTTGGTGGTATAAGGTCCATGCAATTTTGGACGTATTTGCAACAACAGAGAGCATCATCACCGTGTTGGCGAAGTGGCTGAGAATAGAATTCTGGAACGTGTTGCTTAGGATCATCAATTGATTTGGAAAGTTTCCCACTGGAGGGGTTGCCTTCAAAGGTCACCTATAGGGGAAACCCTCAATATTTGCTTTCTTTGGACATGGGGACTCCTATAAAGTCTTTGGCCTATCACTGTGGTTGATCTTGATAGCTGAGCTCCTGAAAGAACAACACCGAAACTCAAATTTGCCAGAATAAGGAGATTCTTCAGGCACAAAGCTCTCGATTGAATTTTTGTCCAACTTGGAGGAATCCAAGGAAATAAATTATGGATCTTCGTCACTGACCACATTGTTCACAGGGGTGTCATGACTTGAGCTATGGTCAATGGACGAATTACCTTGGTTGATGGTGCAATAAATGGCTATGGATTGAGTCTACTTGTCAAGGGTGTATCTAAACAAGATTAGGTGCAGGCCTTAGTGGATGGGGTGAGAAGAATTCCATTTCCTAATGCTATCAATAGATATTTCCATGAATATAAATAAATAGTCAGATACATTAATCATTTTGATATCCTTAAGATGATTTAAGAATGCAAGATGGAAACTGCGCAAGGGAACATAAATTTTGTCAATAGTAAAATATAGTAAGATTGGGATTATCACACAATCCTAGGGAGCCAAAAGGAAATACCTAACAATACTACCTTTCACTCAGGTAAGCTTCTTACCTTTTTCAGGGAAGTATTCGATCTCCACCACCATGGAATACCTGTCACACTGGATAACAAACCCGTCATTTAGGATTTCAATCACTTCTGCTAGAAGCTGAGTTTTGATTTTGAATTGCAGACCACGAACTGTGTTCGACCTCGATTTCAAGTCTTGACAAACTCATCAAACAACTGCGCATCACTCCCACTAAATTTCTTCATGAAGGAAAAAAATCCATGGTTGCTAAGAATATCCTCCACAATTGGATCAATCTAAAGTGACCGAGCTAGAGGACGACCATTTTTGGCCACTAGGAAGGCACTTTGGAATTAAAATACTTTTGAGACTTATGCGGGGGATGGGAATCGAGCAATGAATTTTTCTAAGCCCATCCCTAAAGGTGAATTTATAGTGCTTTGAGGAGGGAATATGTCCAGAGGCTTGCAAAGGATGCATGCTAAAAGTTTTGGATGTTATTTGATTTTGAAGTCGTTGATGCATATGATAATTGCAAACATTTGAAATGTGTGCCTAGATGTGAAAGATGATCTCTACATGGGAAATTTACCACCATAGCATGTTTGAGATGCTCCTCGCATGGGAAAAAAACCACCATAGCAGGTTCAAGATGTTCCTCGCATGGGAAAGGAACCACCAGAGTAGGTCCAAAACACTTTGGTGTCAATGGAACTAGAAGGGAGGGCATTTTGGGAATGATTGAACCAGAAGTTGGCCGAGACGACACATTAGGACATATAAAACAAACTAAAGGTATTGATGATTAGTTCATGTGGACATGGTGAAGGAACCCATGGTGGACATGGGTCTACCAGGTAAACGGGATGAGGGAGGATAAGTGGCTAAGGAACTGGTTGTAGGAAGGTGGACTTGTGGGATGATAGTACTAGGGTGAGGAGGGTCAAGTGGATGGGTGTGATAGAAGTCTAAACTATGGTGGGGGGATAGCTCCAAACATGACACAGGGGGCCTAGGTAGGGGCTTAGGATGATATGGACCAATCATTGATGGACACATCAATTAAGGATTGGGGAAAACTAGTGTGCCAAATTTCAAGGGACTTTGAGCATAAACCCAAGTTGGCCATCAAGTCAACTGCACAATTTCCTTCCTTATAGATGTGTTGGATGATGATGTTAGGGTGGTTGTAGAGGAGCCTGTTGGACTCAACAATGATATTGAAAACTATCCATGTTGGAACCTTGCCACCTTTGATGTAATTAGTAGTGTTCAATGAGTCTCCCTTTATGATGAGCTTACAAGGAAGATCACTTAGGATGGAGAGTCCACGAAAAAGAGCTCTGGCTTGAGCAACATGATTTTTTTGGAGCCTAAATTCTTTGTTAATGCAAATATAATCTTACCACAATGGTCTCTAACAATACCACCACCCACTGCTCTTACGAAATTTCCCTTAGCAACACCATAAAAGTTTAATTTTAATCAACCTATAGGAGGAGGATTCTATTTGACATTGGTTCTATTGGTTTAGGGAATAGGCATTTGAGAAATATCCATAGAGAGATTGAAATATGTTGCAATGATGGCCTCAAGGCCAAGATCAGGAGATTTCAAGCAAGGTATAAGTTGAGCATTTTTAATGGCAACACACAACACTTTGTTACCAATAGAAAGGGGGTCCTTGGAAGATTTATAAAATGATCTATTGTTGCGTTCAAGCCACACTTGCCAAAGGAAGTTATGGAGGTAGAAGGTCCACAAGGATTTGAGATGAATATTTAGAAAATGATTGGACCACTAGGTAAATAGTTCAATAATTATGTTTGGCTGGACCCACTTGATACTAAATGTGTGCAAAAGAAAGTTGAGGACAACCCTTGAGAAAGAACACTCAAGTAACAGATGATGTGTTGACTCCCATATAGATTGACAAAGGTAAAAATGATTAGGGACAATCATGCCTATGATTAGAAGATTCTCAATGGTCATAATTTTATTTTGAGCCATGAGCCAAGAGAAAAAGGTGACTTTTGGGACTAGACGCTTGAGCCAAATTGAATTGACTGGGAGCAAACAGGTAGATGAGATATCTTGTAGAATATAGGCAGTCTTGATGGTGAACTGGTTGCTATCACAATCTCTCCAAACAAGGTAGTCTAAAGGACCACTATTGGGGATGACACAAGACTTGAGTGGGGAAGACAAAGAATTGGTTGTAGCAATGAGGTTGTTGTTAATATTATTGGTAGGAATTAGTTTCCAGGTAGGTCTTCCATGAACATGAGTTAGGAAATGAGAGACTTTCATACCAAAGAGGCAGTCAGTAACAAACTTTATCATGGCAAGACTACGGATATCAATCAAAGGATGATCATATATCCATATATCCTTCCATAAGTCAATACACTGACCATTACCAAGTTGCCATCTTGTACCTTTCTGGATTATGGATCTTGTCTTGATAACTAAAATCTAGAAGACGAAGCCTGATTGAGGTATTCCTTCTTGCATGAAACTATGGTTGTGTAAGTATTTTCTTTTGATTATGGAGACCCATTCAAAGTTGGCATTGGTGAAGATTTTCCAGCCTTGCTCTCTTTTTTGCTCTCCTTGGTTTCTCGTGTTTTCTCTCCTTTCTCTATCATGTGTTTTTTGGTTGTTTGTGGTTTTGCTCCTTGTATCATTTTGCTTAGGGCACTTTGCTAATGGTTCTTACGACTGGTTTGGTTTGTGGGCTTCACCCTTGTTTCTCTTATAGTATTTACGACTTGTATGGAATTGTTATCTTGTTGGTTTCTTTTTGGACTTAGTTCATGTTCATTTGGTATGTCCTCTCTCTTCTCTCTTGAATGGGAGTGTTCTCTTGTTGGTTTCTTTTTGAACTTGGTTCATGTTCACCTAGTGTTATGCTCCGTCCTCTCTATTCTTTCTTTAGGACAATCATAAAACTATATAAAAATTTTGGGGACCATTTCAAAATCCCTTTTTCCATATTATAAAAAATGTATATATATATACTTTAAAAATATTTTAAAATATATTTTTTAATTAAATAGTATTAATTTAATTAATTAGATTTCAATTAAGAGGATATTTAGTTTATATTTAAAAAAACCTAAATTTAAATCTTATTAATTTTATTAAAAACACACATAATAAATAAAACTTATTCCAATCTTAATTAATTAATTAATTATATAAATAAATAAAATATATTTTACAATAAACCAGTATCAACAATTTTTATATTCAAGTTTTCGAACCATTGCATAAGAGGCAATGCACCATAGATACAAGTGCCCTTCTATGTCTATGAACTTATGTGTCTTTTTGCTTCATTCTAGACCATCCACCAAATTGAAATAGGGTTGGGTGTCTCTTTTGTTTTAAAAGAAAAAATAAATTGGATAAAAAAATTAGGGTAAAGTATGCTATTTTAAACTAGGTTTATTTGTATTTGTAATAGGTTTCAACTTAGGTTTCTTGTATTAAAACTTATAAACGTATTAATATGATAGTGTTCATGACACCAATTTTTTTTAGATTAAAGGCAAGTTTTGAAAGGGTCTAGTTTAAACATAAATCTTCTAAATAAAAACTTAAAAAAATACTACTATAATATCCTTTCTCAAAGTTTTTGTTAATATTTTTTTGTTTCTTATAGTTTTAAACCATAGATGAAGTTTTTTACAAGTTTGGGGTACTGAATTTGTGTATAGTACAGAGACAAAATAAGGAAGGTCCTTATTATTTTCAGAATAGTTGTTGGTTTTCAATTTAAGTTTGTGCTTGTTTCTTGACTCTCCTAGGTGGGTTTGCTCCTTGTTGGTTTCTCTTGGTTCTTCCTTGGAAGCTTATGCTTCTAAGTTGTAAAAGTTTTGAGGATCCTTTCAAAACCCTTTCTTCCACCAAATAAATAAATAAAAACATATATAACTTAACCTGCTTTTACATATATAACTTAACCTGCTTTTTAGGTACAAGGACACGAGAATAGTTGGCAACTGCAGTGCTTTGGAACGACCACAAATATCATTATTTTCAAGGTTCAGGCCTAAAATTATAGGTTTATTTTAAGTATCAATGATAGATATATGATTTTAGTGAATAAACAAGTCTCTTTGTTTTTATGTAATTATATTTATGAAACTTTGAAGAATAATTCATATTGAATCTTAAAAAAATTTAAGAGTTTTTTAGCTAATTTTTTGCATAATTAAGTGATGATCCTCCATTACTTCTTTGATATCATGTTGGATTAATCACTTGTTTTTAAAAATACACATAAGCAATCCATTCACTCAAATTTTATACAAACAAACATAAAAAGGATGAAAAACACAAAAATATAATGAATATTTTTAGGTACCATAAACAATCTCTATATTATGTATAGATAAGGTATATAACACTAATATAATAGATAGAGTAATAAGTGTATTTATACCAATACCAAAACCTCAATTGCATAAATAAGTTTAACCTAAACTAACATAACAAGAGGATTTTAAGTTAATTACAATTTTATAAGGTGAGAACCATAACAAGGTTATTTGTGATCCAAAATACTTGCATAATAAAATTATATAATAAATTAAATTCATTTGTACAATGTTTTCTTGTAAGACTGTACAAGATTATATCATGCAATGTTACCTTGACCATAAGTCAAATTACACTTTTAACAAAAATTATATATGATTTCTTAAATTTTTGTTCTATAATTTTTCTTAGACAAATCAAACACATAAAGATCTTACCAAATTAATTATTTCTAAATTATAAAAAAACAATTTGTGTGAAGCATAGAAAAATAACTTCCACTCAAATCACCAAATATAAAATATACTAGGTTTTCCATTTTGTCTTTTTGGATGATTTGGCTAGGTTTTCCCAAATATTTTTTGTTTTGTTCAGCTTTCAGTGTTGATCCCAGTTGGGTTCACACTTTTTCCTCTCTCTAAGAGGTTTTGGGTCCTTTCAAAACCCCTCTATTAATAAAAAAAATATAAAATATACAATTCAACAAATAATAATTACAAATTTTTAACCATTCTTATTAAAAACTATACATTATAAGAGATAATAATAAAGTTTATTTATTTTTAATTATCCATTGCCAAGGATAAAATTTGAAAGCTACACATTTTCACATTATTTTTATTTAATAATTTAAAATCCAAATAGATATAATTTATTTCACCATGCAAAATATAAGATTATAGCTTCCACCAATTCATAGAACAAAACAAATAAGGGCAATTCAATTCAATAAATAAAAATTATAAATTTTTAATAATAATTTTTAGAATTATAGTTTACAAGAAATAAAAACAAAAATTATTTTAACTATCTATCAATGAGGGGCCTATGTTAACACCCTTCTACATCTTGGGGCTTTAGAAGGGAAAACTAGGGCATCGACCAGGTAGAAAAAGTAGTTTTTGCTTGCTGTAGAATCAAAGACAAGATTGTTGCTCTAAGAGGGTCCAATGGGGACTCCTCCAAATCCTCTCTTAGATAGGTAGAGTTTGTTTGCATATTTGTTGAAGGAAAAATCTCTAACAGAGACTAAAGAAGAACAAAAAACTACACAAAATGTTTTTTACGATTGCAAGAAAAAGATCAACATCTAAAAGATTCCATGGATGCTCGGTTAGAATCAAGACCAAAGATCATCATTGAGAAGAGTATAGTAGAAGAAACAATATTATACTAGAGTGTGTCCCTTAAAGGTATATGACTGATAAATATCTCTTTCCATGTCCCTCTATTCAACTTAAGGGGATGTTAGAATATGTGGTGGTTAAGCTTCACTTGAGGCCATGATTGTATTGTATTATTTATATAATCCCTTTGGGCCCTTGTACACCTTGTATAGGTGAATACTTTGTAATATTTTATTATATAACCTAAATACCAATTCTTTAACATTAACCTAAAGGTTTATTAGAATCAGGTAAAAATACCAATCATTTTGTTCTTGCTTGGAGTGTAATTCTATTCCTTATAGAGTTATATTGTGGTATCCACAAACACCCTTTTATATCATGCATTTACTTTTTATGAGTTATTTTTACATATCTAGGTAATGTGTTGCTTCCATTTGTTTCTCACAACTATTGCAAAATCAAACATGATGTACCTATTGGTTAAGTTTCACTTGAGGCCACAATCAAATTTTATATTGTATACTTTGTATAAGCCCTTTGGGCTCTTGTATACCTTGTTTAGGTGAATAATTTGTATTTTATTATATAACCTAAATGGGGTGAGCATTTTAAGTTCTTAAGAATCCCCTTTGCTTTTGACAGCTCACCCTCTAAACTGTGATAGTATGTCATTGGTAGAATTGAAAAGAAGATTTCTTGTTGGACCTCACGTCCCCTCTCTCTTATCGGTAAGTTTCAGGTTTGCACAAAGATTCTTGCTGCCACCCATGTTTATTACTCTTCCTGTTGGGCCCCCTCTAAGAATTCTTATAATAAGTTGGCCAGACTCCTTAGGGATTTTCTTTGGGTCAAGGTAAAGAATTCGCATGGTTTTTATCGAGTTTCTTGGGATATTTGTTGTACGCCTACTGATATGGGTGGAATGGGTATCATTGACATTTATAGGTAAAGCATTTCTCGATGTGCTAAGTGGGTGTTTAAAGCTATTGAAGGCCTTGAAGCTTGGAAGGTTTTGATTTATCATTGTATTTATTTAGGGCTACCTTATGGGCACAAAGCTTGGGCTAATATTGGCCTCCATACTCTCATCATTACTTCTACTCTAGTTAAGATTTAGGGTTCCTTTATTGTTAAAAGTATTTGGTGAGCTTTTGAGGTGGTGAAACCTCATCTTCATTGGATTTGTGATGGTTTTTGTAATGGTCTTTCATTCAATTCTCATAATATCTGGTGGTCTCTTATTCTACCTGACTCTTTAGTTCTTCTTGCTGATATGCTAGGGATTAAATATTTGAGGTTGTTTTGCAAGGGTATTTTCTATATTAATGATTTAGTGCACTCTTGATACTGGATTCCTTAGCCTGATCTCAAACAAAAATTTAATCTTCAAAATTTATATCTTCCTTCTATTATTAAGATTCAAGAGCTCATACCTGATGTCATGCTTCATAAGCTTTGTCTTCAACCCCCAAGTGCTTGGTGGAGGGATTGGCACTGGAATGTGGATACTCCTTTCAAGAACTACTCTTCTTCCTTGATTTATCAGCTACTTAGTCATGTTTTCCTTGGTGTTGATAAACTTAATGAGATATGGCAGACTCATTCTACCTCATATACTTGGATTGCTCATCTGAACCATATATGACAGTATAAACTTGAACCCAAGATTACCTTTTTTCTCTGGTCTCTTATTTATCAAGGTCTTTCTATGGGAGAGAGACTTAGTAGGTTTGGTATTCCTAATACTAAGTGTCCAGTTTGTGGTCGTTTTGAGACTTTCAAACATCTATTTTGGTTCTGCCCTCGTGCTTAGTCTACTTGGTCCTGGATTCACTCATTGTTCAAGCCCTTTCATCCTAAATTTTTCGGATGGCAAATGATCTTTTTTGGAGATAATAGTTGTTGGCTTGCCTATATTATCGCTCTGTGGAATCTCTTTCGTGCTATTAGTTTGTTTCAACTTTGGAAATCTAGGAATGTTGCTATCTATTTTGGAGATTCAATTTCTAGTCAGTTTTCCATGCATGAAAAAATTACAGTATTTTCTACTATTACCATTCAACTCCATTCCCAGGCTTCCAATTTGACTCATGAGTTGGAAATTTTGATAAATTTTATCAGATTTTGGTACGAGACTCCGTGCACTATCAACATGGCTTCACCTAACCTCCTTCTACCTTAATATCCCTCTATTTCTTTGAGGCCTTGATATAGCAGGTTGAGGGAGTGATATTTTCTAGAATCAGGTTGTTCTATCAGTGACCACAGTAGGGCTCGATATCCTCTTGGAGTGGATCCCTTTATTTAGTTATTCTGTTTATCCACCCTTTTAGGGGCTGGTTTTGTTTTTGGTCTCAGGTCTCTACGATGTTGATTTTTTGGGTGGCCTTGTACCCCGAGCTATGATTTTTCCAACTCTTTTTTTATTGTAACCTCTCTTGTTTTTAATTGAATATAATTGTTGGTTCCAATAATAATAAAAAAAAGAATAATTCTTTAACATTAACCTAAAGGTCTCTTGTAATCAAATATAAATACAACCCATTTTGTTTTTGGTTGGAGTGTCATTTTATTTCCTTTAGAGATATATTTTAGTGTCCGCATACACCCTATTATATCATGTATTTACTTTCCATGAGTTATTTATGCTTATCTAGGTAATGTGTTGCTTCCATTTGTTTTTTGGAAATTATTATAAAATCAAACATCATGTATCTTTTAGGTGTGCCTTGCTTGAGAAGGATATAAAACCATCAAATAATTTACTTCTCCATTGCCCCATTGCTTATGCTATAGGGATCACTTTAAAAAAAAATGAATATACTAGTTAGCTCCATCGACATTGAAAATTTTGATGAAATATTGGACTAATTGTTTCAAGTTAGACAATTATTTTGCATTCTATGAAGAAGTGGTCTTCCCATTATTTGTTGGAATTTACGGCTTAAAAGAAATAATAGAATTTTAAAAATAAATCTTAAAATCATGCCCAAGTTTGGAACCATATTATTGCCTCTCTTGTAACATGTTTATATACATGTTGCTAGGATGTCTCTAGTGCATAAAAAGAGGTGCTAGCCTCTTGAATAGATGATTTGAATATACATGGAAGGCTCATTTGTAACAATGAAGTTAACACAACGGATATGGTAAAATGAAAATAACTAGAAATTAGGTTTATCAAAATCAATTTTAATGGTGCTTCCAAAGAAAATGTGAGAAAATCGAGTAGAGGTGTTTTTTGAAAAAAATAAGGCAAAAATGCCCTCACCTATTCAAAATCATATGGAACTTTAACTAATGGCTATGCAGAGGCTAGGAAACTTCTTATAGGGATCCAAACTATTACTAAAAAATGATGGAAATATATTTCAATTCAGGGAAATTCATAAAGAAAAATGGATGTGGATATTAGATAAAAATAATATTATTGTTGATGTTCATTACCTATTATTAGAAGCGGTCTCTTAGAATGTCAACATATCTATAGATAAGGAAACTAGATAGCAAATACTTTAGCCAATCTTGATATTGATCTTCTTCTTGGTGAAATAAAAATTTATAAGACAATTGGTTGAGTGAGATTTTATCTCTTAGTGAATGCATAACATAGTATATTGAGGAAGATAAAGACTATATTTGACATAAAGGGAAATGAAAAATACCTTTGATAAAAAAAGCACATTATATACGGTTTAATTGTGCTAACAAATGTAATGTTTCATTATTTTGATGAGAGTGGTCCCCAATAAAAGTCACCCCTAGCTTTATTTTTAAATATATTAATCGTAATAATAAAAAATATGGAATGTTAAATCCTAGGTAGATTAGAAACCATCTTTCCAATAAAAGGTTCACTAAATATTTATAAGCTTCATAATTATTAACATTGAATTTTGAAAAGAAATTATTATTTTACTTATATATTTTCCAAAAAAAAAAAGGCATCTCATTGTTCTCAATTGTAGCTATAATCCTTTTCAAAATAAATCACAAGTTGTTTTATAGAAGTTGCAAGTTGTAGATAATAAATACATATCTCTCTCTTTAATAATTATAATCCTATGCTACTTTGATTACAACTAACAATTTTTTAAGTTTCTTTAAACACCCATAATATAAACATTCATTCTTTTTGGAAAACATCGGTTATTTTATAAATTTTCAACATTCTTCATCCTTAACTACTTATGTCTAATTATCTAAGATTTTATTTGTCATATGAAACTAGTTGAGCCTAATTCCGCATATTTTTAAATTTCTAACATGTGAGATGCATAAATCACCTCAAACTGCTCACATTTTCATTACTTACTCTCCCTAAAACAAGTTAGGCACATATAAAACTATTAATAGGTTAATTGTTTTTAAAACTAAACTATATTTTTTTTAATTTCACACCTATTTTCATAAAACAACAAAAGCAATTCATCCACTCAAATATTATAAAAAATATATAAAAAAGGACAAAAGAAAGAAATATATAGTGAGAAACCATAGGCACCATAGATAAGATCTTAGTTATCAAATTCGTAGAATTTTTTAGATAAGATTCTGTGTGTCGAATTTAAAACCCTAACAAATAAGTTCGGCAATTAAACCTTAAATTCTGCAAGAAAAAAAATAGGGCAGGAAATAGGCAGGGAAATTCACACGCAAAGGGAAAAATGCATGCGGGAAATCTTTAGCGTGTGTTTTCAACCCTAAATTCAGCAAAAAAAAAATTGGGCGAAAAACATGTCAGGGAAACGTAGGAAGGCAATGCATGCAAGACATTTTTTTGCGAGTGTGTAGCTTCTACAACTACATTAGATTTTTCTCTATACTATAATTTAGTAGTTTTGTTGGGTTAATAGATTTATTATTTTTATATTAATTTTCTCATATTTTTGTTTTATATATTTTAAATAGAAAATTATTTTTGTTTTATATATTTTAAATAGAAAATAAAATTAAATAAGATATTTTTTACATTTAATTTTAATGTTTTTATATTAATTTTTCATTTGGTTATATTTATATATATTTTAATACATTTAAATAAGGTTCTATATTAAAAATGTAAAATTTAATTTTACATTCTTTTAATACATTTAAATAAAATTTTATATTTAAATGTTGACATTAAAATTAAATTTTTAACAAAAACTATTTTAAATGACACCGTTAAAATCTACTGTAGAAGCTTGGAATATATGACAAGGGAATTATTAATGTTTGTTTGGAGTTTTTATTTGAGTTTCATAGTTACTAATTATTTACATAACATTATAATATATTGAATTTTATGTCAATTTTATTCCGAATTTATAAACATGTCGAATTTATTTTGAACTTCAAGAGTGTCGAACTCGAACACGAACTCAAACTTGATAACTAAGGATAAGATACACAACACCCATTACAATGGATGGAGTGGTTGGGGTATTTATACCAATACCAAAACCCCAATTACATAAATAAGTTTAACCTAAGATAACAAAACAAGAAGAATTTAGATTAATTACAAGTTTATAAATTGGTTTTAATCATAACAAAGCTAACTGAAGCCCATAGGTATTACATAATAAAATAATACAATAAATTTAATATTTTTTACAATATTTTCCCGTAGACCTATACATAGTTACACCATAAAATTTCAGCCTTGACCATAAGTTAGATTACACTTTTAGCACACCCTCATAATTTGAACTAAGAGACCAAGGAGAGAAAAAATTAGTGATAATAATATTTCCCCCATAATGGATTCTCTAATAGGAATCCATACTTGATGAAAACTCATTTGGATCACCCTTATCATCTAGAAATCCACTTATGCGAAAATGCCTTTGCAAGAATCTTATTAGGCTAGATCATAGTCATCATTGCTAATACCAATATTCTCACACATATCCAAAAAATCTTCCTCTAGGACTTCATATGAGGAAGATAATCCAAGAGTACTTCTAAAAAGTTGCTTAAATCTTCTATAGTCACATAAGATAAGACTTGAAAGTATAGCTTTTACTTTTACAACATACATCATCTTATGCTCTTAGGCCAACTAATTTTTATCATCAAAAGAGACCTCACATGGACCTATTTATGAAAATATATATTACAAAATTCCAAGAATACCTAGACAAAGAATAGAAGAAAGAAGAGATCGTGAAAGATTAGATCTTCATGTATAAGTTGTATCAATAGCCTAAATAAGGAAGAGGGATTGACTTCTACACACCCAATTTTGCACACCTTAGTTGCTTATTCATTTTTACCACACTTGGGGCAGGAATGTTCCTTGTAGAATGCCTAAACAACCAAACTGTAATTTATATTTTCCTTTTCTATGAATGTCGAAGTGCCTCTAAACTCATATATAAAAGTATAATTTGCATAGTAGTTCAACTAAACGAAAAATAACACAACACATGTTCACACACAATACATGGTATTACTGATATCATCACTCAAAGACAGCTAAATATAGATTAATCAATAATCATGTGCAATGGCATTAACCTTTTGGCTTTGAGAATTCCTCTTCAAGGCAACTGCTTATGACTACCACATTTAATGAGTTGCTTGTGTGATATTTGACTTGGTTGATTCATCAATGCGGATAATGAGTTGCAATGGCATTAACCTTATCTCCCTCCTTAGTCTCAGTCCATCTTCTACCTCTCTAATTTAATCATTCTCCACTGCATATACACAACACAACTTTGCATGTATTTACATTCATTGCTATTTTCTTTTCAAATATACCATAAATGGAACAAGGGTTTTACTTCACAACCAAGGAGATCTCACTACTTCCACTGATCTTGACAAGCCCCTAAAACTAACTACAAGTTAATATTTTATCTACAACTTTCTTTATTCCTTTGTTTTCAAGAAGCCATAATGTCTTTGGATCAGATAGGAATGCCATCTCCTCACCCGCATGCATTTGGAATTAGCTCGTTGGACCCTTGAGCTTTGGTATCATTGTTTTACATTCATATTTTTTTATAGCATTGCATTTTTTGTTTTTTAGAATCACTCATATTTATGTAATATGGTTGGTTTATTCAAAGAATCATATTATACCCTATGATAACAATAAGCATTATAATATTTGGTAAAATTTTTATTTGTTGTATTTTATCATAATCATTGTTCATTTTAGTTACACAAAAGGGATAAAAAATTGTAGTGTAGGTTTTACCTTATTTTACTTGTTTGTAATACTCTATTTTTGTTGATAAGTGTGCAATAATTAAGTTGAAAGCCATAATAATTTGTATTGTAGGTGTTTATAAATTAATCCTTAGAATTGAGGAAGGGTGTCTTTTTCCATCCTTATATTTTGGTGAACCTCACATGAACACCTCCATGGGTTCATAAAACCTCCACTATCCTTACCTATATTCCAAAAACCTTACATAGTTAAGGATTGTTTAAATAAATCAACAAATTTTTAGAATCCCAAATTTTAAATAATTGATGGTTGAGCACCCTTATTTTCTTTGAAGGGATGATCTAGGTCCCCTCTTCAATTAAATTTTGGCAATGATTATGATGAGTCTAATTCTTTTTTTAATCCCAATTTTGAATGAGAAGAAGGGAAACCTGCTTCCCCTCCTTTAGACATGTTAAATAGAAAGACCTTTAATTCCATTGATCACTTAAAATATTTTATTAAAACACATCAATGCCTTCATAAATATTATCATTTTGCAATAGTTTAATACTTTTTACATATCACATAATTAAGATAATAATTTATCTAATAGTCAATTTAACATACACATTAAACTATTAAAAGAAAATATCAATCAAGTGCACATCTTGGGTTTAATGCTATGGACTCCATTGTGCCTTCCACCATTTCTAGGGATCATGATATCCCATATTTATTTGGGTATCATGCACCAAATTCTTTTGGAGGGGTCTACATCCTATGTTAGCCAACCTATAGCCCAACATATTATTGTCAGTGCATCTACCACTAACACAGTTCCTAACACTACTCATTCTTCTAAAATTCATATATTTCTTGTATGAAATCCTATATCAACAAATTATTTCCTTTAAAGTGGTCCCAGTGTAATGTATGTGACATCTTCCATAATATCTCTTCTTTCACTCTCTCAAAATTGATCATATATAAATTTTCTACCCCCACCACATACAAAATCTAAAATTGAAGATGAGTTGGAGCATATTAAATGACAATTGGCCTCCCTTCAAGGATATTCCTTTAATGAACAATATGTTTTTGAGAAATTTTTCAATAAAACTTTGACGCTTGCTATGATTAGTCATTTTTTCCTCCAAATTTCAAAATATCCAATTTTTCAATGCATATAGGAAAGGAGGACCTGGTTAGCCATCATTGTCAATTTTGGATTATCTATCATGGTCTTATACATGATAAAAAATTGCTCCTCATGATCCTCCCTAAAATATTTAGTGGACTAGAATTAGAGTGGTATTTCTAGTTTTTTTAACACTCAATTCATAGTTTTGAATAACTTGTTGAATTGATTTTTGAGAGTATGTAGTTTACATTGAAAGTAAGGCCGCCGTTGACAACCTATATCACATTAAACATGATAAATAATAACCCTTAATTAATTTCATGGTCAGATGGTGTAACATTGTAAGGAGACCTCGTCTCCAAAAGATATTTATTGTATATTCATACACAACTTACAATAGTAGTTAGCTTATCCCTTAGAAACCACCTCCATCTCCTCCTTCGATGTTGTAGTTGACTTAGCCAAACAAGTAGATGTTGCTCTCTTTCATAGAGGTCAACATAAGCTTAAGAGGAAAGATGATAAGACTAGCCATAAGAACCACAAAAAATACAAGCATGTGATGGGATATAGGATCACGAATTCCTCTCAAACTAATAATATTAATGCAACAACCTCAAAGTCCCAACATATTGTTCTGGCAAAGCAGTATAAGTATAAATGTAAGTATACCATATTAGACAAACCTCATTCCATCATTCTAAAGTACCTTCTTGAGGAAAAAAGAATAAATATTTCATAGCCCAGAGCTATAGATCTCACATTGGGGACCCCTACTTGGTACAATCCTAATTAATATTACAAATTCCACTATGTTGCTAGACATAAAACAAATAGTTGCAATACCCTATGCAACCTAATATAGAATCTCATTGATGAGGTTTAAATTGTTGTTAGTGGATCCAACTTGTAGTCTTCTTCTAACAAATATCTTAGGATTTTTTAGAACCCTCTATTGGACCATGATCACAAAACCACAAATTATGTCAATTGCCAAAATTTAGTAGATCTAGTTTCCATCTATGTTGTAACTTGCTAATAGCAAAAACATAATCATATGATCAAAGATAAAAGTTTCTAACAAACCAAAGAATGATAATTTTTCTTCTAACCGACCCCTTATAGTTTTATAATATTTTTATGCTAGTTCTTTCAGTTTGCAATGACAACTCAAACATTTGTCTACTAAAATTTCTCTCTTAGAGCTTCTAAAGACTTCCCCAACACATCAAGATATACTTTTTAAGCTCTCGAGTGAAGAGTTTATTCTTCAAGATTTACAACCTAATGATGTCACTAATATTGTATGGTCCATTGGAGTTCATCACCTCATTTCCTTCCTTGAGAAATACATTCCTTAATTTTCTATACTAGGAAATCATCCTTTGCATATTACTCACCATATCAAAGAAAAAATCATCAAAAAAATTGATTGATAACAGTTCAACACTTAATATCTATAACTTGAAATTCCTTGAAAATTTTGGCATGAGAAAGCAAGATCTATAGAAATTTGACATAATACTCAAGGCTTTTGATAATGAGGAACAAGGTGTTAGTGAAAATGTAACTCCACCTCTTAAGGTGGGACCTTGTATCCTCAATACCCTATTTTATGTCATCCTCTATGATGTAAATTATAATATTCTTTTAGGATATTCTTGGATCTATACCATGATATTTTTCCCATCAAATTATCATTAGTGCCACAAATATGAATACCAAGGCAAGACGATCTATATCCTTGATGACCCTAAGCCACTCACTTATTTCCAAGTAACTTTTGTTAAATAAAATATCTATCCTTCTTTCCAATTTGCCTTATAGTCAATTTTTGTTTCCCAATCCCTTGTCAATGCATTAAAGAAACTCAATTTGGGCAATGAAAACATAACTAATAAGCAACAAAATTAGATACAACCTATTAATCAAAAAAATGCTAACAATAACGAAGATCATATTAGTGATTTGTTTGTGGACCTAGATAGTTTGTTTAGTTTTACCCTAACCTTTGGGTTTCCTATAACCTCAAAGAGAACTATGGTATAGATAGGGACTTTATCCTTTGTTTGTGCTAACACTGCCATGGCAACAATGTATTTTTGATAGAGCAAAAATATGCTTCTTGATACCTATCTCCCTTGTGTTCCATCCCTAAGAATATCCTAGTTAGAATGGGGTATTAGGGAAAATGCTTCAGTTGACATGAACAAGGTATCAAAGAACCTTTAGAGGTAGCAGATTGTGAGATTGCATATATCTTGAGTAAGAATGAACCTCTCCCAGTAGCATTGGCATCAAATGCTAATGATGACACTAATTATTTTCTTTGAAATTCTTGTGATGCTATCATTTCTTTGCATAGATTGTATTGAGACCAGGGTTATGCATAAGTGTGAAATATTGTAAATTGACTCTATTTAGGATTTTCAAGATTTTAAATTGGATAATTTTGGATCCTTTCATTGGGGCCCATTCACCTGCAATTTATGGGATGGAAGTTATTTTGGGGTAAAATCTCCTGTCGTTGATAATAATTAAAATATTTTTATTTTAATTCGCCGACCTCAAATTATAAATGATTTTGATTTTCCCATCCAATTCACCTTCAAATTATAAATGATTTTATTTTCCCACCCAAATTGCCTCATATATTACCCATATATATACTGTAGTGGATACCAATAAACATATATCTAAAATACTCTAACTCAAAAATAGCTCCAAAACAATGAAATACTTGACAAGGTTGCAGAGGAATGTCTTTCGAAATAAGCCGAGTGGTTGTAGAGGAGTTTCAATCGACGCAAGATGATTGACATAATCTGATCAGTTGTAGAGCTGTGTCTATCGGTATAGACCGATCAGTTGTAGAGCTGTGTCTATTGGCATAAGTCGATCAGTTGTAGAGCACTATTTTTTAGCATAAGACGATTGATTGCTGAGTCATGTTTGTCAGTATAAGTCGATCGATTGAAGAACTATGTCTATCGGCATAATATGATCGATTGCATAGCAATTTTTGTCAGTTGTAGAGGTGTCAATCAATATTACACTATTGATTGCATGGACATTTATATCGATACTAGTCGATCGGTTGTAGAGGTGTCGATTGATATTTGTCTATCGGTTGCAAAGGTGTCGATCGGTTGTAGAGGTGTCAATCAGTTGTGGAGGTGTCAATCAGTTACAGAGGTGGCAATCAGTTGTAGAGGTATCGATTGGTTGTAGAGGTGTCTATCGATTATAGAGGTGTCGATCGATTGCAGGGGTGTCGATCAGTTATAAAGGTGTCGATCGATTGTAGAGGTGTTGGTTGGCATTTGTCTATCGGTTGTCTGCAACTGATAGACGAATATCGATCGACACCTCTACAACTGATCGTCATGCCCACAATCCATTGTCATGCATGCCATTGGTCATCATGTCTATAATTGATCATCATGCCTGGATTCAATCATCATACATGTCTCAGATCGATCATCATAAAGCATAAAATCTAAAAGTCTTTCGTGTCAGCCTAAATCTTTTTAGTTTTTTATACATTTTAAGATTTTACAAAACGATATTCATAGCCCCCAACATAGAAAAATTTGCCATGGTTTGAAAATTTTTGGAGATAAATTAATGCAATTCGCCACGATTTGAAATTTTTTGGAGATAAATAAATGCAATTCGCCATGTATGCTTCTTAATATTTCTTCAGGATTTCAAGACAATTCACCTTGATTTTATAAATAGATTTTGGGGCTGACCCCTTATCCATAACCCTGATTGAGACAAAGAAAGCAAGAGAAATTTGGTCCTTTTTGCATTCAAGTCACCATTAATTTATAAATTTTTCTAGTATAAACCTCCTAACCATTATTCATCCTAAATGCATAGTGGATAACCATGAGGGTGAGGTGGAATTCCCCCCTACAATCCTTTTGACTAGGATAACCCTTATGTTTGGGGATCTCTTCCACAAATGTTTAGCTTAGACACCTCACATTCCTCTGATGTAGAATAGGTGTCTTTGAGTCTAGTTGACATCAAATACCAAGGAATATTACTAGCCCCTCCTCATATTGAGGATGAGTCTCATATCCTCATCGAAGAGATCATAAATATAAATATAAATTTTGAGGACCCTAGAATCTTGAAGCTTGGTAAAGTTCTAATCCTCAATGAATGCAAAGAGTACACTACACTTTTAAAGGATTTTAGTGACATATTTTCATGGGCCCATGTTGATATGCCTAGTATTGACCCTTCTCTTGTAGTCCATCACCTAGTTGTGTGATCGCATGCAAATCCTATTAAGAAAAAGTTATATAAAATGCATCCTAAAGTTGCCCTTCTTGTCAAAATTGAACTATAGAAGCTATCAAATGTAAATTTCATTAAATTTATAGATTACTCTAGCTATATTTCTAATATAGTCCCTATTACTAAGAAGGAAGGTGTTGTCTAAATTTAACTGATTTTGGGATATAAATAAGGCTTGTCCTAAAGATGATTTTTCTTTTCCCAAAATCGACATGATCATAGATTTTACTAGTAGTTTTGGTATGTTATCACTTATGGATGGTTTTTGTAGATACAACCACATCAAGATTGTTGTTGAGGGTAACACCAAAACAACTTTTACAACTCCTTGGAGAACTTTCTGCTGGAAAGGCATACCATTTGGGCTTGAGAATGTTGGTGTTACTTATCAATGTGCTATGATGTATATATTCCATGATATAATGAATGATATTGTGTGTTGGGAATATGTTGAATTTTTCCATGTTATTATTGAAATGTTAACTTTAAAATGTATTGGACACTCTCCATGTATCCTCACCAAAATTTTTAGGGTTTATTAAACTATTTTTAGACCCATATGGGTTATTTAGGGTTGAGCCCAAGATTTTTCGTCCATGGTATTATAAAATTTGTTCTTGTGCTATTGTTATTTAATTACACTTGCATCAAGGTTTGAAGAGAGATGAGAGATGAACATTATTGTATTGGAGATGGTTAATTTTATACAATAAGGAGATATTACTATGCTAGGATTATTCCCATAAGGGTTCTCCAGTTGAAATATTGTGTTATATTTGTATCTGTTATCTTATTTTTTCCTTTGATTATGTATTTACTATTTTTATAGATTTAGATTGTCTAGACCTTTTGTTCTTCATTTGGTATCAAAGCTAGGTTTTTTAGATTTTTTTAAGGAGTAAGGGTTTCAACCCTATGATAAATTTAATTATTGAGTAGAAATCATATGCGAAAGAATCTAGGCAAAGGAAAATGACAGAAAGCACATGGGTAGAGATTGAAAAATTTAATGGATAGAATTTTGAGTTATGGAAACTCAAGATGGAGGATATCTTGGTTGATATAGATTAGTGGATTGTGGTCCCAACAATAAAATCAACATCAACAATAGATGAGGATTGACTAAATATCGGTAGGATTTCTATCAAATTGTGCTTATCTAATTCGATATTGTTGAATGTATCGACAAAGACCATGGTAAAGTCATTATGGGATAAGATAAGAACTTTCTATCAGACAAAGTCACTTGTAAATAAATTCTTTATTCAAAAGTTGTATTCACTTTGGATGAATGATGGTGACTCTATCACTATGGCTGAACATATAAATTCTTTTAACACTATGGTAAGTCAATTAAACTTCGTTGAAGTAAAAATGGATGAAGAGAAAAAATGTATTACTTTACTTTGTTCATTACCTAATTTGTGGGATAACCTAGTTATGACTATCACCAATACTACTTCTACATTGAAAGTAGAGGATATAGTAGGAATATTGTTATTTGAGGAAATAAGATGAAAATATTTTGAGGATTATCATCATAAGTATACCTTGATTGTGAGAGGTCATTCTCAATAAAGAAGAAAAAATAAATTAGGAGAAAGGAAATTGAGATGTAGGGGTAAATATATTGCTCCAAAAAAGAATAATTTTTGGAACTATGGTAAAATAGGGTATTATAAAAGAGATTGCATATTTAAAAAGCTGATAATAGTCAATCATCTAATGAAAGAACTTCTACATAAATGAAGACCACAAATGAATATTCAAGGGACTTGTTCTTAACTGTAGCATGCTCAAGTGAATGCCATGACTCATGGATGATTGAATCAGATGCTTCCTTTCGTATGACTCATCATAGAGATGGGTTCTATGAATATGAAATTATTAATAGATGTGAAGTCTTCTTGGGAGACAACTCAACATATAAAATAATAGGTCGAAGAAGATTCAAGTTGAGATTAAAAGATGGAAAAATTAAAATCATTTTTGGTGTGTTGCATAATCAGGTTTGGAAAGGAATCTGATATCCATGAGTAATATAAATGACATGGGTATGACTATGGTATTAAATAAGGATAGTTTCAAGATGGTTCATGGAGTCTTATTTTTGGTAATGGGAGTTTGTACAAGAATTTTGTTCAGACTTGAAGCTAGCATCGTAAGTATTTATTGCAATAATTCTTCGGTTGTATAGGAGAATAATATGGTAGAAGCGACTTCGAGTATTCTTGTAGCAAAGATAATATTTTGGAAACAAGTCATGGGGAATATTGGTGAGAAAAGCCTTCGAACATTAAAAATGAAAGCTATGGCTAAATTTGTTTTCCCATTAAATCTTGATTTATGTTAGAACTATGTTTTTGGAAAGCAAACCCAAGTCAAGTTTTCTAGTAGTGCTACAAGATCCGAAGGAATTTTACATCTAGTTCACAGTGATGTATTTGGACCTACAAAATTACCATCATCAAGTAAATATATTTATTTTGTTACATTTATAGATGTCTTTTCAAGAAATACCTCGGTATATTTTTTATGAAACATATATGATATTTTCAATAAATTTAAAGAGTTTAAGGCTCCTGTAGAAAATCAAATAGATAAAAAGATAAAAGGTATTGATAAGTGATAATGGTGGTGAATATTCCTCTAATAAATTTGAGTAGTTTTGCAAGGAATGTGGAATAGAAAGGCAAAAAACAACTCCATATTCTCCACCACAGAATGGAGTTCCAGAACAAATGAATAGAACATTGATGGATAAGGTCATAAGTATGCTAACTGGTGCAAGGTTAGAAAGAAAATTTTGGGCAAAAGCCATTTTAATTACTTTTCACCTCATTAATAGAATTTCTACCTCAACTTTGGTGGACAATGCTCCACATGAAGTGTGGATTAGTAAGAAACCCTCTCTTAGTCATAAAAGGGTTTTTGGTTGTGATGATTATATGTATATCCCAAAAGAGAAAGAGACTAAGCTAGACTATAAATCTAAAAAAAACATATTTATTGGTTATAGTATTGGTGTTAAAGGATATAAGTTGTGGAACCTATAAATATATAAGATTGTTTACAATCATAATTTTATATTTAAAGAAAAAAAAGGGGTTCTGAAATAGGAAATGCAACCAAGCAAAGATCTAAAAATAGTTCAAATAAAATTGGAACAGGAGGAAGAACCTGTGGTAGAACCTAGTGCTACAGAAGAATATGAACTATAGAGAGAGTTTGAAGAGGAAAATTTAGAGGAAGAATGTGAGGAGGAAGCTGAAGATGCATAACATGGAACTCCAAGTTTGAGGATATCAGATCGAGTGAGAAGACTCTTAGAAAGGTACAACCCTCAAATATTTGCTCTGCATTTAATATATCAGTTACTAATGAAGAACCCAATATTGTAGAGGAGGCACTTTAGTCAAATAAAATGGCTATTGAAGAAGAAATGGAATCCCTGGATACAAATAAGATGTGTGACTTGGTGAAATTACTCCCTGGAAGAAAATTGGTTGGTTGTAAGTGGTATTCAAGAAGAAGTACAATGTATAAGGAAAGTTGGAGAAGTACAAGGTTCACCTAGTAGCAAAAGGATTTTCTCAAGTTGAGGGAATTGACTTTGATGAGATTTTTTTTCCTATGGCTAAACTAATTCCAATTAGATTTTTTTTGGCTATTTATGCTACTTTTTATCTTGAAATATAATAGATGGATGTAAAGACAAAATTTCTACATGGTGAACTTGATGAAAATGTATATATGTCACAACTAGAATGCTTTAGAGTAAAAGGTAAGGAGGACTTGGTATGCAAGTTGAAAAATCTCTTTATGACTTGAAGCAATCTCCAAGAATGTGGAACTAAATATTTGATATGTTTGTTTTGACACTTGGGCTTGGAAAAAGCAAAGTAGACCCATGTGTGTATTTTAAACAATAAGGTGAAAATTTTATTATTATTGTTTTGTATGTGGATGACACGTTAATTAGTAAGAATAAGAAGATGATAAAGTTACTAAAATATTAGTTATATTTTGAATTTGACATGAAGTATTTGGGTGCTAAAAAAATTATTTTAGGTATGGAAATAATAAGGGATCATGCAAATAGAAAGTTATGGTTAAATCAAAGGAAATATGTTGATTTGATACTACAAAGGTTTAGGATGCATGATTGTAAACTACTATGTAATCCATATCTTGTTGGTCAAAAGTTATTTGCTAAACATTGTCCTAAAATAGATGAAGAAATTGAATAAATGCATCATGTTCCTGATGCTAGCATTGTTGGTAGTCTGATGTATGCAATGGTATGTACTAGACCTGATATTGCACATGTAGTGGGAGTAGTTAGCAAATATATTTTCAATCCACAAAAGGAAAATTGGATTTTTGTGAAGAGGATCTTGAGATACTTGCATGGAACTTCGGACTATGCTATCTATTACCAAGGAAAATTTGGAGATAGTAATATTGTAAATCTACAAGGTTTTATGGATGTTGATTGGGCTAGAGATCAATACAAGAGAATATACATGAGTGCTTGTGTTCATACTATTTGGAGGGGTAGTAAGTTGTATGAGTAAAAATCAATCAGTGGTTGCTTTATCCACAACAAATATAGAGTACATTGCAACAACTCATGCCTATAAAGAAGTAGCATGGCTACAGATGTTATATTCAATATTTAGTCTTAAGAAGAAGGCTATGAGAATTGACAGTGAAAATTAGAGTGTAATATTTTTGGCCAACAATCCTGGTATTCATGATTAGTAAAAAAATATTGATATCAAGTACCAGTTTATAAGAGATATGGTTTAAGGGAATCGGGTGATGCTAGAGAAATTTGATAAAGAGAATAATGTTGTTAATTCATTAAAAAATGTTACTTGCTCAAAAAATTTCTTAGTGTAGATCTATGGGTATGGTTGCCCTTGATATTTGACAATGGAATTTTTTGGCCCCTATGAAAACTATTCAACAAGTGGGATAATGTTGGAAATATGTGAATTTTTTCCATTGTATTATGGTAGAGTTAACTCTAAAAGATAATGGACACTCTCCATGTATCCTCATCAAGGTTCAAAAATTTTAGAGTTTCTTAAGCTATTTTTAGATCCACATGGTTTGTTTAAGGTTAATTATTTGAACCCATGGTTTTTCATCCATAGTATTGTAAAATTCATTCTTGTGCTATTGTTATTTAATTGCACTTGCATTAGGGTTTGAAGAGAGATGAGAGATGAACATTATTGTATTGGATATGGTTAAGTTTATACAATAAGGAGATATTATTTTGTTGGGTTTTTTCCCATAAGGGTTTCCCTGATGAAATACTGTGTTATGTGTGTATATGTTATATTATTTTTTTCCTTTGATTATATATTTACTATTTTTCTATATTTATTTTATCAGGACCTTTTGCTCTTCATTTTGGAGGACTATATTGATGATCTAATAGGGTGTTCCATTAATATAAAAGACCATATTTGTGATCTCTAATGTATCTTTAAATGAATAAGAGAATATAAGGTTCACCTTAAATTGTAGAAATATATTTTTGGAGTTATGTCTAGTAAGTTTTTGGGGTTTATCATTTTCTTATCGAGGAATTGAGGTATGTGGGCACGTGAGAATTAGGAGCAATAAGAAAATGCAGAAATATTATATTCAACCTTGGAAACATAAGAAATACAAAGTTTAAATAGTGGTTGATTAAACAACCTTAGGGAATATAGGAGAAGTTAGGAAAAGAATAAGAATAGGGAGTAAAGGAGAAATGGAATTTGGTGTTGTCTGCCTTTTTGCCCATGCCGTCCAATATTTCGAGTCATCTACCATCCAATTCAAACTACCTGCCCAGTCAGCTATCGTCCAAGGAGGTAAAAGGGTAAGATCCAAAGCTTACCATTGCAAAAAAAAAAATTACTCCTTTTAACTGGCTTAATTTCCAACATTCTCCCCCTTAAAGTTGAGAGGACTGACTATACAATCTCTTAGCTTTATATATTGAGCTTTAGCTATACATTTGGTGAAGATGTCTACAATATTATCCAAAGTGCTACAATATTGAAGCTCAACTATCTATTGTTCCACCATATCTCGAATGAAGTGATACTTCATATCGAAATGCTTTGATCTGCTATGGTGGACTGGATTGTATGCCAACTGAATGACACTTATGTTATCACAATACAATCGATTTGGACCACTTCGAATTTCTCCAATCTCTTCAAGAACTTTTCTCAACCATAGGGCTTGAGTACTAGCATGTGTGATGGCTATATACTCAGCCTCAGTCGATGATAATGCTACAACAATTTTTTTCTTGGAACTCCATGTAATTAGTCATGATCCTAGACTAAAACAATTTCTTGATGTAGATTTCATGTCATCTATATTGCTGCCCCAATCACTATCACTGAAGCCAACTAATTTCATAGAATTACATTTTTTGTAATGGATTCCAAAATCCAATGTACCTTTTACATATCTTAAGATTCTCTTAGTTGGTTGTAGATGCATTGCATATGGAATAGCCATAAACCTTGAAACTAGAGAAACAACATATTGAATATCGGGTCTTGTGTTGGTGAGAAACATCAGACTCCCAACCATGCTTTTGTAAGCGGTCATATCAACCTTTGATGCTCCATCGTCCTTACTCAATTGGATCCCATGTCCAGTTGGAGTTGCAACTGATTTGCACTGCTCCATGGCAAATTTCTTGATCATGTCTCGAGCATACTTGTGTTGACATATGAAGATCCCTTTATTTTATTGATGCACTTCCATCCCTAGGAAGTATCGCATTAAACCAAGATATTTCATCTCAAACTGTTTCATCATGGATTTTTTGAACTCCATATTCATTTTATTGTTACTACCCATAAATATTAGATCATCCACATACAAACAAACTATGAGAATGTCTACTCCATGCTTTAGGTAGTACATAGTTGGTTCACTTTTGCTTCTCGTGAATCCATACTCGCTAAAATAGCCATCAATGCATGAGTACCAAGATCTTGGTGCTTTCTTGAGGCCATAAAGTGCTTTCTTCAATTTGTAAACAAGGTTCTCCTTTCCCTATTCTTGAAAACCTTGAGGTTGTTGAACATAAACCTCTTCTATCAAGTATCCATTTAGAAAATAACTTTTCACATCCATGTGTTAAACATTCTATCCTTTATGGGCTGCTAAGGAAAGAACTGATCTGATTATTTCTTATCGTGCAACAAGAGGAAAGGTTTCCTCATAGTCAATGCCAAATTTCTAAGTAAAAACTTTTGCTACTAGTCTCGCCTTATGCCTCTCAATTCTTCCATAAACATTTTACTTGGTCTTGTAGACCCATTTACATCCAACACATTTTTTTCCTTTGGGTAGCTTTACTAGCTCCCATGTATCATTATTTTTTATAGAGGTTATTTCCTCTTTCATGGCTTCTTGCCATACATTTTGAGTACAATCCTTCTCATAGCTAGATGGTTCTAGCTATGTACTAGCAAATAAATAATAATTGACTACATCTCCCCTAGAATCATGGTAGTCATCATCACCATACAATTGCAAATTTTCAAGCTGCTGCAAAACTGTATTCATTTCACTAGTTTAGCTTCTAATGAATCTTCTCTGGAAATTCTAATCCAACATTTGAAACTATGGATGATGTTGTAATGTTATTTTGCCTCTTGATGGAGAGTCTCTATCAATTTCCATCAATGAAGAACTTACTGATCTATGTGAAGAAGGACTTGGAGTGGCGGTTGAAGTACTTGATGTAGTACTCCTGCTTGGGCTTGGATGGGGTGACGTGCCTTTGCTTTTTTTTGGAGACACCTAATGTACCTGTGAAGAACTTACATCTTGGGACTCATCATCAATAAAAATTCTTTGATGACCCCACTATCCCACTTCATCAAAAATTACATCCCTTGAGATTATAACTTTATGAGTCTTGGGATTGTAGAGTCTATATGCCTTTGTAGACTCACAATACCCTACAAATATACAAGCTTGAATCTTTGGATCAAACTTCTTCCTTTTCTCATCAGGAATGTGTGCATATGCTAAAGAACCAAACACTTTAAAGTGCTTTACATTAGGTTTATTTTTGTACCACCCTTCATAAGGAGTGACGCCATCTAAACTAGAAGTAGGACTTCTATTTAGAATATATACACTAGTTCTTACAGCCTCTACCTAGTACATATGAGTTAGATGCTTAGTCTGAAGTATCGATCTCATCATTTCAACTATGGTGTGGTTATTTCTCTCAGCCACACCATTCTGTTGTGGGGTATAGGCAGTGGTGAGTTGCCTTTTAATCCCACTTGCTTTACAATATTTCAAGAATGCTTTTGAGGAGTATTCGCCTCCTCGATCTATACTAAGACATTTTACATAATTACCACTTTGATTCTCTACATTGTTTCTAAAATTTATGAAGCAATCAAAAGCTTCATCTTTATTTTTCAAAAAATTAATCCAGCACATTCTAGAGAAGTCATCTATGAAAGTGAGAAAATAAGAATAGTTTTCGAGACTCTGTGTTTGCATTGGTCCACAGATATCTGAATGTACTAACTGAAGTGGATAGTTGGCTCTCCATGCTTGTACTTTTGGAAACTTTGACCTTGAGTTCTTTCCAAAAGCACATCCTTCACAGACCTTCTTTTGTTCATTGATTTTGGAAAGTCCTGTCACCATAGCTTGAGAAGTGAGAAGTTTCAAGCTAGCGAAATTAAAGTGGCCATATTGCAAGTGCCAAAGCACACTTGGATTTGTTATAGCTACATTTGCAAGTTGATATCCTCTTGGCTCACCAAATATGAGAGGGAATAATCTGTTCTTGGTCATGGGGACCTATGTGATGACACGATTACGATTATTTTTATAAAAAATGATACATTGTCCTTCATAAAATACAAGCTTGTAATTGTTTTCCATCATTTGTCCAATGCTTAGCAGATTGTGTTGGAGCTTTGGAGTGTAATAGATGTCATTCACTTTCTTTAGTCCTTCTTTGGTTGGAACCTCCATGGCTCCAATACCCTCTACTTGCAATGTCTTATCATCCCCTAATTTGATTTGGGATTTATAAGTGGAATCTAGAGTAGCAAATAAATATTCTTTGCCACTCATGTGGTTTGGACAACCAGTATCCAGAATCCATGTGTCATTTAGATTATGTTTTGATTGTCCATATGAAAAAAAATATTAGAGGTATCATCTTCTTCTCCATAATTACCATATTGACTACTGCTTCCTTGTGAATATTTTGACCAACAGTTGCGAGTGAAGTGACCTGGCTTGCCACAGTTGAAACAAACTGATTTTAACTTGTCACTTCCTCACCCTTGATTTCCACTTTGTCCTTAATTTCCTCCTCGATTTTGATTTCCACCTCTTTGATGATTTCCTCCTATGTATGAGTTGCCTCCTCTATTGGAATTGCCTCCTCTATTCTGGTTGCCTCCTCTATTTTGATTGCATCCTCTGTAGTTACTTCTGCCTCTACCTCTTTGCTTACCTCTACCTTGACCTCTTCCACATCCTATTCCATTATTTTCATTGGAAGTGAAGGCCTTATCATCACCTCCATAGCTGGTTGAAGGAGTTTTAGGAAACCTCTCTTCATGTGACATTAACGATCCAATTAATGCATCGAATGTTAAAAGGGAAAGATATTTGGATTCTTCTATAATTATGACAATATGGTTCCATTTTTGTGTAAGTGTTTGCAACACTTTTGTTACAATTGTCTCAAGCGTGATTTTTTTTGCCTAGTGTAACCATTTTATCCACAATTGCTTTTACTCTAACACAATAATCATCAACTTTTTCATCATCTTTCATTCGAATATTTTCAAACTCTCTTCAATGTTTTAAGCCTTACCTGCTTCACTTGATTACTACCTTGGAATACATCACTCAATTCTTTCCATGCAGCTTGTGAAGTTGTACAAGCAGTGATTCTAGGAAATATGCTTTTCTCCAATGTAGCTTGGAGATGAGAAAGAGCAGAAGAGTTACTCTTTTTCTCTTCTTTTCGTGTTTTCTTGTCTGCGGCACTTAGTTTTGTCTATTCTGAGGGTTTTGTGTAGCCCTATTCTATTATGTCCCACAAACCTCTTCCTATGAGCAAGGCCTTCATATTTATAGACCAATACTCATAGTCATAACCGTTAAATTCTGGTATAGGTAAGCTATTGTGTGAGGCCATAGTTACCAAAAAAATCTATTTATTTCATGGTTACAATAAAGTACTTTGCTATTGAAATAAGGAAATAAGAAGAAGGAAGAAATAAGAGATTACAAACTTAAGTCAAATATGACTCGTTCTACTCTATCATTCACTGCTTATTCCTCTTGATGTGGGGATGCTATCTCTTGATTCACAAAATTATCTGCTACTTCTTCTTCGTCGTCACTTATTAATATTATTTTCGATGATTTTGGTTCTAATATTTCCACTAAAATACTATAGTGTGTATACTCTGATTCTTGTGGTGCAACTTGTACGGATTCTGATTGTTCAAATTGACTCCTGAATGAGTTATCTTCAAAGTCTGCCTCGTACCCTGAGTCAGGATGCCTTTGATGTGCTATCACTACATTTTGAAGTTGGCTAAACACAATGTTGAGCCCATAACCTCTTACTTTTTCATGAAACCTATCTCCACCTTCTCTTGCTAGAATTGAACATAAGGCATGATAACAACCATTTGGTATTATCATCAATGCCTCTTTACAATTTGTCAATTTGGATATTTTGTCTCTTTTACAAAAAAACTAAGCCTCTTAGGCTTATTACACAAAAGTTCTACAGTTTATGATTCCTTGAATCAAGTGAAAAATTTATCCTTCGATTACAATAATTGTCTCTTAGACAATGTCTTTCTTTCTTATATGATATATATTACAAAAATATATATTACTATTTAATAGATTAAAAAATAATTGCTTTAAAAAAAAAATTAGAAAAACAATTATAGTTAATATATTAAATATAATATAATTAATTTTAATAATAATATATAAAAAAACCTTTATATAAAAAATTTATCCTTCGCAGGAATCGAACTGGTGACCTATTTCATGCAAGAATTCATCCTAACCAACTCGGCTACCACTTTCGATGAGAACCCAAGGGCAAGATTACAAGTATATTCTATTTCGGATCCGATTTCAACAAAAATTAAAAAAAGTTCAAGCTTTCACTATCGCCAGGTTTTGAACCCGCGATCTGCAAGAAGGCAGGCACCTTATGGCTGGCTCCACGAGCCAGTTGAGCTATGTGGCTCGACGGGAAGGCAAGGGAAGCTTGCCTTCCTTATACTTCTCTCGGTCGTGCTTTAATTAAAAAAAAATGGGATTTTTGTCCCACATCGACCATGCAGAGGGTGATGAAGGTGTTTAAAACCTTTAGCGAGCGAATACTCACTCGATTACCCTTCGAGAAATTAGTGATCATCCTTTTACCTCATTCTCGAGCAGTCACTCCCTGCCATGCTGCTTCCTTTGAGTTTGTCTTCTATTGCCACGTTGCTTGTCCTCATTTTTCCACATAATTGATCTTTCTACCACGTAATTGGTCTATGTCAGTTCTGAGTCGTCCAGTCTGTGTCAGCCTTGTTCTCCTCTCGCCACATGGAATTCTATGATTTGTTCTTTTGAGTTGCTCCTCCTTGCGTGCTTGTTGTGTGAGCCTACTCTAGACCTCACCTCAATTCATGAATCATGGGCCTTCCTTGCCTCAGATTGTGTGCTACAGGCTCCACTCGACCTTGCCTTGATGCTTGTGTTGCCTGGTTCCTCCACCTTGGTCCTTGAGACTAGTTCCTCCATCGACCTCAATTCTAGCACCCTCTCTAACTTCGGCTCTGATACCAGATGTGGGCACATGAGAATTAGGAGCAATAGGAAAATGCAAAAATATTATATTCAACCTTGGAAACATAAGAATTACAAATTTTAAATAGTGGTTGATTAAACAACCTTAGGGAATATAGGAGAAGTTAGGAAAATAATAAGAATAGGTACAAAAGGAGAAAAGGAATTTGGTGTTGTCCACCTTGCCACCCATGCCATCCAATCTGCCCAGTCAGCTACCATCAAAGTCAAACTACCTACCCAGTCAACTATCATCCAAGGAGGTAAAAGGGTAAGATCCAAAGCTTACCGTTGCAAAAAAAAAATTTACTCCTTTTAACTGGTATAATTTCCAACAAGGTAGACCTTGACAAGGTTTCTTTTAGCCATTACTAACATATCACCTCCTAATAATTTAACTAATATACACATATTCTAAGGAAATATTCAAGTTATCTAAAGGTTCATTTCCTAGCTTGTTGATAAGTTTCAACCTTTCTCTAAGCTCTTGTGAAAGGATACCAAATGTTTATGGGATGGTGAATTTCATATGACCCTTAATGCTCTAAA
Organism: Wollemia nobilis; assembly: GCA_028583015.1. NCBI lineage: Eukaryota > Viridiplantae > Streptophyta > Pinopsida > Araucariales > Araucariaceae > Wollemia > Wollemia nobilis. The sequence continues at coordinate 2,578,330 of JAQPPZ010017068.1, forward strand.
ATCTTACCTTTTATCTCCACCTAAGTTCATCCCTCCAATCTAACCAAGTTATTTATATTGTATATCTTTGCAATTGTTCACGCACTAGGAGCTATGCTGGCTTAGCATGATGATGAATGAAGAGAATGGGTAATATATTATATCAACATAATGTTAGTTAGTTATGATACCTAGTATAACACCTTATAGAAGCTCTACTTAGCCATTATTATTCCCACTAGAAAAAAAATTTACTGCATGCTTAGCCAGAAGACATGTCATTGCAAAAGTTAACCCTTTATGGTATATTATATCTAAACCCCACATGTTGGGGTAGACTACCAAGTGGGTACTATCCCTTAATGAGTTTTACCTTGATTTTATCAATAAAAAATCCATAAAGAGTCAGGTGATCATTGATTACTTGGTTGTAACTCCTTTGGAAGATAACAACCCTATGATTATAGAATTCCTATGTGAGTTGATCCTTACCTTAGAAGTTGATCAACAAAATTCTTAGACATTGTTCTTTGATGGTGCTCATTGAATCAAAGGAGTAGAAGCAAGAATCATCCTAAAAATTTATCAACAATAATTGATCCCCTTATCCTAAACTGCGATTTTATTGCATTAGTAACACTAGATAGTATGAAGCCCTTATCTTGGGACTCCATGTTATGCTAGCCTTGAAAATCAAGATATTGTATATTTTTGGAGATCCATAGCTAGTTGTCAACCAATTTAATGGAGTGCATTAGACTAAGGATGAAAAGTTAAAGCCTAATAAAGTTATCATTGATATTTTGTTGGCTTCCTTTGAGAAAGTGACTATCAAAGTTATTTATCGATCCAAAATTTATCACATCAGCTTCCCTCATTCCTTTAGAGCTCGAAGATGGGTTATTTTTATCATCTAAAAAAATTGAGATCCAACAATGTGTTGGATTTTAAGCCTTATATTACCACAAAATATCTAGGTTATCTTAGCAATATTCTACATGATAAAATATAAAATAGCCACAATAATAAAGGTCAAGATAATAATAATATAGGTAGAATAATATGAGAAAATTACTATATATATCAATTCTTATAATAAATCAAATAAAATTCATTTATATACTGAAATATGAATGTAAATAGCCTGAATCATTCATGTACTATGCATGAAGAATAAATTATAGTATTAATTGCTCAATTGCTCCTCTTCTTGTTAAAACTTGATAATAAGATATATGAATTGTATTAGATATCTCATCTTATGGAGCATTATATCCATAATATAACCATAGTAGTGTGAATATTTAGATACTTGACTATTGCTTTACATATTCCAAGTCTCATGGCTCTTGGATTATCTACTTTCCATTTGCATACTTGATGAAAACTTAACTTTACAACATATGCACACCTATACATGAATCTTACACTTTATTTGTACACATAAATTAAGACACTTGTGCACATATGTACATTATCTATTTGTACTCTTACATACAAGATACTTGTGAATATTTACTCAACCTACACTTGCACTCTAACTTACATAACACTTGTGCATTTCCTACACATCCACACTTACATAAAGAGGGAAATATAACTCACACACAAAACTATAGACTCAAACCTAATCTATTATTTACAAATGTACCATGAAGGTACCATGGGAGTAGATTAACATGTGCCAAATAATGTAATATACCTCAACACAACCCTGTATTACATTAATTAGTTATAGAAGACTTTAGTCTTCAATATTGGTTTTTGTCTTTGTCTTAAATCCTCAAGAAACCTTGCATTGTTCATGAACCTTTCATTCTCTTGTATCTACTTCATCGTATTGAACCTTGGGTTGACCTAATGCTTATGTTTGTAAGAAAAAGTTGGACTATGTTGGATCCAATTTCCTATATCCTATCTTTCTAAGCATTCAGGCACATTATTATTAAACCAATTGAATCTAAGGCATATATTACATTTTTAATTAAACCTGTAGCTTCTCTTATGTTTTTATTTTTGATGATGCATTTGCTATGTTCATTTATATATTTGAATTAAATTGATTTTTCTTTTTCAAAAAATTGAGCAACTAAAATAAGATTGATTGATAATCCTAGAACATATAAAAAATTCTCTAGCACAAAAATCTAAAAAAGGTATGCTAGGTATTACTCTACTAGTTCCATGAACTAGATATCTCTTATCATATGTAATTTTTAGAGAGAAATTATCCTTGACTTCTAAAGACTCAAACCAATGTAAGTTACCAGTCATATGATGACTAGCTCTTGAGTCTATATACCAAATATATTTTTTTTTGAACCCTTTGATTAGACTCATATGATATTATCTTACATCTTTGATAAGAGTTTTGAAAAAATCTTTTGTGATGTTGGCCATTGTATTCAAGAAATTATCTCTATTTTTCAAATTTTTCTTTCATAAAATATGGTTTTGCATTTTGATAATGTTTTCTATATTGAAAAGTTCCTCTTGATCTTTTACCCATTTTTATCTCCAATTTGAAAAAAATTATATCTCTTAGGTTCATACAAGTCAAATATGAAGTTTACAAATTCAATTCCTATGGAGTAGTAATCCTTATAAATCCCAAATTAACAACAAAAAACAAATAAATCAAATATAAATTTTACAAATTATAATTTTCTAACCTTTGATGTTGACAACCTTTTAATTCCCAAATAATTTAATTTGTAAAACTTTAAAAACTTCTAATTATTTTAAAAAATAAATCTTCTAAATAAAATAAATTGAAACTATCAAATTAACAAATATTCAAAACCTTTTCACTCCAAAATCAAACACAAATAATCTAATATTAACCTTGTAACTCCAATAAAAAACTTTAATCAAACTTAAAAAATAATTTAACTTTAATATTTCCAATTCACCTCTCTTCATGATTCCAAACTTGCACTTGGATTCTGCCTTTCTCTCACTAACTACACTTGGATTTGAAATTAATATTTGGTAGTTAGGCTAAACCCTAAAATTTACATGGAGGTTTTCATGGACAGTTTCACTACTTTATCACCCATTGTTGTAATGCTTACCAAACTGAGTGATGGCTTCTAACATTTTCCCTTCACTTTCACTCCTTGTGTTACATCTACAAAACTAAAATTTAGCTTCTAACATTGTCCCTTCTATTTCTACGTTACACCTCCCAAATTGAGCATTGGCTAAATGTTAGACTTCGGTTCTTAACATTATTCCTTGTATACACCGAGCGTTACTTTGTTGTTCTTGCTATGCAATGGAATATTCTTGATTGAATGTCTCTTTTATGCTTTTGGATAGCTTCTCTTAGGCTTTGGATAGCATTCCTTAGTCTTTGAATTACTTTCCTTGAACTTTTGATCGTGTTTCCTAGAGCTCTAAAAATATTTTTCTTGAGTAAATTTTTTGGTATAATGCTAACCCACTACATGTTTCTATTGATTAAATCCTCCTCTAGTCTAATCTATAAATTATCCCTGGTCGATTGAAGCCTATTGTCTATAGCAACTTCTGTTATATCTTCTCACATTACTTGTTTGTTGGTTTAGGTTACTTAATCAAACATTTTTGTTCTAATGTTAATCAAGCACTGATTTTTCCATTCATATATGTTGTTTAGCTTAGAATTCACTTGACTTCTATGTAATACAAAGAATGCACAGGCTAAATATATGTCTAGATGATATGATTGTTGTTATTTGATGTTGTTTGAATAGCCTTCAATACTATTATCATGACTTCCAATACTTTCTCTTAAATAAATATTTTCTTTTAATTTCTTTGTACTATTCACAGGCCAAATCCCTATCTTTGTTCATTGGCCGAATATATTCTCTTCTTCAATTTGCTTACTAGCTAAATGGATTTCCTCTTACTTGTAGGATAACTCTACTATACTTTTCTAGATTAACTATACCTTAGGCTTATCTTTATATTAGCCTTTTAGGTCTTTCTCTTCAATAATGGCCTCCTGTGGGCTTCTATTCCTATAATGACCTTTTGTGATTTTATTTTTCTATAATGGCCTCTCTTGGGATCATTTTTCTATAATGGCCTCTCTTAGGCTCCTCTTTCTATAATTAACTCTCTTAGGCTCCTTTTTTTTATAATGGCCTTAGGCTTCTTTTTCTATTTTTTACCTCTGTTACAAAAAATCTACCTTGAAGAACTTGCTTTAAAATATGATCCACAACCAAGACTAGAATGATATGTAGATACATTCATTTAGCCTAGTTCTTCAATATATTTTTTTATTCTACACTTTCTACTTTCTTCTATTCTCTGCTCTATTTTCTATTTTGTTTTTTGATCTACTATTCTCTGATCTTTAGGAAGCTTTGAATCCTTCTCAATTCTTTGCTTCTATTTCTTATTTCTTCAATATTCAATGTCAGGGTCGCTTTAGACCTGAATGACCAACTTTATCTGAGTTGGTTCTACTTTAGTCTTCAATTTCAAGGGTTTGCTTTATCCTTGAATGATCAACTTTCTCAGATTTGATATTCCTTTCAATCTTTAATCTACAAAAACTTCAAATTTATCAAATCAATGGCAATTTTGGATTTAACCCTAAATAATAAACTAATATTGAACTGGTATGCCTATTAATCAATATAGTTGATTCCTAGTTTGCATGGGTTATTCTTCAACTTAGTTGATAGACCCTAGCCTTTTCCACTCAATATGAACTTTAAAATAGAGTTTGAGTCTCATTGCCTTCAAAGTGGAAAGACTCTTAATCGACTTTATCAAATGTGGATAAAAATAAATTAATAATGGTGGCTAATAAAATGAACTCTATCAATATAGACAGGTTTTGATGGTAGCTCTAATACCACAATTGGTTTTTAAGCCTTATACTACCACAAAATATCATAGGTTATCTTAACAATATTCCACATGATGAAATATAAAATAGACACAATAATAAAGGTCAAGATAATAATAATATGAGTAGAATAATATGAAAAAATTAATATGTATATCAAGGCTTATAATAAATCAAATATTATTTATTTATATACATAATTATGAATGTAAATATCTTGAATCATTCATGTACTATGCATGAAGAACAACTTATAGTATTAATCGCTCAAAAATGTATACAAGCTTTATTGCTCCTCTTTCTATTACAACCTAATAATAAGATATATGAATTGTATTTGATATCTCATCTTATGGAGCATTATCTCCATAATATATCCATAGTAGTATGACTCTTTAGATACTTGACTATTGCTCTCCATATGCCAAGTCTTGTGACTCTTGGCTTATATACTTTCCACTTGCATACTTTATGAACACCTGACTCTATAACATATGCACACCTATACACGACTTACACTTCTATTTGCACACCTAAACTAAGATAACTATGCACATATTTACATTACATATTTTCACTCTTACATACAAGACATTTAAGAGTGAAAATATAACATAAAGTGCACATTTACTCAACCTACACTTGCACTCTAAATTACGTGACACTTATTCATTTCATGCACATTATATATCTATATGACACTTGTGCATTTCCTCCACATTCACACTTACATAAAGAGGGAAATATAACTCACACTCTAACTATAGACTCAAACCTAATCTATTATTTAAAAATATACCATGAAGGTACCAAGGGGGTACATTAGAATGTACCAAATAATGCAATATACCTCAACACTATGCTAGAATCTAATCAAGTTCCTCTAACATCTACTTGATGGAAAATCCTTCTCCTCTAGATCCTTGGTAAAGAGATATTTTCAACTCCCTAATAGATGGCACACTACTTGAAGAATTAAATCATAATGAGAGTAAAAATTTTAGATCATGTGCTTTTTGATATGTTGTCATCAATGACATTCTATATTGGTATTGTTTGTATGGTATCCTACATTTTTTACTTCAAATGAATCCCTTGAGGTAGTTAATAAATTCCATGATAGTTCTCGTGGTGACCACTTTAGTGGAATCACCATAGCTAAAAAGCACCTATGCATGGGATATTACTATCCATACATGGAGGAGTCATGTGAATACATCAAAATATGTGATTAGTGTCAAAAACATGATATTTGATTCATGTCCCTTATTAGGCTTTTCAATTAATTACTTCCCCTTGGTCTTTTTCCATATAGGAAATTGACATCATTGGAAAAATCAATCCATCATGGTCTTATGGACATAAGTAAATAATTACTACCATTGAATACTTCACTAAATAGGTAGAGGTTATGTCATTATCCTAAATTACTAGAGTATAAATATTATACCATACTTTGTGTTGTTATGGTATATATTTCATCCTAATCTCAAATAATGAAATCTCTTTTAAGAACAAAGATGTTCAAAATATTTATGCAAAATATAAAATTTAGGATAAGTGGTCAATGTCTTAGTACCCACAAGACAATGGTTAAGCAAAATCTTTTAATAAAACTTTAATTAAAATCCTTAAGAAGCTCGTTAACAAGACTGGTAGAGATTAGAATTTATAGTTGTATCCTACTTTGTGGCACCAATGTTCATACTCCCATTGGAATGATGACTTATTAATTGGTTTATGAGACCAAATATCTCTTTCACTTTTAGCTTGAAGTTCCTTCCTTGTGAATATTGCTTCAATATTCTGCTATGGGAAATGAATATCACATAGGATGTCTTAATCAATTGGAATTTCTAGATGAAAAGTACATTCATTCCCTTGAGAACTTGTGGGTTTATCAAGATAGGATATGATGAGCCTATGATAGGTCTTTCAAAGTAGGTTGTTTAGCCCTCAAAGAAAATTAGAGGAACACAAGTGCTAAATATGAACTCAAAGGTAAGTTTGAGCCTAACTTGCTAGGTCCATTTATGATCACTACTAAATTTGGTTTAAGATCTTATCACCTAGCCACCCTTAACAGTAAAAACTAAAGAAACCTAGTAACATTATGCATTAAAAATATACTATGCTTGATACTTCATGGTCTACCTGAGTATTTGCTTGATTACATGGATGTATTCTTGCATGGTTGATTGATTTCACAATTGCTTATTTCATGTGCATACATCTACCTAGTTTTTTTGACTAAATTTAGATTCAAGGGATCCACTTGGATGCTATGATGGCGCTATTAAAGTTTAGCTCACACTTGCATTGAACTTGCACTAGGTCATTGATATAGAATATCTCCCCCTTTGTCTCATAATTTTTAGAATGCTTTGTTTTTTCACATCTCAACTCTTGTTTCATATTATTTTATGGCATTATAATTCTTTGATCTTTGATATCATCTAGTTGTTTGAGGTTGTATTCCATCACCACTCTCTTGCAATAGATTTGATGAAGGCAACACAACAATAATGGTATGGACAAACTACTATATAGTAAAGAACTTTGAGCATTAGAAAATATTGGTTTAATGTTATTCTCTTCATTAGGTTGGTGTTGGGAGGTAAATCATGGCTTGAACCATTTTTGTAATTTCAAAGTTCTGCCAAGATGTAATGATGATCCTACGTAGGACAATTTGTTTCTATAGTAACACTCACACTAGGTTTATGATGCTAATGTACCTCTTATTGCATAATCTTGTGCATTATGTTAATATTTTTCTTAGTAGTATATGTTTTCATTTTCTCTTATTTTTTGAACAACTTATTTGACCAGATACTCTAGCAATCACTCTTGCTTCTTTAACTTTAACCATTGATTTAATATCTATATTTCCTAGCTCTATGTATGGGATCGATGTCTTAAGGCCTCTTATAGATTTGAGGGTTATGAAATGTAGTATTATGTCTCCTTGTAGGTCTATAATAGGTCTAGATGATCACCTACTAATATCACTTTTGTTCTTGATCACATATTACCCCTACCTTATAGGTGTCTTTATATGGCCTTGTATTGTTGTCACATCCTTACTAGATGGTGGTTGTTAATGTACAAGAGAGAAAGTGATAGTGAGACAAATGCATGGTATTCTAAATAAATATGCCAAGGCAAATGATATGATTCAAACATTGTTTTTACTATTTTATTCCAATCATAGCCCAAAATTATTCTACCCTAAAATTTTTGAGGCTAGGGGACATGATGTGCTTTGTCATTCTAGCACTTGGCAAAAACATAAAGACCCAAAAAAATAACTAAGCAATAGAATAAAAAACATAGGATAGATGTTCAACACAACATATCAAATCTGAGTAGTGGAATAACTAAGACAATATTATCTCTGCTAGCCTCAAGCTGGCAAGACAACTCAGTCATATTCCAATTATTTATTCATATTTTCTTCTCCCCAATGCTTTGGGTACTTTTAGCATGACATAAGTAAATACTTGAAGTCCCACCAAGGGGAAAATTGTCTTATGTATTCATGCAACATTCTAAAACATATCCCTATGGGGTGAGAATTGCATAGCATTTTGAAACACCTCCCTATGGGATGAGCATTGCATAACATTCTAAAAAACCTCCTTATGGGGTGAGTATTGCATGACATTCTAAAATACCTCCCTATGGGGTGATCATTACATGAAATTCTATAACACTCCACATAGGTTGAGCATTTGTATGGTATTTTGAAACACCCCATATGGGGTGAATATTTGCACAACATTCTAAAACACTTCATTATGGGGTGAACATTGCATGACATTTTGAAACACCTACTTATGGGGTGATCATTTGAATCACATTATGAAACACCTCCTTGTGGTTTGGGCATTGCGTGACATTGTAAAACAACCCACCCAAGGTGAACATTTATATAACATTCTAAAACACCTCCTTGTGGGGTGAGCATTGCATGATATTTTAAAACACCTCCCTATGGGGTGAACATTTATATGATATTATGAAATACCTACTTATGGGGTGATCATTGCATGACATTTTGAAACACCCCACTATGGGGTGAGCACTACATGATATTTTGAATCACATCCCTACAAGGTGAAAATTTACATAGCATTCTAAAACACCCTACTTGGGTTGAGCATTGTATAAATTTTTAAACACCTATTTGTGTGAGTATTGAAACACTCCTTAAATACCTCACTTAAGATTGAGCATATTAAAACTCATTTGGTGTCATTGCTTAAGTTATCATCCATTCATTAGGTATACTAGGCCACCACTTAAGAGTGATTGACTATGTATAACTCATGTTCCTTTTATGCATCTCTCATAGCTTTACAAAAATAAAAAGAGCTAAATATATGACACAAGGTAGTTTTATAATATCCTTTTCTTATTCATATAACCAATGTTCTTTTTTCTACTTATATATTTTCTCTACTTTAAGGACAATTGGTGGGATATTCACTCATTGAAGTCTTAAGGCCCCTCTCAGGTTTCTCATTATCCTTGTAGTACCTTTTGAACAACAAATTGCTACTAAATTCATTCTTTATATCCTCAATATCATCCAAAAATTCCCTTCTATAACATGGTACAAGATACAATAGCAGAGGAGGCCCAAAATTCTAACCAATCCATATAATCTCAATGTCTCTTATTTCAACTTTCATCATCCATGTACCCCTTAGCCTAGCCATGATCAAATATAGAGTAGACATGGGATCTCTCTTCTACAAGGATTTAGGTAGCTCATCAAATATATTTTTTTCTCTATTTTACTACTTTCATGTGAAAATCAATGGAGACATTCTGGTTTTATTGCAAGCATTGATGTAAATTTTATGTCATTCTATTGGTACATATTTAATACTACAATAGGGTGTCATATCATTGGATAAACTACGCAGGATTGGGGTGCTCTACTTGCACCATAAACCTCTTTTGTGTGCTCCCTATTTTGATATATCTCCATATAGTGTTCTTTGATCACTTCTATCTTAATGGATGACATGAGGGTCTCAAATCCACCTCCCCTATATGTGGATTTGATGTCCATCTTATGGTCCTACTTATGACATAGTCATACATGTACAACTCATAGAGTACATCCTACTGCAATTATGGGTTAGAGTAATATGCTTCACAAAATTGGTTTGGTGTATCGATCTCATTTGATAAATCCAATATGAGCCTCAAAATCCTAAACATGAGGTACTATTTTCATAGCATTATATAGTACACCCACACCAAAGGCCTACACTCAAGAAATTTTGACACCAAGCACCTCATTGTTTTCATTCTTTCATTCATTCAATCTAATTTTACCTTCAAGTCCTTAACCTATATATATTAGACTTTTATGATTTGTTTCATTGTCATCTCACCTTTTATCAGATTGAATATTCATTCCTATATTTCCTCATAGTAATCCATTCATTGATGTTCCTTTTCATAGATGATACTTATATGTCTATACAAAGGGTTGAATCTAGGCTCTGTTACACATATCAAATCATACAATGAAGTTGTCCTGGTTGATCAGGATCATGTTCCCACTCCTATAAGATGTAGTGCTCTCCTAGTAATTGTCTATCAAGTCCTTGACCTTAGTACTTTGGGATTATATGATAGTTGTATTATCCTCTATTAAGAGTGCATATCTTCAACCCATGTATGGTTTTCCACAATGTTGGCATCCACCCTTTGTTTATCTATAACAGGAATATTCATGATGCTAGTGTTCATGATTCACTTATTTGCAACATGGATGTCCACAATGTTAGCACCCATGCTTCCTCAATATATGAAAAGGATTTTTATGATGTTATAATTCACACCACCTATCTATGTAGTTTGACCAATAGTGATGCAAGTGTCTATGTTGTCTGCCTCCACGTCATGGGCTCCTACAATAACAAGGTCTACCATATTTTCTCTCTTGCTTGTCATTTTAATGTTGGACTTTATTGTCTCAATATTGGTATGAATAAAAGGTCTTGTTACACTTATTGTATTAATGGATTCTCTTGTAAGGTTTCCCTTATCTCTTATCTCACTTACCTTCCTTTCTATAAAATTCTCTTCTTGTACTAGTAATTTTGCTAGCCGCATCCACAATTGGGACACTTGATGTTCTAACTCCTCTACCCAGAAATATTTTTCTTTAATTCGCACCCTAATTTTATTTTAAGGGTGTATGATCCATCACTTTTCTAAGCCTCCTTATATTATGCACTACAATATTGTTTTTAGCTAGACTGGTGGAATAGCTTCTTGTATACTTAGCATTGGTTCCAACATAGCCATCCTACTTTTCCAAGGATACTTGATTTGTCATTTCTTCTTATGTGGAATAGCATCCTTTATTATTTGTAAGCCCCTCTACTCCATATTTTGGACTTGTGCATCTCATACCAATAGATCCATGAGACCATTTTGTTCTAGCAATATATGATTCTTGCTTTGACAATATTGCTTCCTCCTATACTTAATTGAATGAGTGAGATAGTAGGGTAGACTAAGTCAAAATAATTCTCCTTATTTTACTCTATTTACATTAATTAATAGGAAAATATTATGGCCTACTAGCATAGAGAATCATTTGCTTCTCATTAGGTATTTCAAATAAAATTAGGTGACAACATTGTATGATGTAGAAATTAATAATCTAGTGACTTTCCCTTGCACTATTTTGAATTTGTGTTTTTCATCAAGTCCAAACATAACCTTGAGCACCTATTTGTTCATGAAGGGATCCTTGAATTGCTCTTCCCTAGTCTTCAATAGCCTTGTTACTCTTGCAATTATCACTTTCAATCATTTGATTTCTAGCCTACGAATAGTGGTTCATCCATTATTAAAATTTGTAATGAATTCTACCATGTTATCTTTATTATACCCTTATAGTATTTAGTTGTAATCCTTCCACATTGCTTTCTCAAATATGGCTACAATACTAGAGTTATTTTCTAGCTTAGTTGTGTTATCCAACTCCCTTTGTAGTGTTTTATTTGCCCTAGTTGACCCAGAAGAGGTTGACCCTCTTATTTCATTGCTATCACTCTTGACACATGATAACCCTAAGTTATTGTAGACACCTTAAATACATCATCACGAGGAGACTCCCAAAATGACTCCTTTATAACTCACACAATCCATATTGGGCAACCTTAGGGTTAATTTAGTGATTTTCTCCAGCAAAAAGCAACATTCCCCATGGGAAACCTATCCATATTGATCCAAGATGGCCTTAGGATTAGGACTGTCTCAACTCGAGATGATGGGAAAAACCAAAAACAAAAAATAACTGGAAATGAAATTGTCTATTAGTGTGATGTCTAATTTTGCATCGGTGCCATATTCCCTACAAATGGTAGTTTCATCTACCACCTATATTTATTTGGTGGAAGCTTTTCCCCTAATTGGCACTTGTAACTTTTGATTGATTTCCCCAAAGCCTATAAAATGGTTCCCTCCCTGCTTTTTTATATCCTTGATTTTCTAATTTGTGCAACAAAGTGCCGCCAAAATAATTCACCAAGTTCTACCACTACCAAACCGATGTTGTTGGATTTCCATTTTGTATTGAATTTGCCTTCCTCTCCCTTGAACAATTGATCACATTGCTCCAATTTTCACCCACACCTGCTCTCATGATCTTGAATATCCACTAGAAATGACATCCCAAATCACCCAAAATATTTTTCAGACCTAGTTACACCAAGGTATAGACCTGTGACAGTGATCATCTTACCTAATATGGTCTACAAATAAAAACCATCTTGATTTAATATGGTCTCGGTAATGTGACTACTTTATTCATTTTCTATGCATCTTAGCTTAGATCTATGCATTTATCTTTCTTGCATCAGTTTAGATCTCACAAATCACATGTATGCATCTATTTTCTATTTAGTCTTTGCATTTTAGATCAAATGTGGATCCCCACCTTTGATGGACTCCTCATATTCTAATGGTTTGCTTTTGTTTTCTTTGCATGTATGTAGTAAGACTCAAGGATAGTCGAAGGTTTAAGATCTAATTATCACATGGTTGCCCCAGGAAACCTACTCCCTAGTAACATGTTGGCATGGAGATATTCATATTGCACCTAAAGACTTATTTGTTGAAGAGAGGGAAATCATACCCCCAATTTGTAATCTTTGTATCATTTAAAAATATCCTCTCAAGAGGACTCTAAGTAATAATGAAAACACAAATCAATATAAATTTCATTATCTGCTTTAAGCATTTGTGTTCATTTTATGTGGTGCAAATTTTCATTCTTCAAATGGTGATCATGGTGGGACCTAGTCCCTATCCTAATGCATGTTTGATAAATATAACTAGCTATTGATTATCCTTTGTGATTGCAGGTTCTTAGGCTTAACCATATCAACCCAAGACAATCCTTGTTTAGAAACTATCTCAATTTAATACGATCCCTGACCTGAGTTAGAATAACTATGAATCTGTATTTTTGCATCAAACATAGGCTTTCACGGTTAGTATTTGTGTTGCTTCACTACATTTTTCTTGTTTTTGAGAAAGAAATAAAGAATATATATATATATATATATATATATATAATAGTTGCATTTTTATTAGTTTTTAGATATGTTAGATTGTGACCTTATCAAGTCAAGAAGGTATCTGTTTGTGATCTTCTAAGATCAATATGATCCATTGTCTATGATCGTCTTAGCAAGATATGGTCTTTGTATTTTCTATTTGTTTCCTTGCATTGCTACTTGTTAAAGGGGTAGATCATCATTTAGGGAATATTGTATTTTAAAATCATATTTTGCATTAGTAAAATTCATTGCATGCTCTTTGATTATACTTTTTGAAATAATAAAAAAAATCACACTCATGAAGCACTTAAACATCAGTCAATTGGGTTTCATCACCAACTACTGATAGCAATCATGTGATGTGGGCTTTCATATTCCATCGCATATTGGCCCCCTACATTTCGTAGTAGCTCCTACAAGAGGTTTTTCAAGTTTCATCATTGCAAAACCCCCTAATTTTGGGTTCATCTCGAAGTAGGTCAGGTTTATATGCCCTTTAACCATGGGGTTTAATAATCAATGAAACGTAGTTTTCATTTATATCCAAGCCCACCCAAGGGTGAAGTGAAAGCTCGGCTAGGCAAGTAGCAAGATTTATATAGTATGACCCCTTCTTTGATGGGGTATTTTATTTCCATAAGGATGCCTATTACCCATATACCATCATAGGAATCCATTTGAACCATTTGTATCACATTGCTTGATAAATATTGTGCATAAATTACCTTTTAGTAGTGTTCATTCCATCTGGTCTAGTCATCTAGAAATAGGATTTTGAAAAAAAACACACCGAAAAAAAAATCAAGGCTAAAAATTAAAACTAAAAGAACACATTTTTTGGTTGCTTTGTTTGCTTTGTTTGTATATTTTATAATGTGCACTCCATTTTCCTAGCTTATGGTCATGATATGCAGTCAAGCTCAATCACAAGTAAAAATTATTAAGCCAACACAAAGAGTCATGGATCATTTTCAAATTGATCTACAAGAACTTGCCATACCTAAGTGGCAATGCACCCCCAAGACTTAAACATCATCTATCATCCTACTGACACTGATATGTCGGGCATCACTATTCAAAATCCATCCATAGGTCTTGATTGAAGAACACAAGCTTATACTGAGAGGGGGGTGAACAGTATAAGACCACTTTTTACTTTTCTTTCCCAATCAATATTATGCAATGTATAGATAGCAATATCAATAGCAGTAATCAAAGCAATGCACAAATCACCACACACAATAGAGACACCAAATTTACGTGGTTCACCCAATGTGGGCTACTCCACGGAGAAAATATTTTACTAAAACTTTCTCAATCAATCTCTTGGGAATCCTTTCCCTATTACAATGTTTATGGACCTCTATCCAAAGGAGACACCAATCCCCTTAATCAAGTTCATGGATCTCTATCCATAGGAGAACTCCTTTCTCCTCTTGCTCGAGCTGGTGATCTTCTAGAAGAACTATTACCCCCACTACTCTAGCTAATGGATCTCTATCCACTGAAGACACCTATCCTCATTTCCCTAGCTTAATGGATCTCTATCCACTAGAGACTATCATCCTCTATACTCTATCACCTCCAAAGCTCTATCTCAAATCTATACTAAACATAGTCCTTCGATCTAGCACAAATCTGCTCAATCTCTATATTTGATCTAGCACAAACCTATCCTCAAATCTACACCAAAATCTATCCTCAAATCTATACTAAACATAGTCCTTCGATCTAGCACAAATCTATCCTCAATATCCATCCTCAAGCCTTAACTCAAAGCTTGAATCAATCTCAAATCAACTCTTGTTAGATCTGCCCCAAACCTTAACTCAAGGTTTGAACAAATCAATCAATCTGCTCTCAAGTCTTCTCAAAGACTTATCTCAAATCTACCTTGCAAGCTTCCACAAAATCTCACACTAATCTGTCCACAAGTCCTCTCTAGAACTTGTCCAAATATGCTCAATAAGTCCTCACAAGAACTTATCCAAATCTGCTCTCAATATGTATTGTAAGCTTCCACAAAATCTTACCCAAATCTATCCACAAGTCTTCTCAAAGACTTACCTCAAATCTGCTCAACAAGTCCACACTAGAACTTGTCCAATCTCATAGAAACATAAAGAGAATTGTTAGAGACTCAATATGCTCTATACTCATCACAATTCTCAATCACTTTCAATCACTCTTTCAGAAACATACAAAGAATTGTTAGAGACTCAATATGCTTCACATTCACCTCAATGCTCAATCACTTTCTCAAATCAATTCAGAATATAGAATAGTTTGTTTTATAGAACTTGAACAATCACTTCACACATCCACTTGACTAGGCTCAACCAACTCTACTCAACCAATCACTCAATGAAACAATCCTTGCTTACAAACCCTAGTCCAAGCATATGAACACTCACTCAAAATATTTCCAACAATACTTATCAACCAATCTAATCTAACATAACAATGATACTCATGTTCTTTTCAAACCCTAGTTCAAGTTCTTCACTTAACCAATGGCTTCAACAACAATGCTTATCAAACAAGGTTTTAACAACAACTCTTTATTCCAGAAAACCTTGAAGCATTAACTCAACACACTCAATAAGGAAACCTAATTAAGTCCTTTTCACTCCAAACTTGTTTTCCAGAAAACCAACCAATCAACTCAACTATGGAAGAATGTGCCCATACCTTTTTCTTGATGATGAAGGAACCTCAAAAATCTGCCACAACCACAAACACTTCTTTTCCAAGCTCAAAGAAGTTATAAGATGATAAACTCTCTCAAAGGTACAATGCAAATATCAAAACATACATACACCTTATCACTCCATCTTGAAGAAAGCATCCATCAACATATACAAAAATAATTGACCAAATACACCTTATAATCTCCCAGTTAAAATAATATCCAACATAAAAAATAATGTCAATACAATCACCTTTTCAAAATAACTCAATGGCAAGAAATCCTCTCAAAATCTAACCAACACTTTAATCCACTTATTTCTCCAATTACTCAAAATAATGACCAAATAAAATACCTTTTATTTACCCCTTTTAACTCCCTAGAATCTTATGTCAAACCTTAGGCATTATAAAATATAACAAAAATTTATTACCTCCGCCTTGGTGAGACTCGAACCCTTGATGCCGCCTCCCTGTATGTCCTAGCCATGGTCTTGGCTGTCACATGCGCTAGGCGCTCGTTTAGGGAGAAAAGAGCACCACGTGCTCTATATTCCTCCCCTTTTGTACCTAAGCCAAAAAATCACGCGTCGCTTCCTTCGACGCTTCAAACACAACACACCAAAATGTTGCTATCATGAATCGATCATGGGTCACTCCATGCCCAAACGCCTTAGCCCTCGACCACTTGCCACTAGGCCATGCTGCCTAGGTGGATATGGGATTTTAGCCCTCGATGATCTTATCCCCTTTCACTGGTGCCTAAGACAAGAACCTTGTCTTCTTCCTCGCACGAATTCTCTTCAACACACACTTGCCTCTTTTTCTTGTTCGAACGAAGGATAATTCGAATGCCACTAAGGCATATAGTTTATATATCATTTGCCACATTTAAACTTGAACGTCGATGCAAATTTAATTGCCTTGCAACCCTAACCTTAGGGTAATTATAATTTAATTAATAATAACATTATTATAATTAACTTATAATTAATTTAATAACCATAGGTTAATTAAATTAACTTACAAATTAATATATAATGAAATTATAATTAAATATAATTTATTTAACTCCCATAGGTCTATCCAATTGGTTTTAAATAAAAGACCATTTATTTTGCCATCATGGGTTTTAATAAAAAACCCTTCTACTTATGCTTCCACATAATATTAAAAATATTATGAAGCTCTTTTGCCATTAATACTTTGCATTGTTCCTTTTGACCTTTTGACATCAATGGTAGCTTATTCCTTGACATCAATGACAACTTCATGCCTTGACATCAATGACAACTCTATGGACTCAAAATGTCCAACAATCTCCCCCTTTGTCATTGATGGCAACCCAAATTATTTTTACCAAAAACTTAACCTTTTCTTTGTTCTGCTCCCCTGGGACATTGCTCCCCCTAGCTCAATGCTCTCTTCAAATCTCTCCTCTTTACTCAAATACCAAATCTCTCCCCCTTACTCAAATCTCTCCCCCTTTGACATCAATGGCAAAGGGTCACCTTTGGGGCTCGGGGCTAAGAATGAGTTTCTTAGCTTAGCCCCTCCCCCACCTCCTCTTGAGGTGGTTAATTCTGGGGTGGGAGTATTTCTACTCCCAGTAAGCACTGGTCTTTACCTTTATCCTCTTTTCTTCTTATCTGATCCTTTTGATTCCTTTGACTATTCCTTTCCATGTCCATATTCCTGTTCCTATTCCTATTCTTGTTCCTATTCCTGTTCTTGTTCATGTTCATATCCATGTTCTGTTCCTATTCTGTTCCTATTCATATCCATATCCCTTTTCCTATTCATGTTCCTGTTCCTGTTCATACTTGATTCTAGAATGTCTGCTCTACACCACTTTGTTGTGTGTCCATCATTATTGCACTTATAACACTTAATGTTATTATTCCTTGGAGGTGCAAATGTCTTAGGATTTCTCCTAGTGAAGCCATATCCTTTTCTATCATGAACCCTGCAATTCATTGCCTTGTGACCAAACTGATTACATGAGTAGCAATACCCATGGAAAAGTTGCCTATTTCTGAAATTCCCATTTTCTTATCTTTCATGTGTCCTGCATTGTGAAGCCATGTGCCCAAACCTGTGACATGAAAAACATCTTCCATTGAAGTTTCCTTGTCTTGACCTCATTGGTCTCTTAGTCTCTTTTAACCTATTCTGATTGTTGTTCCATCTATTTCTTCTTTGTGCATTGTTCCTGTCCTTGTTGAACTTTCTATTGTCCAACTCATCCTCAGATGTCTCACTTTCTCTTACATTATCTTCTTCTTTTCTTCTGAAGTTTCTTCTCCTTCAGAACTTGAGGTTGACTTCTCTTCTTATTTCTTTTGAGTCTATTCAAAACCAAGACCTATTTTGTTTGTTGACCTTATTTGTACCTTGATCATCTTATCCACAATCTTTGAGCTCTTTCCAAACTTTTGTAGCTTACTCTTGGAATTTTCTAAATATTCCCTTAGTAGGGCTACTTCTTGTTCTAACCTTTCACATTCTAAGACCTTTGCTTCTAACTTATCCTTGAACTTCTTTGTCTTAGCCTTTGATTTGTCTAGATCCTCTATAAGCATTCTTCTCTCTTCATCACATTCTTGAAACTGAAACTCAAGTTTAGAGTTTTGCTTTCTTACCTTCTTTACTATGTCAAGAGCATAAATAAGTTCTCCCTTGAGATCATATCCTTATTTATCTGATTCTTCCTCTATTTGTTTACCTTTGTCTACATATTTATTTTCTTTTGACTTATCTTCTATAGGATCACCTTCTTCTTCTTCTAGTGCCATTAGAATATTCTCTTCTAGTCCTTCAAGTGTATCCTCATATTCATCATCACTGAAACTATAACCATTCCTTGTACAACTATCTTCAAGATGTCCAAAGTTACCACATCTAAAACACTTGAGAATTATTGGTGACCTTTTCTTGACCTCTTTTTCTTCAATCATAAATAGGACTTCATATTTATCATTTTTTGAGAAACTATTATCACTATCACTTGAGTACTTACTTGCCTTATCTGCATAGTAGCTCCTCTTTTGCCTTTGAAAGAACTTCTTTCCTTGTCTGCTTTGTCCATCCTTGCTTTTCTTTTGATTCCCTATTTTTGTGATCCTATTTTTCTTCATCATTGTTATTTTTAGCTTCTTGACAATCAGTTGCATAGTGACCATACTTTCCACAATTGAAACATTTAACATATTTTGTATCTTTAAATCTTCTTGAATCCTTATTCCTTCTACCATAATTTTCTTCTTCATCACTGGATGACTCATTGCTTGATTCTGACTTCTTACCCTTTGTCTTCTTGATTGCTTTGAAGGTTGCTTCCTTCTGGGGATTAGGTTCTTTTGTTCTTAACTCAAAAGTTGTAAGAATACCAAGCAACATATCTCTTGTCAAAGAATCACCATCCTTTGATTCTTCTATAGCAGAAACCTTTTCACTAAATATTTTTGGAAGAGATCTTAAGATCTTATCACAAACATCTGATTCTTCAACCTTAAGTCCAAGTCCTTGCATAGCATTAACAACCTCATCAACTCGAAGTAGATAAGTACTAATGTTTTCCTCATCCTTCATTCTTAACTCTTCAAGTTGTCCTTTGAGATTTTATATCTTTGCTTTCTTGACACCTTTATCTCCTTCATATATACTTTGCAACTTATCCCACATTCCTTTTGCATCTTGACAATGCATAACTTTTATGGACTCTGTTCTATGCAAACCTCTCAAAATTGCATTCATTGCTTTTGAATTGTAATGTTGTAGAAGCTTACCTTCCTTATCTGTAGGTGGATCAACTGGTGGTATGTATCCATTTTCAACTGCTTCCCAAATTTCATTGCCAAGTGCCATCAGGTAAATCTTCATTCTCATACTCCAATATATATAATCACTTCCATAAAATACTGGTGTTGAATTATCTGATGATCCATTCTTAGAATCCATTGTGTTCTTGTAGGCTTTTCCTTCAAGTTGTTAAACTCTTTCGAAGGAACCCGCTCTGATACCAATTGAAGAACACAAGCTTATACTGAGAGGGGGGTGAACAGTATAAGACCACTTTTTACTTTTCTTTCCCAATCAATATTATGCAATGTATAGATAGCAATATCAATAGCAATAATCAAAGCAATGCACAAATCACCACACACAATAGAGACACCAAATTTACGTGGTTCACCCAATGTGGGCTACTCCACGAAGAAAATATTTTACTAAAACTTTCTCAATCAATCTCTTGGGAATCCTTTCCCTATTACAATGTTTATGGACCTCTATCCAAAGGAGACACCAATCCCCTTAATCAAGTTCATGGATCTCTATCCATAGGAGAACTCCTTTCTCCTCTTGCTCTAGTTGGTGATCTTCTAGAAGAACTGTTACCCCCACTACTTGGCTAATGGATCTCTATCCACTGAAGACACATATCCTCACTACCCTAGCTTAATGGATCTCTATCCACTAGATACTATCATCCTCTGTACTCTATCACCTCCAAAGCTCTATCTCAAATCTATACTAAACATAATCCTTCGGTCTAGCACAAATCTGCTCAATATCTATCTTTGGTCTGGCACAAACCTATCCTCAAATATACACCAAACTCTATCCTCGAATATGTACTAAACATAGTCCTTCGATCTAGCACAAATCTATCCTCAATATCCATCCTCAAGCCTTAACTCAAATCTTGACTCAATCTCAAATCAACTCTATTAGATCTACCCCAAACCTTAACTCAAGGTTTGAACAAATCAATCAATTCTACTCTCAAGTCTTCTCAAAGACTTATCTCAAATCTGCCTTGCAAGCTTCCACAAAATCTCACACTAATCTATCCACAAGTCCTCTCTAGAACTTGTCCAAATCTGCTCAATAAGTCCTCACAAGAACTTATCCAAATCTGCTCTCAATATGTATTGTAAGCTTCCACAAAAGCTTACCCAAATCTATCCACAAGTCTTCTCAAAGACTTACCTCAAATATGCTCAACAAGTCCACACTAGAACTTGTCCAATCTCATAGAAACATAAAGAGAATTGTTAGAGACTCAATATGCTCTATACTCATCACAATGCTCAATCACTTTCAATCACTCTTTCAGAAACATACAAAGAATTGTTAGAGACTCAATATGCTTCACATTCACCTCAATGCTCAATCACTTTCTCAAATCAATTCAGAATATAGAATAGTTTATTTTATAGAACTTGAACAATCACTTCACACATCCACTTGACTAGGCTCAACCAACTCTACTCAACCAATCACTCAATGAAACAATCCTTGCTTACAAACCCTAGTCCAAGCATATAAACACTCACTCAAAATGTTTCCAACAATGCTTATCAACCAATATCACATAACAATGATACTCATGTTATTTTCAAACCCTAGTTCAAGTTCTTCACTTAACCAATGGCTTCAACAACAATGCTTATCAAACAATCTCATAAAATGATATATTCTTAAAAATCTCACATAACAATGATACTCATGTTCTTTTCAAACCCTAGTTCAGGTTCTTCACTTAACCAATGGCTTCAACAACAATGCTTATCAAACAAGGTTTTAACAACAACTCTTTATTCCAGAAAACCTTGAAGCATTAACTCAACACACTCAATAAGGAAACCTAATTAAGTCCTTTTCACTCCAAACTTGTTTTCCAGAAAACCAACCAATCAACTCAACTATGGAAGAATGTGCCCATACCTTTTTCTTGATGATGAAGGAACCTCAAAAATCTGCCACAACCACAAACACTTCTTTTCCAAGCTCAAAGAAGTTATAAGATGATAAACTCTCTCAAAGGTACAATGCAAATATCAAAACATACATACACCTTATCACTCCATCTTGAAGAAAGCATCCATCAACATATACAAAAATAATTGACCAAATACACCTTATAATCTCCCAGTTAAAATAATATCCAACATAAAAAATAATGTCAATACAATCACCTTTTCAAAATAACTCAATGGCAAGAAATCCTCTCAAAATCTAACCAACACTTTAATCCACTTATTTCTCCAATTACTCAAAATAATGACCAAATAAAATACCTTTTATTTACCCCTTTTAACTCCCTAGAATCTTATGTCAAACCTTAGGCATTATAAAATATAACAAAAATTTATTACCTCCGCCTTGGTGAGACTCGAACCCTTGACGCCGCCTCCCCGTGCGTCCTAGCCGCGGTCTTGGCTGTCGCGTGCGCTAGGTGCTCGTTTAGGGAGCAAAGAGCACCACGTGCTCTATATTCCTCCCCTTTTGCGCCTAAGCCAAAAAATCACGCGTCGCTTCCTTCGACGCTTCAAACACAACACACCAAAATGCTACTGTCGTGAATCGATCATGGGTCACTCCATGCCCAAATGCCTTAGCCCTCGACCACTTGCCACTAGGCCACGCTGCCTAGGTGGATATGGGATTTTAGCCCTCGATGATCTTATCCCCTTTCGTTGGTGCCTAAGACAAGAACCTTGTCTTCTTCCTCACATGAATTCTCTTCAACACACGCTTGCCTCTTTTTCTTGTTCGAACGAAGGATAATTCGAATGCCACTAAGGCATATAGTTTATATATCATTTGCCACCTTTAAACTTGAATGTTGGCGTAAATTTAATTGCCTTGCAACCCTAACCTTAGGGTAATTATAATTTAATTAATAATAACATTATTATAATTAACTTATAATTAATTTAATAACCATAGGTTAATTAAATTAACTTACAAATTAATATATAATGAAATTATAATTAAATATAATTTATTTAACTCCCATAGGTCTATCCAATTGGTTTTAAATAAAAGACCATTTATTTTGCCATCATGGGTTTTAATAAAAAACCCTTCTACTTATGCTTCCACATAATATTAAAAATATTATGAAGCTCTTTTGCCATTAACCTTTGCATTGTTCCTTTTGACCTTTTGACATCAACGGTAGCTTATTCATTGGCATCAATGACAACTTCATTCCTTGACATCAATGACAACTCTAACTCAAAATGTCCAACATTGATGATGATTATGATATTGATTATCTAGACCAAGGCACATTGGATGATTTCTATGGGGACAACTATTTTCATACTGAAGCACCTAGGAGGCCATTAGTTTGCATTCGCATCCCAACTCATCCTACAACTCCATTAGATAAAGATCATGTGTACACTCCATACCAAGATAGGGATTCTCAAACTAATCCAGCTAAGCACCTATGGATAAGCTGATACTATGATCATGTGGACATGTATACCATTTGACATCATACAAGCCTACCATATCAGCTCATGCATTGAGGGATTATGATCCTAATCATCCCTCTACATATTATAGTAAATAGCCGACTCAATTACGTTGCACTTTGGTGCCACTTACCTATGTGAAACCCATCATGCACCATCAACATCAAGTCAATGCAGCCTCTCGTGATCTTGGAAAATAAGTTATTGATATTTTTAGGGTCAAAGAGCAAGCTATACCCATTCACATTACCAACACATGTGTGAACCACCATCACACAACTAACCAGGTGAATCATTCTCATCAAGCACCTAAGCCAAACCTTGGTCACCAATAGTAATTACAGTAAATAATGCATCAAATATTACCCATGTTTGTGCATCAAAGGAAACCAATCCAACATCAACCAAATTTTCTAGCACAATACCATAATATTCCACCTTGATCGAATCAAAACCTTCCATTCCACATGTGCCCAAATATTATTTACATCTAATATCATAAACCACTGCCTATTCATCATCAAGAACCTCTTTCACTCAAAAAATATCAACCATACCATTATCAATAGGAATATGAAACTTATGAAGAATTGCAACTAGATTATCAAGAACAAATCAATACATATTCTGAGTTAAATTGTGGTGAAATACCTATTGATAACACTCATCCACAACCTCATCAACACCAAAACCTGTCGCTTCCACCTCATCAAGAACAAAGGTGGGAAAACCACATCATCTCAACGAAGCCTATAAATTGTTGACTAATCAAATCAACTCATTGGAAAAACAAGCCTTGGGTGTGGGTTACCAAAAATCCACATTAAGGTAGCTCAGCAATCAACCCCTTCATCCATTAATTCCATCACCTCCATACCCACCTCACTTTGATATGCCTAAGCTGGACAAGTTCAAAGGTGATGAAGATGCACAAGAGCATGTGAGTAGCTTTATAAATGCTTAATTCCATCTTCAATATAGTGACCTCCTGATGCTAAAAATATTTCTCATAACACTTACTGGGGTGCTTTGGAGTGGTATAGCCATTTGCCATACCATAGCATTTACACCTTCAAACAATTGGCCAATGTATTTTTGGAATGCTTCACCTATAGTGTTAATAAAGCTACCTTGACTAACTTGTATAACCTTCACCAATTTGAATATGATCCAGTCATAGATTATGGTAATATATGGAGAGAAATCATAAAAAAATTACCCTTCACCTTACCCATTATGGTGCTTACTCGCATGTTCACTAGAAGTTGCTCAAAATAGGTCTCACTCTTGTTGCAACTTCAATAATATTGGAATTGTGAGGAAGTCCTAGCCCAAGTGAAGGTCATTGAAGATATCAAAGTCCATAAAAAATACATCAAGCTCTAAAAGAAATAATGGCCTAACAAAAATGCTAAGGGGAACCAAACCCAAAAATAGGTAGCTCTAGTGAACTAAGTCATTTTAAGTACCCCTAGGCCCTCAAATTGAACCCCACCTCAATAGCCTAATTATTAGGCTCAACTTCCACCAGTGTAATACCATCCTCAACCAACCCATCAACATCTACAAAATCAATTGCCAGCTCAACCACAGTGTCCACCTTGCTAATACACACCGTTGTTGAAACCCTTGGTAAACATATTTCATCAGTTATGTGAGGTACACACAATCACTCTCCTTGAGATTTACCCATAAGACCCAAATTGATCCAAACCTAAAAATTATAGGGAGGATTAATACTGCATTTATTACAGATAGAAGGGTCATAATATTCAATCATGCTACTCCTTCAAGAACTTAGTGCAGGACATGATCGAACAATAAGAAATTTAAATTAACAATCCTCTTGCCACTAACAATCAAACTATGTGCATCTACCAAGATCTTTTGCCTCAACGTGGAAAAAACACAACATCTTCCATAACCATAGAATAACCTAAGCAGGTCAATCAAGTACACACCACCCCACCTAACCAAGGTTTTATGGGAATGATAAACATTATGTCAAGGAATCAAAGATACCCAACTCAACCCACATAAATTATGGATCCCTCCAACATTCCTTCAATGTCACAAGCACCACCAGAACCAAATATAATCACCCCTTCTCTGCATCAGTCTATGCTTATGCTAAGAAATAGACTTACTCAAAGTCTCAAAATAGCCTTAGCAAAACTCTCCATTTACGAGCGCTTACAATAATCAACTCCACAATGTGAAGCTCTAATGGATATTTTAGAATTAATTGAATTACAACCATATGATCCCAATGCTTTCACAAAATTTATGGGCTAAATTCAAAATTGCAAAGAGCCTACAATAACCTTTCATGATCATGAAATCAAGACAATACCTATCAAAATACCTGATCCACCACTACACATCATGACTAGTGTGGATGGGATTACCTATAAATATGTCTTAATTTATATAGGCTCATCCATCAACATCACCACCACATCTACATTCAAACACCTCAATCTTCCATCATTGCATATCTCATCATCCACATTCACCCTGCATGCCTTCAATGATACATTGTGTTCCACTATTGGAACAATGGTCCTTGTTCAAGTTGGACTAAAAATAATTCACACACTCTATCATGTATTGGAAGGTGCCATGCAATAATACTTGTTGCTTGGTCGATCCTAGATCAAATACATGAAGGGTTTACCTTATATATTCTACCAAAGCATAAAATATGTGCATAAAGGTCAAGTTCATTGTGTCCTAGTAGATTTAGAACCATTTAAATTTTACCACATGCTTTCACATCCTTATGAGTCCACCTTACCATTGACTCATTTGGACATCGAACCTAATCACCCCTTCCAATACTCAAATAATCCACTCAAAGCCTTCATGCCTTCATCATCACAACCATCATCATAGGCATAATCATCAACTTCCATGGGAACCCCTTCTGACCCATTGCACCCTCCCATGAGGAACCCAAAAAAGCACCAATGACATCCCCATAACATGAACCCTTGCCACCTACCGCATCCACATATAACTCATCCAATTCACCTCTCATACCTTCAATATCAACCATCTTCATAGAATCCACCCACACTAATCCCATTCGTGAGGAACCACCCTCTAACACACAATTCCCATCACAATCCACCAATCCATATTCATCTACCCCTCCTCTGTAGGTCACAATAAACATGACTAATATGAGCCTTGAGGAATATTTAGTGCAAGATGTTATATTTACCCCACTAATGGAGTCAATCAAAGACTTTGGTAGACCTCACAATGTGTAGCTACCCGTATGTACCATCATCCCCTCGAATCCTTTCTAAATCAATTTTTTTTATCTATGGAGGTATTGATGCCTCTACAGACGCACTTCTTATACCACAAGAGGAAGAGTTGTTTCTTACGAACATTTATTATCTATCGAATTTGTCCTTTGATCTATAATATTTTTATCACTACCATTAGCACAAGAACAACTTATGTCTCTATGAATAGGGTTCTCCTGCTGGAACTACATATCAATTGCCAACTGATACGTTAGGATTAGGATACTCCATATGTATGCTTGACGAACTTCTAGCAGATTATCTTTAGCACCTTAACCTATGCCTCAAGGAGAAAATAGATGACAATGAGTATGATAATCCTGGCCATACTCATTTACTTAGTGATCATCTACAAATCACTATGCTATCAATGGATCATTCTAACTCATCAGATAAATATTATGAAGATGATTTTGAGGCACTATCCATCACTTTAGATATCTTAGAGGAGGAGTCCTCCCCTATTGTCTCTCTAATGCATGTAGATGAGTTTTACCTTTCCCTATTCCCTATGCAACTCCCCATTTGACCAAAAATTCTTCCACTAGAAGATCCTATGGTCCCCATTCCACCTTGAGTACACCCTATCATATTGATTCCACCTTAGCCGCCCCCTAAGCATTTCTATCACCATATCATTAATCACTTGCTCCCACCTGAGAATGAATATCATCTACCATCCATCAACATGATATCCATTGATCTTGCCATGCCACTTGTCTATCCAAGCAACCCTTCATAATATTTACCCCTCAATCCTAAGGCTATTGATTTTGATCATGTTGCTCTCCCACCATCACCCATCAAGTTCCTTCCCTTTAAGAACATGCTATATTTGTATCATATTACATCACAACCAACCTTAAGAATTCTCCAAGATGACATAAATTTAAATGATACATCTAACTATTTTGATCCAGATGGTGATATTCATCTGATCCCCACTCCTCATCAATTGGAAGAGGTATCCCACATGTTAATAGAAGAGATGATCAATATTGACATCAACACTGATCTTGAACATCCTCAAATTCTTAAATTGTGGAAAGGTCTCTCAAAGATAGAACATGCTATATTCACCACTTTTATAAAAGAGAAAATATATGTTTTTGCTTGGTCATACAAGGACATGCCTGGTCTGGACCCAAATCTAGTGCTCCATAATTTGATGCTCAATACAACGATCAAGCTTTTCAAGCAAAAACTTCACAAAATGCATACAAAAATAGCTCTAATGATAAAATATGAATTACAAAAATTGTTGAATGCAATTTTCATCCAAACTATTGACAATCCTGAATGGGTTTCCAATATGGTGCCTATTAGGAATCCAAATGGAAGGGTTAGCATATGCAAAAAAAATTAGGATCTTAACAAAGAAATACCTAAATATGAATTCCTACTCATGAGCATTAATATGCTCGTAGATGCAACTACATGTCATTAAATACTTTCTCTCAAAGATGGTTTTTTAGGTTATAATCAAATTCGCGTCCATACCGATGATCAACCCAAAACAACTATTACCACACCATGGGGAATTTATACTACAAAGTCATACCTTTTTGTCTAACAATGTTGGTGCTACCTATCAGTGGGCAATGACATACATTTTCATGACTATAAGTATAATATTATCAAATATTATGTTAACAATATATTGGTTGTCTTTATTATATGGTGATCATATTTATGTTCTACGTAAGGTCTTTGATCACCTACTAGAGCATAATGTGCAATTGAATCCTAAAATTTTTGTTTTTAGTGTAACATCTAGAAAGTTTTTAGGCTTCATCATGTCTAAGAAAGGCATTGAAGTAGACCCAAACAAGGTTTAAGCAATCTTAAACTTAGCCCCCCCAACAATATTAAGCAGCTTTGTAGCTTAAAAAAGAAGATACAAGTCATTCAATATTTTATCGCACAACTATTAGATAAATGTAATTCGTTTAACCATCTTCTATAAGAGGGGGTGACTTTCCATTGGGATAAATATTATCAAAAGGTATTTAAGGATATAAAGCAATACTTGGTTTATAAACTAGTATTATCTCCTCTGTGACCTAGTGTGCCTTTTCTACTACATATTTTTGCAACTGACTTTGCCTTAGGGACTATTTTGACCCAAAATAATGAGGTAAATAAGGGGTAGGCCATATACTACATAAGTCACACCTTGGTCTCTTATGAAATCAAATATGCTTATGTCAAGAAGCTCTAGTTAGTGGTAGTCTTTACCACCAAGAAACTTCATCATTACATTCTCAATCAAACAATGTATGTTATCTCCAAGGAAAACCTTTTGTGATATATGATGAGTCGTACATATCATAGTAGTCATACTGTAAAGTGGATCATGCTTTTGATAGAGTTCGACTTTGAATTCATCAACAAAAAATCTATCAAATATCAGGTCATCATTAACCAACTAACAGAAGCACCTCTTCTTGATGATAAGCCTCTTACGATTGAGCTACCTGATGATGTAGTCTTCATATTATCTAACTAAAAAGAGTTTGAAGAACCTGAGCATAAAGTGTTCCTAATTTTTTTCTTCGATGGTTCTAAGTGTGAGCAAGGGATGGTTTTAGAATCGTGTTCTTTACATTGTAAGGGACTATAGGGAGGAAAAACCACCATCGATCAAGTGTGAATAACAAGACAAAGAGATCAAAATAAAAGATATTTTTATTACAAATATGATGTTTTACAATACAAAAGCTCTTTGTCATTCACAAATTACAAGTCAGCCCTAAAGATCGTTTACAATGAAAGATGATGTATTTTTTCTTCCCCTACAATCGCATGTGATCGGGAGATATTGAGGTTGTACGTGTGTGTATGTGAAGGCTTGCAAGGGTTGTTTTTGAAGGGTAAATACCTAGACATAGCCAAAAAAATGAATTAGTAAACAAAATGGGCCCACCTAGGTTGGGCCGTAGTTAAAACAAGCTTTAAAGTAAATCAACCACAAAAATATAAGAAATATTGTTGCTGCTATGTGAAAGCAAAAATACAGAAAGATACAAAATATACCTTTTTGTTGTGCGATATTGTTACCGAGAATTCTACTACAGAATGTGTTCTCTGTCATAGGTAAGACCATCTATGCAAATCTCAAAATATTCTAAGGCATAGGTAGGACCATCTCAATGGATGTGGTCTCGAAGTGATTGTTAAAGACTGAAAATAATAGATTTGAAATAGCCCATGACAACATTAGGAGGTTGAAGGGGTCTCGATACGTGGTTAGATGTTGCGGATATGGGTCAAGGTAGGCATAGGCATGTATTGAGTAGTGATTTTGGCAGCATAACACTAACACAAAATGGGCTCTATCCCCTTCGACATGGCTAGGGGTATTTATAGGAATTTGTGGGGTTAGGTGAGTGGGATGCCACATGGTACCACTTGGCTTATACATGGGTAAGGTAGGTGGGGAAGTGTCTAGAAGGTGGTGATGTGGAAATAGGATGATTTGTTATATAAAATTATCTTGGGAAGAGGAATCCTAGGGGGAGTGAAATACAATTTAAATTATTTTCCATTGGCTCATGCAGGAGAGTGGCAAATATTAAAACTTGCTAAAAATGGTGATGTGGCTATCCTATGGCCAAGTGGGATAAATGCACCTCTTTGACCTTTCATTATTTTTGAATTTAAAATTATTTTTATGGCTTGGGTAAAGTGCATGAGGGGTACAATATTAATGTGGAGGATTTTTAGAGATTTGGGAAGGGTAAATTTTCTAGGCATCTAGAATTTTTTTAATATATGCATTTTCTTTAAATTTTGTTTTAATATTAATTAGTGAAAAAAAAAGGGACCTTATTGGGGTATTTAATTAATGATAGTTAGGATTATGATTATTTTATTAATATTATCATTTTATATGTAGGAGAGGCTATAAATGGGGTCTATGATGGTGATATTAATTACGTTTATTAGCTTAATGTAGGTTTAATTAAATATTATTAGTGCAGGGAGATGGGTAGGGATTTATTATTATTATTATTAGTATTATTATTAGTATTATTATTTTTGTGAGTGTGGGAGATATATTCAAAATTTGATTTATTATTAATATTTATTATTTGTGGAGTTTTACTAACGTTTTTCTAGGGAAGTGTTAAGGGTTTTAAATAAAGTTGAATTAATTGTATTTTTGTGAGGTAATGAAAAAGGAATATTTAGGTATATTAATTTATAATTTATTATGTTATCAAAAATGCTAATTTTTTATGTCTATAGGGACTCCTATTCCCATTTAATTTAAGCTTGATTTCTTGTGCACCAATAAATATGTTGAGTATGAAGCTCTCTTATTGGGGCTCAAAATGGCTTTGTTCATAAATGTCAAGTGACTAAGCATATTTGGTTATTCAAAGCTCATTATCAACTAAGTTAAAGGGAGTTATCAATGTAAAGATCCAATCTTAAAGAAATACAAAATCCTTGTGGACAAATCACTTTAAAAATTAGAATGGTATGACATCGAGGTTGTCCCTTGTTTCAACAATTGTTTTGTGGATACAATGACTTCCTTGGTATCCCTAATTCCATAGAACCCTTTCAAAATTGTCACAATAATCTATGCTAAAATGCTCGAGCAATCCATACTTTTACGAGATGCTTCTAAATAAGAGCAAAGCGTCCACATGGTACA
Source organism: Wollemia nobilis (assembly GCA_028583015.1). NCBI lineage: Eukaryota > Viridiplantae > Streptophyta > Pinopsida > Araucariales > Araucariaceae > Wollemia > Wollemia nobilis. The sequence continues at coordinate 2,609,700 of JAQPPZ010017068.1, forward strand.
AGCGAAACCATATCAAGACTAGTTCTCTCAAATACGAGATTTCCTAAAACTTGGTAATCTCCCTTCTTGATTGTTGTAGGCCACAAAACATACATTTAAACAAAGAGTGACTCTATTTGTCTTTCTAGGAGACATACTATACCTTCGAAGCTATTATGGTATTCTTCTTTATTGCTTATAACCCCAATAATCTACTTGGATCATTTCTCAAGCTCACAATGGTACCTGTGGTAGCTATTTCAGTAGCATGGCTATCACAAAGTGCATACTCTGAATGGGATATTATTGGCCCACAATGGAACAATACTACTGCACTTATGTCCAAATGTGCATCAACTATCAACATCATGCTTATATATCACACATACCTTCATAGGCTTTACAACCAGTACATTCATTATGGAATTTCTCGCAATGGGGCTTTGATCTAAATGGAAAAATATTTCCCCCATATTTGAGCCAACACACGTTCATTATAAACAACCATAGAATACTTCACAAAGTGGGTGGAAGTTATTCCCCTTACCACTATGGTAGGATCATGCATATGGAGTTCATATTGCATAACATCATATGATGTTTTTGTATTCCATCCAAGATCATCTCAGATAATGGACCACCATTTAAAAATAAGGATGTTCAAGATTTGTGCAACAAGTATCATATCTAGAATAACTTTTCAAATCCTTACTATCAGTAGAGTAATGATCAGGCTAAGGCATTGAACACAATGATTATTGCCTTCATTAAGAAAATAGTTAATCATCATAAGGATTGGCATCTTCAACTTCCTCTAGCACTTTGGGCTTATCGAATGAGCATTTGGACACCAATAAGGGCAACTCCATTTTTGTTAGTATATGGCACTAAGGCCATCATGCCCTTGGAGCTTGAAACTCCCTCGTTGCACATCTCATTACAAGAATTCATCGATGATGACACTACATGATAGGCTCACCTGGATCAACTCAATCTCCATGATGAATGATGAATTAATTCTCTTGAACATATTTGCATTTATCAAGATTATATTGAGTAATCTTATGATACAAAGGTTCATCTAGGGAATTTCATGTCAGTGATCTAGTGTTAAAGGGGAACCAAAAAAATTCTAACATACCTAGCCATTTGCATGACAAATTTACCACAAACTGATTAGGCCCATTCATCATCACACACAAGCTAGAACTATGACCTTATTGGTTAGCTACATTTGAGGGTGTTGAGGAGCTTGAACCCCTTAATATTATCCACCTATGAGCATTTTATGCATAAAAATAAAAACAAAACAAAACAACACAAACACAAAAACATAAAACAAAATTGCAGACCACCATCCACCACACTTTTAATTGCACATCATTAATGCATTGCATATAATCATGTATCACATTTTTCATTTGATCATCATCGCTTATTCATGAATTTGACTAGTTGCATGATTAGTTACATTGAATTAGGTATGTTTTTCACCATAGGTGCATTCATCTCATATTTTCTTTAGCATTTTGTGTAGCATCACATTTGTAGGAGAGACACTTGTCTTGATGTAATCTCTTTTCCCTTGGGCATACACCCCATTTCATTGTTGATACCCATTCACATTTCCATGTTGTCTACCCACCCATCGTTTGCTCCCAAGTAGTTGTTGTAAGGTGTCCAATAGGGTCTTTCGGTATTTCAACCATTCCAAAATTTTCTCTCAGATTTCATTGCAAATCATATTAATGTCTAGTGATAGAATATCACTTTGGTCATACTTTTTTTATCTCAAAATTCCAACACATTCTCACAATATTAATTATGATTTTGAATAAGGAAATATGACACTACAAAGTAAGTCTTACCTCTAAAGCAAACAATTTCCCTTGCTCTTCCTATCATGTGCATGGTCTAAAAATATGAGAATTGACAAAAGGACAAGCTCTTCCCCCCACCAAAAAATAAAATACCTTTGCTCCTCTACAATATGAGCAAGTCCCAAAAAGCAAAAATAATCCTTTTTCTCCTCTAAAAAATGAGCAAATTCTAAAAAGAAAAATAATCTCTTTTACTCCTCTACAAAAAGAAACAAAAATCCTCTTGCTCCTCCACAAAATGACCAAGTACCCCCCCAAAAAACAATCCCTTTGCTCCTCTACAAAATGAGCAAAATTCCCCCAAAAATAAAAAACCTCAAAATCCCAAATAAAAAAGAAGAAAAAAGATTGAATCCCTAGAATTCTCAGTTTCTAACAACCATGGGGTAATCTCCATCGAGGCTATAGACACCTGACTGATAGTGGAGTAGCCTTATGCATGGTGACATGTATATCACATTAGCAACCTTATTTTTTATAGGCCAATGTTAGCTTATGGTTGAGCTAGCTTCTAATGGCTTGCGTTCAGAGTAGTTAAGTCCAATCAAGTACAAAATCATAGCAATGAACTTCACTATGCACACATAGGGATATTGAATATCTTGGTCTTCCTAGTAGATTTTTATCTTTCAAATGCTTGTATGGTTAGTATACAACTTTTGATTGGTCAAATAGGATGTTTGAGTCTCTTGAAAGCCTTGTTGTTACCTTGTAACCTCTCACTGTTTGTAATCCACTATCATCATATTTTTGCATTGCATATCTTTTCTCACTTAGTTTCCATTTGAGTGTATGCCCTTGATGAAATTATTTACATATTAAGTTGTGACTCTTATACATTTTGTAGTGTCACACTTAGTCTGTTATTGCATCACATATTCATTCATTATGTTCTATTATTTAAATATACATTCATATTTTGTATTATTCAAATTGTTATGTGTTATTAGTACATCATAGGCATACCTAGTTCTATGCATACATAATTGCTTTATCATATTAAAAAAAAGTATGCATCTAACATACATACTTCATCATATCTACAAGTCTATGCATACATCTATACGCATCTATTTTACATTCATTCATCCACAATTACACATACATATGCATAAATCAACAACAAAATAGGCATCAATAAATATCATCTCACATATATATAAAAAATAATAGAGTACGTCAATAAGACAAAATGCTCATAGGCTACAATAAGTGGGTCCTCAGACCTCACATCCAAAAATGGGCTCATAAATGGGATCCCTCCTCAAGTTGGCCCTGCTCCAACACTCTCACCACTTCCTTCAACCTCGTCTCTCTAACACTTCATGGCTTTTTTGATCACTGATATTTGTGATGTTATTGAAAATATAAATTATAAAACAAGTGGTTTCACTAATGGCTCTCCAAAGGCCTTTCTTTATCAGCTTCGCTAGTATTAGGATGATGTTGATCGTCATGAGGGTAGGACCTTACCATATCTATCAACCTCATCCTCAAGTTGCATGATGTAATCCTTATCTAATTGATAACGAGCATGATTTATGGTTGCCCTATCCTATAGTCATGCTACCTCTACCTATATTATGACAACCTAAATTTTGACCTACCCACCTAAGGATGGTTGAACCTACTCAACTATAAAACCTACCACTTGAGTATGTAAAGCATATTTTTTTGCTATGAGGTTGTCTCTATCCTCCTATAAGCTGAGTACCTGGGCTCGTAGGGTATCCCTCTCCTCCTCCCATTTCATCATCACGATCTATCTATAGTCCAATAACTCTTCTCAGTGGTATGTGTTGTGTCTACCTCTATTCGTTGACCCTCTAGGATGTGAACCTACTCTCTTAGGGTATCAATCTACTCATGTGGGTCCTCCTCATATGCCTTATCACGTCTATCACTCCTCATAGCTATCTTCACACCCTCAATGGCTCCTTATGATGATCTCCCTACATCCCTTTCCACTCGATGATGCAATCATTGTTGTGCGGACCCTTTATTATACCAGTCACCTCCTCTCTAGTCGTAACCTCTCCCTAAAACTGTTAGGCTATCCACTAGGTCTCATAATTAGGTGTAGTACCAGGATCCTCAACATCATCATCTATTAGGGCCTCATTTACCTCATCACTTAGAGGCTCAGCTTGTGGCCATGCCATTTGGGTCTCGTTGTCCCTCTCTTGGTACACCATTGCAACCTTAGGAACACCTTGCCTAACCCTAAACTATCAAGTCACCCATGAGTTCTAAAATTACTCATGCTCTATCTCGTGGTGACCATTTAGTCACCTCCCTCATTGCACTTGCCTCAAGTGTTTAGCCTACTCAATCTAGGTTAACCCTCCCTTCCATGATCTCCATATAACATGTCTAGGTTGTAGTCCCACCCATGTGTCTGTATAATGCTTCAAGATACCCTAAAATAGGTGTCTCTTGCCCTGCTCTTAATAATGGCCCCACCTCATAACATATGGAACCTCTATGTCCACCATATCTCGATGTACCTCCTAGGGTAACCCAACAGGCCTATCATGAGTATTCTTAAATGTGTTTGTGAATCAATATCGGGCTCTAAAAAGCTACCCTAGAAAATAAAAAATCAATTAAAAATAGCAAAAACCAAAACCGTCTCACATTAAGACAATGACCAAATGCAATCATATTGAATCGAGATGATCCCAAAATAAAATTATCTCTAGTCAATACGATCACCAAACAAGGTCATATTGAGTTGATATGATCATAAAAAGGAGTTGTCTCAACTTGAGGTAGCCTCCATTTCACATATAAAAATTATATAAAGTGTGAATAACATGTGCTTATACTGAGAGGGGGGGTGAACAATATAACATAAAACTTTTTCCCAAATAGAAGCATCAACATAAATGAAACCATAAACATCACACAAAACATCACACACATAAGAGACACCATTTTAACGTGGTTCACCTAATGTGGGCTACCTCCATAGAGAAAATATTTCTTCTAAATATTTCTCAAATGATCTCTTGGGAATACTTCCCAAATTACAATGTTTATGGACCTCGGTCCAAAGGAGATGCTAATCCCCTAATCTCAATTTAGTGGATCTCTTCCACATGATAACTCTTTCTCCTTCTCCTATGGCTAGTGATCTTCTAGAAGACTCTATCTCTATGCTACTTTGACTGGTGGATCTCTCCACTTGAAGACTTCTCACTCAAATCTATCTTCAATTATCCTGGTTTTTGTATCTCTATCCACTAAGACTTTGTCCTCTATACTCTATCACCTCCAAAGCTCTATCTCAATACTATACCAAACACAGTTCATTGGTCTAGCACAGTTCTACTCAATCTCTTGCATTAAACACAGTACAGTCGATCTAGTACAATTCTACTCAATAGGTTCTCTCAAAACCTGTTTAAATCTGCTCAACAGGTTCACACAAAACTTGTCTAAATTTTCTCAATAGGTTCACAGAAAACCTATCTAAATATGCTCAACAGGTTCACACAAAACCTGTCTAAATATGCTCAACAGGTTCACACAAAACCTATCTAAATCTGCTCAACAGTTCACACAAAAACCTGTCTAAATCTTCTCAACAGGTTCACACAAAACTTGTCTAAATCTACTCAACAAATCCTCTCTAGGACATGCTCAAATCTGCTCAATAAGTCCTCTCTTGGACTTGCTCAAATCTACTTAGCAAGCTTTCACAAAAAAAATTCAATCTCATAGAAGCATAAAGAGAATTTTTAAAGACTCTATATGTTCTATACTCAAATCCCAATCTCAACTCAATAGAAGCATAAAGAGAATTGTTAGAGACTCAATATGTCTTATTCTTCAATCTCAATCTCAAATCAAATCATAATATAGAATAGTTTGTTTTATGGAACTTGAACAACCATTTCACACATCCACTTGACTAGGCTTAACCAACTCAACTCAACCAATCACATCAAGTAACAATCCTTTCTCACAAACCCTAGTCCAAGCATGTATCAACCAACTCAAAATGTTTTCAACAATACTTTATCTCAAGTCTCACATAACAATGATACTCATATTCTTTTCTAGATCATGTTCAAGTTCATTTCATCATCAATGGGCTTCAATAATAATGCTAATGAAACAAGGTTTAAATACAACTCACAAATCAGAAAACCTTGAAGCATTCAACCAACCATTTTCACAAAGGAAATCATAATCAATCTTTTTCTCTCCATTGATATTTCATAAATCAACCACCATAAACAATTAATAGGAGAATTTGCCTATACATTTTTGATGTCAATAAGTTGTCCACAAAATCTACCACACTTAATCACAACTTTCCTCTTCAATATTAATAAGGGTTAGTGGTATTTTAAATAATCACAATAAAAGCATAACTTAATTTACACCCTTTTCACTCCAACTTCATAAACACATCCACCAAAGTCTATTTTAATAAAAACCCTTATTAAGAATAACCCACAATAAATATTTGAAAATCATTTTAACAAAAACTCCTTATTTATCCTAAAATCAATTCTCCATTTCCATCAAAATAAAACATAAATCAAATATGCTTTTGTAATAATAATCATAGCCCTAATGATAAAATTTAATTCCCATTAAATACCTTATAACTCCAAACTTTAGGGCTAATAAAAATTATTAAAGGCAAAAATGTAAATACCTCTCAAGGGGATTCAAACCCCCGCCCATCACACACTGCGAGCGTATTAGCCTCAGGTAAGATTCCAACCAAGCCAAAGTGATCACTAGAAAAGCAATGGCCAAAAGGGCCATTAATAGTCCTCTGCCTACCGCAAAGGACAAAGTGCCAAAGCACTTCCCACATGCTACCGTCAAGGGAATTCGATCCTTGATATTTGCACTACCCATAATATTAGCAAAATTGATACACCAATGCACCACGCCTCATACCACATTTGAGATTTTCAAATCGTTGTGCTTTCTTCTCTGCTTTCTTTTCAACAATTCGCACTAGCTCTTTCGAATTCCAAGGCAATTAACACATGAGAGCAAGGATAATTATTTGGTTTAATTACCACCCCTTTAAGAGTTCTTAATAACACTTTGAAGACGTCAATGAAAATATTAAAATTGTATTTGTATGATGAAATCGACGGGAAAATTTCCATTTAAATCTGAATTTAAATTTTAAATAATTAAAATTTAAACCAAACATTAAAACTCTAATAACTCCATCACCGGGTCACCTTTTTCGACGAAACGAAAGCCCAATATGGGTTTTAAGAAAAACCCAGATCAAATCTGCTATCTATAATTTTAAATAAAACATTTTATTTTTCCTGCCTTGGTTTTCACAAAAACCCTTCATAGATCCTTTTGACATTTATTGCTCTATTGACATCAATGACAACATTTCAGCTTAGGGACTCAAAATGTCCAACAATCTCCCCCTTTGTCATTGATGGCAACCCAAATCCTTTTACTGAATACTGACCTTATTTTTTTCTCCCCCTGGATCAATGCTCTCTTAGATATCAAATCTCTCCTCATATCCAAAAACTCTCCCCATAATACACAAATGTCTCCCCCTTTGACATCAATGGCAAAGGGTTGCCTTTAGGGATCGGGGCTAAGAAATAAGCCTATTATCTTAGCCCCTCCCCCACCTCCACATGAGGTGGTTAATTCTGGGGTGGGAGTATTTCTACTCCTCGAAATCACTATTCTCTGCCTTTGTCTTTTTCGTTTCTTTTTGCTGAATTCTCTCACTATTTCTTTTCAAGTCATCATCCATGTTCCTGTTCCTATTCTTATTTTCATCCATGTTCCTATTCTTTTTCTCATTATTTTCTGAGTCTCTTTTCTTTTCTGAGTCTCTATTCCTATTCATCTTCTTGTTTCTGTTCATGTTCCTGTTCTTTTTCCTATTCATATTCTTGTTCCTGTTCATGTTTATATTCCTGTTCCTGTTCATGTTCATATTCTTGTTCCTATTCATACCTATTTCTAGAATATTTGCTCTACACCATCTTGATATGTGACCATAATTATTGCACTTATAACACTTAATGTTATTATTCCTTGGATGTGCAATAGTCTTAGGGTTTCTCCTAGTGAAGCCATATCCTCTTCTATCATGAATCCTGCAATTTATTGCCTTAACATGAATAACAATATCCTTGTAAAAGTTGTTCTCTTCAATATAACTATCTTTCATGTGTCTTGCATTGTGAATCCATGTGCCCAAACCTATGATATAAGAAGCATCTCCCGTTGAATCTTCCTTGTCTGGACCTCATTGGCCTCCTGTTCTGATTTTTGTTCCATCTGTATCTTCTTTGCCCATTGTCCCTGTTGGACTCACTAAAATCTGACTCATCCTTAGAAGTTTCACTTTCTCTTACATATGAGAATCCCTCTTCTAAAGTATCTTCTTTTGATGTTGTTTCTTATTCTTCAATACTTTAAGTAGACTTTGCCTTTTCTTGTTTCTTTCCAAAACCTAGACCTATTGAACATGATGTTCTTTGTTGTCCATGAATGAACATATCTAAGTTATTAGAGCTATTTGTGAAACTCTTTATCTTGATCTTGGAGTTATGTAACTCTTTATTTAGAGTGGCCACTTCTTGTGCTAACTTCTCACATTCCAAGATTTTTGCTTCTAACTTTTCTCTAAACTTACTTGCCTTGGCCTTTGACTTCTCTAAGTCCTCTATGAGCAATAATATTTCTTCATCACATTCTTGAAACTGAATTTCAATCTTAGAGTGTTGCTTTCTTACCTTCTTCACTATGTCAAGAGCATAGATAAGTTCACCTTTGAGATCATAACCATTCTCTATTGAGTAGTCCTCTATTTGTTTGCCTTTGTCCATATCATTTATTTATTTTGACTTGCTTTCTATAGGATCACTCAATTATTTATCTTCCAAAACCATTAGAAGATTCTCATTTGGACCCAATATTATGTGTTGAGATCGATCCTCATTCTCTTTGGATAAATGATATTTTTCCCTCTTGATCTCATTGAGTACATAAATATTTCTTTCTCTTATAGCACTTGCTACCAGTTTTCCAATTTTAGACTTTCATACTTCACATCGATCTTGATGAAATGTTATCATATGATCTTGATCACAAAGTTAACTAATGCTCAAGAGATTGTGTTTCAAGCCTTCCACATATAGAAAATTTTCAGCCTTTGCTTTCCCATTGCCTATACTTAGAGTTCATTTTCCACTAATTTTTGTTGAACCATTGTCCCCAAAGTTTACTGACCCTTTATTTCCTTCTTTCAAAGTTATAAATTTTTCTTTTTCTCTTGTCATGTGTCTAGAGCACCCACTATCCAGAAACTATTTCTCTTCTTTATCCTGAGCATGCAATGCTATTTGAACTAGCAAATATTTTAGTTTTCCTTTTCCTTTTTCTTCTTTCTTAGTAGTTTGAGTTGTGGTCTTTCTACTAGAAATAGAATTTTCTAGATTGCATCTTCTAGCTATATGCCAAAAGTTATTGCATTTGTAGCACTCACAATCATAATATATATATGATACAAGAGAATCCATACTACTACTATCATAGTCTCTATTAATGCAATGCATAACTTTATGACCATATTTATTGCAAGAGAAACAATGTCCATGGAAGAAATTTTGTAACCTATTTTTATGAGGACTCAATCTGGTATTCTTTCAATTGTGATATTATTTTTTGGAGATATGGTGGTGTACCTTATTTTTTCTTGATTTTTCCACCTCTTGTTGACTTAATATCTTGTTTATTTCGGTTTTGCATTTTAACATAACAATTTATGCTGTCACTCTCTCAAGTCCTGCTTCTTTGGCTTCCAACATATCTCTTAATTGATGTTCAATTTCTCTTATTTCTTTCACTTCCATTTCGAGTTCTATTAGCCTTTTCAAAAGCTCAATTCTTGTTGATTCAAAATCTCAAATTTGTTCCCTTAGTTGTGCATTCTCTTCTTGAATCCTTTCAAGATCTTGGATACACTTGGAGAGCACTTCTTCAAAGTATTTACTTTCTTCACTCCCTGAGCACATGTGTGATACTGATGGATCCATCTCCAAGTTGTTAAACTCTTTGTGGAGAGATCAGCTTTGATACCATTTGAAGAACATGTGCTTATACTAAGAGGGGGGGTGAAAAGTATAACATAATTTTTTTTTCCAAATATAAGAATCAGCATAAATGAAACCATAAACATCACACAAAGCATCACACACATAAGAGACACCATTTTAACGTGGTTCACCCAATGTGGGCTACCTCCACAGAGAAAATATTTCTCAAATGATCTCTTGGGAATCCTTTCCAAATTACAATGTTTATGGATCTCGGTCCAAAGGAGATGTTGATCCCCTAATATCAAGTTTGTGGATCTATTCCATAGGAGAACTCTTTCCCCTTCTACTCTAGCTAGTGATCTTCTAGAAGACTCTGTCTCTATGTTGCTCTGATTGGTGGATCTCTCTCCAATTGAAGACTTATCAATCAGATCTATCTTCAAGTGTCCTGGTTGTTGGGTTTCTATCCATTGAGACTCTATCCTCTATACTTTGTCACCTCCAAAGCTCTATCTCAATACTATACCAAATACAGTTCAGTCAGTCTAGCATAGTTCTTCTCAATCTCTTGCACTAAATACAGTACAATCGGTCTAGTACAATTTTGCTCAATAGGTTCTCTCAAAACCTGCTCAAATATTCTCATCAGGTTCACACAAAACTTGTCTAAATCTTCTCAACAGGTTCACACAAAACCTATCTAAATCTGCTCAACAAATCCTCTCTAGGACTTGCTCAAATCTGCTCAATAAGTCCTCTCTTGGACTTGCTCAAATCTGCTTAGCAAGCTTTCACAAAACTTGTTCAATCTCATAGAATTATAAAGAGAATTTTTAGAGACTCAATATGTTCTAAGCTCAAAGTACAATCAATATCTCAATTCAATCTCATAGAAGCATAAAAAGAATTGTTAGAGACTCTATATGTTCTATACTCAAATCCCAATCTCAACTCAATAGAAACATAAAGAGAATTGTTAGAGACTCAATATGTCCTATTCTTCAATATCAATCTCAACTCAAATCATAATATAGAATATTTTTTTTTATGGAACTTGAACAACCATTTCACACATCCACTTGACTAGGCTTAACCAACTCAACTCAACCAATCACATCAAGGAACAATCCTTTCTCACAAACCCTAGTCCAATCATGTATCAACCAACTCAAAATGTTTCCAACAATACATTATCTCAAGTCTCACATAACAATGATACTCATGTTATTTTCTAGATCATGTTCAAGTTCATTTCATCATCAATGGGCTTCAACAACAATGCTAATGAAACAAGGTTTAAATACAACTCACAAATCAAAAAACCTTGAAGCATTCAACCAACCATCTTCACAAAGGAAACCATAATCAATCCTTTTCTCTCCAATGATATTTCAAAAATTAACCACCACAAACAATCAATAGGAGAATGTGCCCATACCTTTTTGATGCCAATAAGTTGTCCACAAAATCTGCCACACTTAATCACAAATTTCCTCTTCAATATAAATAAGGCTTAATGGTCTTTTAAATAATCACAATAAAAGCATAACTTAATTTACACCATTTTCACTCCAACTTCATAAACACATCCACCAAAGTCTATTTTAATAAAAACCCTTATTAAGAATAACCCACAATAAATCTCTCAAAATCACTTTAACAACAACTCCTTATTTATCCTAAAATCAATTCTCCATTTCCATCAAAATAAAACATAAATCAAATATGCTTTTGCAATAATAATAACTGCCCTAATGGTAAAATTTAATTCCCATTAAATACCTTATAACTCCAAACTTTAGGGCTAATAAAAATTATTAAAGGTAAAAATGTAAATACCTCTCAAGGGGATTTGAATCTCCGTCCGTCACACTGCGAGTGTCTTAGCCAAGGCTAAGATTCCAACCGAGCCAAAGCATTCGTTGGAAAAGCAAAGGCCAAAAGGGCATTTAATATTCCTCCACCTGTCGCAAAGGAGAAAGTGCCAAAGCGCTTCCCACATGCTGTCGTCAAGGGGATCAATCCCTGATATTTGTGTTGCCCATAGTCTTAGCAAAATCGATATGCCAATGCGCCACGCCCCATACCACGTTTGATATTTTCAAATCACTGCACTTTCTTCTCTGCTTCCTTTTCAACAATTCGCACGAGCTCTTTTGAATTCCAAGGCAATTAACACACGAGAGTAAGGATAATTATTTGTTTTATTTGCCACCCCTTTATATAATTTTTAATAACACTTTGAAGATGTCGACGGAAATATTAAAATTGTATTTGCATGATGACGTCGATGGGAAACTTTCCATTTAAATTTTAAATAATTAAAATTTAAACCAAACATTAAAACTCAAATAACTCCATCACCGAGGCACCTTTTTCGACAAAACGAAAGCCCAATGTGGGTTTTACCAAAAAACCAGATCAAATATGCTTTCCATGGTTTTAATTAAAATACTTTGTTTTCCCTGCCTTGGTTTTCACAAAAACCCTTCAATGATCCTTTTGACATTTATTTCCCTATTGACATCAATGAAAACATTTCAGCTTAGGGACTCAAAATGTCCAACAAAGTGAGAAGGAAAGAAGGAGAAAAGAAAATGTAATAAATACTATCTATCTATTCCCCCACCTATATTTTCATTTTGCTTACACTACCCCATTTCACCCATCCCAACCATTCATTTCCTTTATTAATAAAAGAAAAGTTAGGATTTTCATGCTTACCTTTCTTGCATTGGCTTCGCCACTCATTGATGCACTCGATGTGTCCATTATGTTGGTCAAATCATATCTCAACAACACTTTATTGTACAAAATAATTTCTCCTCCCCATCTCACTCTTCTCTCATCTTGCATAGTGAAGATGACTCTTTTCCCATGAATTCCAATATTTATATTTTTTTGTAGATGAGACCGTTTGAGATGATCATGCGACGTAGTGCGACCGTCTAGGATGGTCTAATTTTTGTAAAACTAAAAAAAAAATAATAATATTACTTAAATAGAAATCATCTTGGGTTGAGATGATCACAAAATTTTATTTTTTCCTAGGGCAACCATACTAACAATCCCACTTTTATCAAGCGCTTCATCACTATCATCATTTTACATCTCCTCCATTGACTCATCACTTGAGGGGGTAGTCAATAACTACAAAATTTGCATCTCAAACTCAAGTCAATAATAAAACACTCAAAAGTGGAAGTTACATTTATCTATAAACCATTACCAAAAACTATCATACACTGTCCTTGCTAGGGCAAAAGCAAAAATTTCAATCAAAAAAACACTTGGTATACCTAAAGCCTAAAGCCTATAGACTAATAACATCTATCTACGGTTGAAAGGTTACCAAGATCAAATCAAATCTATGATGTGCGTCCTTTCCATGCTTGGAGCATCTCATGTTGAATTTTCAATGATGTGTGTCCTTTCCATGCTTGGGGCATCTCATGTTGAATTTTCATCAATTAACATCCTCCATCATAAATCCAACCATTTTAGATCATCTATTTTTTCTCTACATTGTGCTTTTACATAAAGTGTCCCAATAAGGGGTATCTGTAGACACCCAAAATGCGTCATCGCGAGGAGACTCCCAAAAATACTCCTTTCTAACTCACATAATCTATCTTGGATAGCCTTAGGGATAATTTACTGTTTTTATCTAGCAATAGGCAACATTCCCCATGCAAAACCTGGTCATCTTGACCTGATACAAATTGAGGGTCGGGATCATATCAACCCAAGATGGTTGTACAAAACTACAAATAAAAAAATAACTAGAAGCAAAATTACCTATTCGTGCGACGTCAAATTTTGTGATGGTATTAGATGCTTTGTAGATGGTAGTTTCATCTACCACCTATAATAATTTTGTGGTAGCCAATCAATATGCCCCTGATTGACACTTGTCACTTTTGATTGATTACCCCAAAGCCTATAAAATGGCACCCTCCCTCCTTTGTTTCAAATCCTCAATTTTTTAATTTGTGCAACAAAATGCTACTAAAATAATTTTCTAGGTTCTCCTACTACCAAACTGATGCTACTGGATTGCCATTTTGGATTTAAAACCACCTTCCTCTCCCTCTAATGATCACTCCCATTGCTTTTATGATCACCCACACCTGCTCCCTTGCTTTCATGCTCCCAAAAATCTACTAGAAATGATATTCCAAATCACCTAAAATATTATCCATACCTAGTTACATCGAGGTCTAGACCCATGACAGTGATTATATCACCCTGAGATGATTTTTAGATAAAAACCATCTTGACCCAAGACAGTATCGATCAGGTGAATGCTTTGTTCATTTTTTGTGCATCTTAGCTTAGATGTGTGCATTTATCTTTCCTACATTAGGTTAGATCTCATAAATCACATGCGTGCATCTATTTTCCATTTAGTTTTTGCATTTTAGATCAAATATGGGTCCAAATTTTGTGGGTTACTCATATGCTATTGGTTCACTTTTATTTTCTTTGCATGCAGGTAATAGAACTCAAGGATAGTAGAAGGTTCATGATATAACTCTCACATGGCAATCCTAGGAAACCTGCTCCCCAACAACGAGCTAACATAGATATATTCATATTGCACTCAGAGGCTTATTTTTTGAAGAGATGATAATCATACCCCCAATTTGTATTCTTTGTATCATCTAAAAATATCATCTCAAGAGGACTCTATGTAACATTGAAAACAAAAATCAATACAAATTTCATTTTATTGCTTTAAGCATTTGTGTTCATTTTATGTGATGCAAATTTATGCCCTTCAATTATATCCTCGCTTACCTCTCATTGTTGTTAGATAGTCACTTCCTATGTTTTTCATTCCTCTTTAACATGTGTAGTGTGGTTCTTTATCCCTGACTATTTATTGATTTAGGGCAAGCAATTTTGTTTTCCACCCAAACTTCCTTTGATGGTATTGGGCATATTTTCCATTTTAGGAAAGTTATTGATGTTTTCCACCTATCCCCTACCACCCCATTTTTATTTAAGTCATATGTATGATATTCAATATGGCCATGTGCTTAGAGCTCCCTTTTTTCAATTAAAAAACCCACATCCTAGATCTACAACCTCAATTCATGGTGACTCGGGTACACATCCACTACTTCTTGAGTAGTGTTGGATGTCTTATCAAAGTTCCCCCATATCCCATTGGATCATGTATCTTCTTCTTGTAATAATTTATCTCTGTGTCCTTCTTTATTTAAAATGTACTTCTCTTTTTCATAATTACTCTTATGTCATTCATTATTTCATTATTAATCTAACAAGTTTACAATATACATACTTTATATGCCTTCTTTAACATGTTAACTCAATCATTCACATTTTAAAATAAACAAACATGCAAATTTTCAATAAATATTTTAATCATTAAAATGATATTTTATATCTTCATCCATATGAATAACACATTTTAGTATATTAAGTAAACATTTCAATTATAATTATCATAAAGTATTTCTATATGCATAACTAAATTTCCATCAATTACATTCTTTTTTATTTTTCTTTCTCATGTAGTCCAAATTTTTTATTGAACTCTCCCCTATATTAGTATCCCCTTGGTCTGATATTTTGATCGAACTCTTCTTCGATCTCCTCTGGACTTTTCCTAAAGGTATTGCAATAGTTCGGTAATAGATAACCTAGTAGTGGAAACTAGAACCATTAGTCAATCCATTGAAGCCCTTCGTGTTACAATTTCTTGATTAGCACCCTTGCATGCACCATCATTGTTGATAATTTTATCACTAAGATTGGATCCTACCTCTATAGAGGTTTATGCAAGCTTTTGAATCTCCTCTTACTTCCATCAAGGGAATATCTTAGAAATTTTGTTAGCATCTTGTTTAACCTCCAAAGATAGGCCTCTCACATTTCTTACATTCTATCATAGCACTAAGGTATTGACAGTAGCTCTTGATACTCCATTATGATTAGATTTTGGTGTTGGTGCTCTATGCAAACCATTAAACTTGCTTGTATTTCCCGTCTTCAATATTTCTCCCTCTAGTTTTCCATCTGTGAATCCACATATAGCATTGAAAGAAACTTGTAATTGCACCTCTCCCACATAGGTACTTAGGTTCTATTATGTTTCCTTCTTTACAATATATTGTATAAATATATTTCACATGATAGATCCTAATGCTCAGGCATGCTATGGAAGAATAGTGAGTTGAATTTTTTAGGTGTGTCCTTCTTGTACATTGAATCTGATAATATCTTTGAAATTTTAAGTAGAATAAAAACCTCTTAGAGCATGAGTGCATAAATCTTGTATGGGGATCTACATTCTAATAAATCCAAGAAAAGTTTCCCACCACTCTCCTTTTTGCTTATAACTACTCTAGCTCTCACCATAGCTCTACTTTCTCTTCTTCATGACCAATAATATTATCATTGTTTTGTTTTATATCCTTTTTTAGTTGGTGGTTACTCACCACCATTTGACCAATATGTTCCTCTATATGACTCTTTAAGGTTGGTCATTCTTTCTTCTTCTCTTCCATGACTATTGTCGTAACTTGTGTCATCAACTCAACAAAGTTGGATAGCATCTCTACTGCATGTTACAACAACCATACTCAATGGTTCTTGTTCCATAATTCCTCCTACATTTTCTTCCCTAGAGGTTCCAACCCCTATTTTTTCAACCAAATTTATCCTATGACTTAGTGGAATTGGAAGTGACTTGAGCAAATTAATGACAATCCTACATGACTATGTCTCTTTTTCATATTTTAGATAGGCCACCTCCTACTCTAGTTCAGTGATCTTTGCTCATGTTTATCATAGTTAGTTTCCCAATTTCACCTACTCCTCTATGGATACTCCTTTTCCATTTTATTCCATTGAAAATCTTGGCTATTTTCTAGTTTCCTCTAGTGCATGTCCTCCATTATTGATGAAAATCAATTGTATTACAACTTCTCCTAAAGATAGTCTTGATTGACCCCTTAGGCTCCTTTGCCTTTTTGGTGGCTCTTCGACCTCTTTTAGTGCACTTTTTGTGTTTCCTACTACCATTTTTTTTTTCCTCCCACCTTTGTGTCACTTGCATGGAGTGTTTGGTTTTCAACCATGTCACCCATGATAATGGTTAATGGCTTAATTGGTCTATTACTATTATTATTTTAACCAATCCTTGGTGCAACAAACTCCATCAACCCCCATGTTGTTGATATCAATTGCTCATATTTTCTAGCATTGACTAGAGAGTATGGCATGTTCAGTTTGAATCATTTTGCTTTCTCCCCTCACTTGACATGCAACAGAAACAAAAAATGATGACCCATGGCACCATAAAACCATCCATCATCTATAAAGTACTATAAATAATATAATGTAATTACATCATATGATGATGGCAAGGTAGTTCTTGTTGTCATCCCATCATCAAAAACTTTATAGGTATTTTGCTCATGAGATAAGAACTCTTCATATATGCATTGTGTGGAAATTGACTCCCTATATTTTCTATGCCCCTTCATTGATAGTTTGATGACTCCTTCTATTGTTGCTTTTATCACCTTTTTGTCTAGGCATCACACCTTCATATGGTTCTTTCTCTAGTTTGCCATAAATTTAGTGGCCACCTCTTCGTCATACCCTTGAAATCACCTAAAGTATATCATCATACTAATATTTCTAAGAGTACCTCCATTTTTAGACATTGCGGTATTTTTTTATATCTATTGGATCTCTTTTAATCAATTTATATGCCATACTATTTACAAATTGATGGTATCACTAAGCATCCATGGTATAGGTATAGTAAAGGATCCATGATATAAAGGAATATGTTGTGGAGATCCAATAGATATAAAAATAGTATCTGAATACAACGAATGATAACACAACACACATTCACATGTAACACATGGTATTAGTGACATCACCACTCAAAAATATATAGCTAGAGATACATAAATCAATAATCACATGTGATAACATTACCATTTTTGGCTTCAAGAATTCCTCTTCAAGGTATTTGCTCATGACTACCACGTTTAGTGAGCTCCTTGTGTGCTCTTTGGTTTAGTTAATTTGTAGACATGACTTTTGGAGGGATGTCCTCTTGAAAATTATTGTCTTAATAGGCTTAGTACTTTATCTTTGTTCTTAGTCTCTATCCATCTCCAATTTCTTTGATTTATTCATTCTCCACTACATATAAACAACACAACTTTACATGTATTTACATTTATTGCTCTTTTATTTTCAAATATATTATAAAGGAAATAGGAGTTTGATTGCACAACCAAGGAGATATCACTGCTTCCACTGATCATGGTAGACCCCTCAAACTAACTACAAGTTGACATTTTTCTTGCAACTTTCTTTCACTACCTTGTTTGTCAGAAGTTGTTGCATCTTTGGACTAGATAGGAACATCTTCTCATTTGCATGCATTTCTAATTAGCTCATTGGATCCTTGAGATTTGGTATCAATGTGTTATATTCATATTTCTTTGTAGCATTGCTTTTTTTGTTTTTCATAATCACTCATGTTTATGTAATATGGTTAATTTATTCAAATAATCATATTATATCAATGTTCTAATGATAAGCATTATAATATTTGATTTGATCTTTCTTTGTTGCATTTTTCATAAGCATTGTTCATTTTCATTACACAAAAAAGATAAAAAGATACATGTTGTGTAGGGTTTGTCTTATTTTACTTGTTTGGGATCCTCTATCTTTGTTGATAAGTATGTAATAATTAATTTGAAAGCCATAATAATAATAATAATCCATATATATGGTGTTTGTAAATTAATCCCTATAATCAAGCTTGTGAGCTCCACGTACAGTGTATCATGTTCACATTGGAGTGAGGAAGGGTGTATTTTACCATCATATTCTAGATCATTTTTTTGTATACCTCCAAATGACTCAAAATATATTGCAACTATCACAATTCCTACGATGTATTCCATAAATATGGACCAAATATTTTGATTCCAATTATATGGTAAATTTATCCCTTTGAACTAGGGCAATAGTCTTATAGAATTATTTTACACAATTAATCCCCTAATAATGTAAAATTTTCTTGAACTAATTCACCAATATGAAGAGCTCAAAAATCATGCAATTTGAAAAATAAATATGGGCGCAAAACACTTTCATATGTAAAACTTATAGCTTCTAGAATATTTTCTCTAGCATCCTAAAAAATAGAAAATTTAACTTCATAAACCTTAGACAAATAGCATCCAATCCCAATTTGATATGATTTTATTTTATGGAGAGGTCTTATAGGGTAAAAAATATATTTTGTGGCACAAAAAAGGCCATGTTAGCTATCACATAAATCCTATTTCTTCCAATCAAATTTTCTAATGAGCTCGATATGAATTGAACCTAGGATGCCAAAATTCTAAAACCTTCATGCCAACCAATCTACCAACATATGTGTTGAGGTTTGGTGACCATTTCAATTTACAAAAGGAGCTAACTCCCTACAACTCATAGACAATCAAGTAAAAAAATTCCATCATGAATACTCAAACATGTGATAATCCATGTTTAAGATCCTTCTATTAACCATTGAAGACACAACCATGGTTGATAGGAGGTCATCGATGTCTTCTTGAAGTACATTATCCAATGTGGTAAACAAACGACTATGAAACCAAACAAGGAGGTATTGGTTTTGAATCCACCACATTATTTATCCAATGTGCATGTCACTACTTAAATGAGCTTCTTTCCAAACCTCCCAATAGGTCAAAACAACACTAAGGTATTGCCACGACTATGTTTATTTTTTAAGGATGAAACAAAAATAAAGGACCTAAATCAAAATTATGACCACCCTGAGCATAATGACTAAAAAATACCCATATATCTATCTTGGAGCCTTCTATGGATATTTAGACACATATATCCTCTCATTGGACGTCATGTTCAACATGACAAAGAGGCACCAAAATTTCACAAAAATGACATGTGCATTATTTTTAAATTCTTGATAACAACAAAGTAAAGAGTAGAGAAGACATAATTTCTCAAGAATAGGAATAACAAATGAAGATGAATGGGAGAAGTTCTCCATTTTATTTCTTCTGCCAAATACATTTATGAAGCTTTCAAGAATAATTATCCTTAAATTTTGGAAGGATAGGAATCTACAAGATAACTTTATGTGTGACCAAGTGATGCTACTCCATACCTACTATAGTAGCATGTTGGATTTCACACCTATTTCAAAAAATGAACATAAGAAATCCATCTACTCAAATCATATACAAAAACCATAATAAAGGATGAAAGAGAGAAATATGTAATGAGCACCTTTAGACACCATAAATAATCACTATATTATCTGTAGATAAAATACATAACATTCGGATACAATAGATGAAATGATGAGGGTATTTATACCAATACCAAAACCCCAATTACATAAATAAGTTTAACCTAAACTAACATAACAAGATGGCTTTATATTAATTACAAGTTTATAAGATGAGAACCATAACAAGGTTAATCATGCCCCATAGGAATTATATAATAAAAATATATAACAAATTAAATACATTTGTACAATTTTTCCCTGTAGGACTCAAAATATTATAACATAAAATATTTACCTTGACCATAAGTTAGATTACACTTTTGATAAAAAAAAATTCATTCAATTTCTCATATTTTGATTTTTTTTTATTTTTTCTAAAACATATTAAACATATATAAAATTGTTATCAAATTAATTATTTTTAAACTATAAAAATTAATTAGTGTAAGAATACCAAAATAGCTTCCACTCAAATCACCAAATAAGGAATGTACAATTCAACCAATAATAATTAATTTTTTTTAACAATTCTTATTCAAAACTTTAAATTATAAAAGGTAAAAATAAAGTTTATTTGTTTTTTAATTATCCATTGCTAAGGATGAAATATAGATGGCAAACCTTTTCACATCATTTATATTTAATAATTTTAAGACAAATAGATATAATTTGTTTCACCTAGGATTATAAATTCCACCAATTCATTGATCTAAACAAATAAGGGCTATTTACTTTAATAAATAAAAATTAAAAATTTTAATAATCATTTTTTAAATTATGGTTTGTAGGAAATAAGAACAAATTTTATTTTAATTATACACATAGTTTTTTATGTTAGATATGACATCTAATAATATTTGTTTTTTATACATATAAAAATAAAGTTTAGTTCTTTTTATTATCCATCATCTTGAATTTTGGCTTTTCTTCGATAGGTTCAAGGTTCAAACCACGGCGTGGGCGAGTGTGTGTGTGAGGGGGTGGGTGTGTGGTGGTTGTGTGTTAAATTCCCTATTTATAAGCATAACTCTCTGATTTAGGAGGTGTCATGGTTGGGGGAGCTTTCTGAGCCTTGTGCGTTGGTCGTAAGGGTTTCACACACTAACCAAATAATAATAAATAAATAAAGATAAATATAACAGTCAATAGACTTTCTTCATGCATTTAAAACCAAAGCTTACTTAGATATAAGTGTCCATTATCTAGAATAAGATATCAAAAATAATGTTTGATATCTTTTGTATTTAAAACCAAAGCTTACTTAGATATAAGTGTAGAATAAGACATTGAACACAATGTTTGATATCTTTTGTATTTAGTGAATTTAAAGATAAGCGTGGATAATTTATTTATAATTTTGTTTTAGCTTATAATGGAATAGTTAAAAATCAAGCAAAATATGTATATGCATGAAGCCAAAATAGACTTGTAGCAAAAAAAAAAATAGTATAATTTTGAAGTAGGGAAAACTTCATTATCTTTTGAATTCTATGGTTTTAAATTACAAAATTATTTACTAATTGTTTCTGTGGGACACCCTAGTGGTTAGGGCTTTGAATTTCTTTCAAGAGATTCAGGTTTAAACTATAGTGGGGGTGTGGTATGTATGAATGAGCTTGTGTAATACATATATATATTCACAACGAAACTTCTTAACCATATATTTTTTAATCTTGTTATTTTGAACCTTAAAAATAAATAAATTAAATTTTGCTTATCCACAAAATAGGGTAAGTGATTTCCAAATTTAACAAGTTTATTTAGAAAAAAATACTAATACTAACCCAAAGCATACAATGACATGTCCAATTCCCTTCTTTATTGTAGGTGTTTTTAAGACGGTTTGCAAAGAAATGTTCCATTGAAAACCAAAGATATATATATAAAATATATATATATATATATATATATATATATATATATATATATATATATATATATATATATATATATATATATATATATTGCATTTGTCTTCGTATATTAATTATATTAATTTGAGTCTCTAAACTTTTTATTGTTTGTCTTGAAACTTTTTCAATTTCAAAATATCAATTTCCTATTCACATTACCATCTTTTTTATTATAGTTTATTTTTTTCTTCTTTTTTCAATTAGTTATATTGGATTAAAATGGATTCACCTATATTACATCGTTACCATTAGTGATATTGCAATAGTTTAAATACTATTCATGTATGACTTGATAAGATTTAAAGCTAGGTTTGCGCCTTAAATATTTAAAAAATCTATTACTTAAATTAATATCATTTGATATAATATTATTATAATTATAATTAAATAAATTTAAATTTATATATATATATATAATTAATAAATATATAATTAAAAATTCAAATATAAAATATATCCATATATTCATATTAAAATATTTTTTTAAATGTTAATAAACATAATTATTTTTGTATGTTTTGTAACATCCTTATAAGCAAGGTTGTACATGTCTACACATTATTTTAGAAAAGCATCGAGTATGTTAAAAATATTAAGGATAAGTATCTATATTGTTTTTTAAGCGAAAAAACCCTTTGTGGGGCCGCCTTGGTCTGAGAGACCACGAACAAGGGGTTCTACACCGTCAAAGTCACCCGAGAGTCGCACCCGGCCCTGCCCGCACCAACATTATCAATTGGATTTTGGGTACCCAATTCAACTTTTTGGTAGGGTTGAGATTCGAACATGGGACCTCTCTTGAAGGATTGCCCTTTCCTCTCCAACTCACCTGCAACACTAGGGTGAGTATCTAGATTGTTGAACATATTAAATAATGCATTTTTATAATATGAGTGTATTTTAATAATGTATAAAAACAAATTTTTATGTACAATCAAACATCCACCCTCTTACACATTCACCCACATTGTGGTTTGAACCTCCCAAAGAAGAGTCAAAGCCCAAACCGTTTTGTACTATCCCCATGGGACATATATAAATATTTTTGATATGTACTTCAATATATTTATACTTTTAAGTTAAGTATGTAGATTATTGAACATCTTAAATAATACACTTTTATAATATGTGAGTGTATTTTTTATTTGATTTGGTTAGTGTGAGTGTATTTTAATTATATTTTTACATGCATGCAACCAAAAGCTTCTCTATTTCCACAGGTATGGTCTAGAATAGCACTACATAAACAAAAAATGGTTTAGAATAACACTACATAAACGAAAAAATAGAATAAACAATTAATGCAGGAGTATGAGTGAATTTGAAGCTTTTTTAGGAATGCTTAATAAATGGAATAAACAATGCAGATATGATCTATTAGCCTATAATTATTTGAATCCCAAAAAGGAGGATATTTGATTTTTTCATTAGGAAAAAAAATATTGAATTGGTGTTCTAGATGAGGATGTTTTTCGTAGGACTGCCCAAACTACTGAACTTGTTTCGGCCATATTTCACTCATCCGGACTCGGATTGAGCTGAAATTTTGAGGGTAGATGCCTGACAAACCCTAGAATGTCTCCACCAATTTTTAGATCATTTGGAGCAACACAGATCCTAGCGCATCCCTATGTGTGAACGAGATTTTTGGCAAGCGACTGTGCGAGGGTTTCATCTGGGTTGAGTGCAAGCAGCTCCAGAGGTTGTTTTTTGGGGCCTTCGGGCCCTAGTGGCCAACATTTTTGTGGTTTTTGCTCAAGATTTTAGCAGGATATGTTGCAGGGGACCCAAGATGGGTTAGAAATTTATCTTTCAATAGATCATGCGGTGAACTTGATTGACAATGGCTTCCAATTTGCTGCACAAAACAAAAGTGAAAAGCATACCTTTCCTCGATGTCTAGGGCATGGATTAAAGAGATCACGAAACAAGTTTCAAGCAACTGATCAAAAAATAGTTCAGATCTCAAGCGAATCTGGTGCTAAGGTGCACCCCCAAAATAAATCCACAATGGAAACCCCTTTCAAGGGCAAGGATTTCCAAGACTCGGCCCCAAAAATGAATTTTAGGGATGTCCTCCATGGTGGACAACCTCAGCCTAATGCTAACATTAATCTTAGGGCTTCCCGTAAACCTCTAAGAATGCCTAAGATTGATCCGAGGAAAACTGAGTCAGGATGTCTTAGAGCAGTTGATGGAACTCCTATTGTTAAGCTTGATATGGGCGACATTCAGACTAGCATTGAAGATCTGGAAAAAAGAGGACTAATTTGTCATTTCTTGGGTTTTCGTCCGAGCCTATCTGCTTTCAAAGTTTGGGCTGCAAAAATCTGGAAAACTAAAGGTGAGTTACAAATCTCTATTTATCCAAATGGTTATTTTCTTGTTTTATTTGCTAATAATGAAGATAGAGAGAAAACATTTCAAGGGGGTCCCTGGTTCTTTGGAAGGGCAGGGCTTTTTATGAAGCCCTGGCATACTAAATTTAAATCCAAAGAAGAGATGCCTTCTACAGGTCCCGTGTGGGTTAGACTCTTTGGCCTCCCAATTGAATTCTGGAATTCAGCTATTTTTTCTTCAATTGGAAACTCTTTGAGGAACTTTTATGATGACTGTTGATTGTACTAAAAAATTTGAACATATTATTTATGCTCGGATTTGTGTTTTAATGGATTTTGACAAACCCCTACCTAAAAATATCACATTACAATTTGGGGAGGACACTTGGGAGCAAGTAGTGGACTATGAGAACATTCCTTTTCGTTGTAGAATTTGCCATGAATATGGTCATTTGGCTAGTGTTTGCCCAAATAAAATTCCAGATCAAAAGAAAGAAGATACAAATTCAACAGGTTTCCAAATGCCTAAGAAGAAGAACACTCAGAAAAAACTAGTTATGAAGGATCAATCAAAGTTATCAGCTAATATGTTTGAAATTCTTTCCACAAATGATGCCCTAGGTGAGGAAGAGGAAATAATGGAAACAAAAATCTTAGAAACACAATTTAGAGATGAAAGGAATAACTCAGAGACAAACCAACAAATCAAAAGTTTTCAACAAAAAAAGGAGAAAATATACACAAGAAAAACAATATTTTAAATGTTGAGACTTCAAATAATACAGGTCCCAAGATAGACTCTGTTGAACCTTCCAACAACACTTTGACTTTGTACACGCATTCTTCAAGGTTAGAAGACATCCCAGATTCAATTGGAGTAAGTCAAGAAACAGGAAAAAAAACTGAAGATGGATTCTAATCAAAAGGTAGGTCGCAAGACCAATCAACATTATATGGTAAAAGAAGGTGAAAAGCTTGTAGAGGAAGGTAATATTAATTCCCTTACCAACTATTTTAGCCCTGGTATTAATGAAGATCATCACTTGGAATATTAGAGGACTCAAAGGGAGTCTTTCAAAACAAAATGAAATTAGAAGAATGATTCAGATAAACCATCCTCATCTTGTTTTCCTTCAAGAAACGAAGATGTCAATAGAGGAAATGGATTCAATTGCTAGTAAAATCTGGCCAGCTAGAAAAGTTGTTTCCCTCAGTTCCCAGGGGACTTATGGTGGCATTGCTTACCTTTGGGACCCAAAAGAGGTAGTTATTCACCATATGGTTGGCAGCTGGGGTCTTTTGGCTATAGCTATTCAAAGTAGACATTCCAACCAAATTATGCTTTGCATAACTGTTTATGCTCCGACTTCTTTGGAGGGAAAGAGAAGACAGTGGAAGGATATAACTTATATTATCTCTCATTTTCCTGAAGCTTGGATCTTGATAGGAGGAGATTTCAATACCATCCTCTCTCTGGATGAGAAAATGGGGGAAATAGAAATTTGGACAGGAGCACTGACCTCATGAATGAATATATTGCAAACCTTCATCTTGTGGACATCCAGCCAGATAATGGCCTTATGACTTGGTCTAACAGAAGGCAAGGCTTAGCTTGTATCATGGAGAGATTGGATAGGTTCCTGCTCTCTGACCATTTCTTAATCCATGGTCACATTCCTAAAGTGAAGACTCTTAACAATGCTGGTTCAGATCATTGGCCAGTCATGGTGGAAATTTGGAAAACCAATGTGAGTTTCTCTCCTTTTCGATTTTAGTTAATGTGGCTTAGAGACAGTTCCTTCAGACCTCGAGTGCAACAATGGTGGAAGGAAGGTAAACCAAGATATGGGACTAAGATGTTCTGTTTTGCCAAAAGGTTGCAATATATTAAATCCAAAATCAAGACTTGGAACTGGAAGGAGTTTGGGGATGTTCAACAAAAAAACATGAAGTTATTGCTCAACTTGAAAATTTGAATAAGAAAATCCATTTAGATGGCCTCACAGAGAGCAGAAGTACAGATGAAATTAGACTCACAACTCAGTTAGAGGAATGGGAAAAAAGAGAACTCTTATGGAAGCAAAAATCTAGAATTCAATGGCTCAAAGAAGGAGATCGAAACACAAATTTCTTCCACAAATCTCTTCTAGCTCGAAGATCTCACAACTTTATTTCTTCCCTAAATTCAGATTCTGGAGATGTTGTCTACACTTGGGATGGCATGAACTCTATTGTTGTGAATTACTTTTCCAATATTTTTGCTGCTACTCCTCTTGACTCGACTTCTCAACAAAATGTTCTTCAAGCGATCCCTTCTCTTATCACTTCTGAGGAGAACTCTATTTTGACTGCTCCTATTTCTATTAATGAGCTTCAACAAGTGGTTTTTAAAATGCAAAAAGGGAAAACCCCAGGTCCTGATGGTTTTCCCATTGAGTTCTACCAAGAGTTCTGGGATATCCTTCATGCTGATTTATTAGAGGTGGTGGAAGAAGCCAGGAAAGCCAAAGAAATTTTGAAGGTTATCAATAAAACTTATATCACTCTTGTCCCAAAATCTCAAGAGGCTTATCATATCTCAGCTTTTAGACCTATTGCTTTATGTAATGTTCTTCTCAAAATCATTACTAAGATCATGGCAGAAAGGTTGAAGCCTCTTTTGCATAAGATTATTTCCCCTGAACAAGGAGGTTATGTGGAAGGGCATCAAATAGTGGATGAGATAGTTCTTGCTCAAGAAGCCATCCATTCCATGGAAATGCAAAAATCTCCTTCTATGTTCATTCGTTTAGACTTATCCAAAGCTTATGACAGAGTGGATTGGCACTTCCTTATCAAAGTTTTGAGGCAATTTGGTTTCTCTCAAGATTGGATGGACTGGATTATGGGTTGTATCTCTTCAATATCCTACTCAGTTCTTATCAATGGCAGGCCTTCACAACTGTTCCCAGCTTCTAGAGGTATTAGGCAAGGTGACCCCCTCTCCCCTTATTTATTCATCATTCTTGTTGAATGCTTGGGTAGGACTATAACCAAAAATAGAGACAAGAAAACCCTTGAGGGAGTTACCATTGCTCATGGAGCTAGGCCTATCTCTCATCTTCAATTTGTTGATGACTCTACTCTGTTAGGTAAAGCTACAGTTAAGGAAGCTTCTAAAATTAAGCAAATCATTAGCTGTTTTTCTAAGGCTACCAAGCAATTGATCAATGAAGACAAGTCTAAAGTCATTTTCTTTCATTGCTCTACTAGACAGGAATCCATGGTCTTGGATAAATTAAGATATAAGAAGACCTCCCTTTCGATCACTTATTTAGGCATCCCTATCAATACTCAAAGACAGAAAAATAAAGACTGGAATTGGTTGTTGGACAAAGTTAAGAAGAAAATTGGAAAGTGGACCAATAGGTGGCTTTCTTTTGGGGGCAGAATTACCTTGGTAAAATCTATCCTTCAAGCTATACCTATTTATGTTTCTACCATGTTGAATATCCCAAAGGTTGTTCTTCGAGAATTAGATCAAATTAATCATCGGTTCCTCTAGAGTGGTACTAAGGAGAAAAGAAAATGGGCCTTGGTGAAATGGGACACTTTATGTCTTCCTAAGAATGAAGGGGGGTTAGGATTCTGGTCTGCTATTAATAACAACAAAGCTTTAGCTGCTAAATTGTATTGGAGGATTTTACATAACCCCAATGCCCTTTGGGCCAATAATCTCCATGCTAAATATGTTGAGAACAAAAGTCCTGAAGACCTTGTTCGCTATCAATTGCCTACCAAAGGTTCTCCCATTTTAGCGGTTCTTAAGACTGGTGAGGATTTGATTAAGAAAAAGTTATTTTGGATCATTCATAATGGTCAACAGGCAAATTTTTGGATAGATTCTTGGGATGGTCACCAGCCTTTGATAACTCAGTTTCCTGATTGGAGGCCTTGGATGGAGGAGCTTCACCGAGCTAATTGGATAAAGGTGGCTAATTATTGTCGATACCATACTGGTAATTCAGAGGTTGGTAGATATTGGATCCCTATTGAGGACTGGCCTATTCAAATTCTAGAAATTCAAAGACAAGACATCCAACGCATCTTGCATATGAGATCTCTCTCTTGGTCCCATGATAAAGATTGTTTTGGATGGAACAACACTACTAAGGGTGAGTATTCAGTTGCTCAAGGTTATTTGGCCTTATGCCATAATAATCCCAACCAATTTTATGACATATTTTCTCAGTTGTGGGCTCAAAAGCTCTGGCCTAAGGTGAGGTTCTTTACTTGGCTTTTATTGCATCGTAGGGTGCTAACTGGTGAGCAACTTATGAAACGTGGTTTTCATGGCCCTTTTAGATGTGAAATGTGTGGAGAGAATGTGGAAACTCTTAGCCATATTTTTATTGAGTGTACCTTAGCCTCTGAGCTATGGAGGAGAATGGCCATCTTACTTGGCTTACAATGGTCCAATTTTTCTACTTTTGAACAACTTTGGAGGGATTGGCCTAAATAGGAGGGTGTTGATCATTTCATTAGGCAGTTAGTTTGGATGGGTTCTACCATTCTACCTTGGAATATCTGGAATGAAAGGAACAACCAAATTTTCAATCAAGAAAGAAAGGATATTCACTATATCTGGCAAAAGACCATTGCCAACTTAGTTGAATCAGTCCAACAACTCCTTAATCACCCCCAAAACTCCCACCAAAGATGGGATCAAGTGATGCAAATATTGAAGATTAACTCTTCTAAGGGCAACCGACTTAAAGGGAATGTGAGTAATTGCAAGATGGAAAGAACAAGGAATTGGCAGCCTCCTCCTAAGGATTATGGAAAAGTCAATACCGATGGAGCCTCTAGGGGGAACCCTGGAAAAGCTAGTGTAGGAGGAATTGGTAGACTTTCAGATGGCTCCTTGGTTTTCACTTTTGCTGAGAACTTGGGTATCCTTTCCAATAACCTTGCTGAGGGGTATGGTATCCTCAGAGGCCTTCAAGAGGCTGCTAAGGTTGGATGGGAAAAGGTGTTGGTTGAATCTGACTCCCAACTCATGATTAATCTTCTGAAGACTCCTTCTAAGAATCATAAGGTTGATTGGAGAATAAAAAGAATTGTTGAGAAGATTCAATTAATCCAGATGGGCTTTTTGAAAGTGGATTACAATCATGTGGTTAGAGAACAAAATAAGAGTGTTGATGCTTTAGCTAATTGGGCATTGGACAAAGGTGATCTTACTTGCTACGGCCACCCTCCCAGATGGTGGGCTTCACAAATAAGGGAAGCTCTGCTTTTTATACTTTCTTTGGATGGCTCCAGTACTAGAGGTACCTAGTTCCTTTTTGCTTTGTTTTTGCTTCTCTTTGGTTCGGTCAGGGTTTTTTAGTTCCCTAGCTTAGACATATCTTTCTTATGTTTCCCGTCCTTTTTTTTTTTGTGTGTTTTTGTTGTTTTTCATGTTTTTGTTTTTGTGTTTTGTGTGTTTTTTAAGTGTTTGTGTGTTGTTTTGTTGTTTTTATGGTTTTCTTATGTGTTTTGTGTTTTGTTGTTATTTTTTATTTTATTTTATTTATTTTATTTTTTGAGTTTTTTGTTGTATTTATGCTTTTATGTTGATTTTGTTTGTTTTGTGGTTTTTATTTTTTTTTTGTCTTTGTTTTTTGATGTTGTTGTGTTTTTTGTGTTTGTTTGTTATTGTTTTTGTTGTTTTAGGCATGCTCGTTGAGTGTGCCGAAGGGGGCAGGCCAAGTGCGAGCCCTGGGTATTTTTGGTGGAATAGATACCTCTGCCTCCTTGGGACTTACCCAAAAGTGGCATCCCATTTGGGGTGTTTTCCACAAACAAAAAATGAGGATATTCACGGACCCGTGGTACAAGATATTGTAGTACGAGATATTATGAGTATATTTTAATAATATATAAATATTTTTTATATGTACTTTAACATATTTATACTTTTACATTCATGCATCCTAAAAGTAAAAATTTATTATAAACCTTTACATCCATACAATATTATAACATTAAATTCAAATAACTATTTTGTAATTTTATTTTTAAATATAAAATTTATTTAGTTATATATTTTTTTGTATGAGAAAGATTCTAGCCAACAAATTAACTTTCATAAAAGTCAAATATTTTTTGTGAATACTGGGGGGCAACTTCAACATAGAATTGTAAGGATTTTGATTGTCGCATTGCTAACCTTCCTTCTTTATATTTAGGTATGTCATTGTTTACTGGGAGGATGAAGGAGGAGTTGTTGTGTTGGATAGAATTCAACGTAAGTTAGATGGGTGGAAAGGCAATCTCTTGAGCCAAGTAGCTAAGTTGTAATTGCTTCAAGCTACCCTCCAAAGCATTCTCATCTATTACATATCTCTTTTTAGAATGCCCTTCAAATTTAGGAGGAGGATTAACCAGATCTTTAGGAGATTTTTGTGGGCTGGGGTGGAGGATAAATAGAGGGTATCCCTTGTTTCTTGGAATATGGTTTGCTATTCTAGGAAATAAGGTAGTCTTGGGATCAAAATATTGTTGTTGTTTAATAATGCGATTGCAAAAATATCCTAGAGATTATGTATTGAGGAGGACCGTCTATTGAAAGATATTATGAGAGGTAAGTATTTGGAAAATCACTGTCCTTTTATTAGAAGTGTTGCTCCTCCTAAGGGCTCTGTGATTTGGAATAGTTTGTTGAGGGTTAGAATTTTGGTTATGGAGGTTATGCGATGGTAGATTGGCAATGGTAAGGATGTGTTATTTTGGGAGGATACTTGGATTCTTCCTAAAATCCTATTTCTTCCTCAACATAATGACAAAGACTTCCTTCTATGGACTCATTCTCCTAAAGGTTTTTTTCTATCAAGATTGCATATGAGGTCCAATATTTGTCTAGGGGAGGATCCTTTCCATAAAAAAGGGTTTGGTATCCTCATTTGATCCCTAAGATTGCATTTTTTATGGCTGTGTTTGCAAAATAGAATTCTGACTATTGATAATTTATGTAAGAAAGGATTCCATCTTCCCAATATTTGTCTCTTATGTTCTAAAGATGTTAAATTTGTGGGTCATATTTTCATCCATTGTGATTTCTTAGATAACATGCTCAATGCTTTATTGGATTCATTTTATATCAAATGGACATTGCCTCAAACTTTCAAGGATTTTTTCACTCAGTGGAAATCCCCCTTCATCAATCACAAACTTTCAAGAAATTTTTCACTCAATGGAAATCTTCCTTCATCAGTCACAACCTCACTAGGGTGTGGGATATCGTTCTTTCCTAATTTTTTTATAGGGTATCTGGTGGGAGAGGAACAAAATAATTTTCAAGTATATTTCTAGGGATGAATCCTTTGTCTTTAGCAGGATTAAAGCTGCTATTACGAATAACCTGGTTATCTTTAATATTGGAAATGGTAGGGAGGAAGCTATGGAGAAAGGGGTTGTTAGTTGGAACTTGAATCTAAGGAATTCTGTTTTTGCATCCACTATTCAAAAAATATTAGCTGCTAGATGGCATAAATCAGCTAAAGGGTGGGTTATTCTAAAATTCGATGGGACTGCCAAAGGTAACCTCGAGAGGTCTAGTGAAGGGGGTGTTGTCAGAAATGATAATGGTTAGGTTATTTGGGCTTACATTGAATATTATGGTATTCAAACCAACCACCTAGCTGAAGCTAAGGTACTTTTCTCAAGTGTTCATCAGGTTTTGGAGAGGGACTTTAGAAGACTTCTCGTTCAAGTTAAGAATTCTCCTAAAAAGAGACCAAAACCCTTGCCATTGTAATAAGCTGCAACAATGTTAAGAATTATTTTTAAGTCAAAAGAAAATTTCATTTAAACCCAAAAAAGTGAATGAGCAAAAGTATTTTTCAATATGACATGGTGGGATTCTCCTTTCTTTCTCTCTCCTTAGGGAGTTTTCTTCTTGTGTTGTTAACTTACAGAGTTGTTTGATTTCTTTGATTGAAAGAAAAACCTTGTGGAATACAAAGAAGATAGCAAATTAGACTATAGAAGAATACAATTCAGCCCACAAATATGTTAGTGGACAAAGGCAAACAAAAATTTTCATAGGACAACGAAGAAGATTGTGCTTCTGCTATTATACCATGGCAAGATTTTTCTCATGAGGCATGACTTGTGCTATTTTTCTTTTTCATTTTTGGCTTCCCATTTTTTTCTTCCTTAAAATATGAAAGAAAAGAAATGGCTTTTCATTTTTGAGTTTCTTTTTGGCATGAATTGGAGGTTTGAGGATATAACTCTTATATCTTGGATACACATGATGTTTGATCAGCGACCACTCCAAGTGGTGGCCTATGTAGGTCTATAATGGCAAAGGTTAGAGCTCATATTTTTTGTCTGTAGTGGCAGAGGTTAGAGCCCACATTTTTTATCCGTAATAGTAGAGGTTAGAGCCCACATTTTCTGTCTATAGTGGTAGAGGTTAAAGCCCATATTTTATATCTGCAGTTTGTAAAATATTTAGGCAGGCTGGTCCAAGTTTCCAAGTAGTGCTTTTATTCTTCTTAAACAGAGGGTGGAAACATTATTTCATAGGGGTAAGTTTGTAACTTGATGGTTAGATGGTCAACAATTCCCACAATGTCCGTTGTTTGTGGAGGGTTATTCATTTCCAGTCATTACACGATCACACAGAAGAACGATGGTTCCTCATTACTTAAGTAACTGAGGTTATAAAATGTTTATAAAAAACTTTTATAATATTTAAAATATTTTTTAAATTAAATAATATTAATTAAAGTAATTATAATTTTTAATAAAAAAATTTAAATTATATTTAAAAATATAAATATAAATGTTATTAATTTTAATAGATAATATATGTAATTATTAAATTATTATATTTATTTATTTATTAAGGTTAGCGTGAGAAACCTTTAGAGGGTTGGGCATTCTCATCCCAACCATAACTATGATAAAAGTGAGAGCTGAACTTATTAATAAGAACCAAACACAACCATACACATACCATATTATCATATTATATATTATGATATACCATAAGCCTTGAACCAAGTAAAAAACCAAATCAAATTATTATATATTATTATATTATATTATATTTCTTTAATCTCCATCGTATTATATACTAATCATACGTTAAACATATCTTATTTCAATTTCATTTAATTAAACTTCTGTCTCCTTTTCATTCATTGCATGTACGGATTTTATATAAACTCACCGTATTTTGTAGGTACGAGGACGGCAGAATGGTTGGCAGCTGCAGTGCTAGAGAACGGCCACAAATATCATATCGTTCTTTTCATGGTTCAGCCCCAAATTATACCTCTAAATAAATAGGGGTGCGCACATAGGATGATTCTAAAAGGTCTATGAACTTTTTTTGTGCTGAAACTCAATGCTGGTGTTAGAGATAAAAAGGAATCCACTAACTTTACTGCTTGTGCCAATTTAGCTATTCCCTTAAATTTAACTTAATTTTCGCAAATGCCAACTTTGTCAAAATTTCTCTGTAACAATTACAACCGTTGGAAATTGGAATTAGGAACACTTAAAAAATTGAGCCGTTTTGTATGTGGACATGGAATTGCAATCTGCACCTTAAAAGAAAGAAAAAAAAAATTATATCACATTTTTGTTAGGAATGGAGCCTAATTATGAGGAGGCTAAACAGAGAAAGTTTTTGGATTTACTGCAGGACAGGCAAGGAAAGTTTCCAGATTTACAGTCTGTTAGTCTACCAGAGAAAGTTTTCGGATTTACAACAGGACAGCCGGGGAAAGTTTTTTGTTTTTATCCCAAAATTAGGTGCTGGGAACTCAGTGTTAATCTTGGAATGTATTAAGAAAAGCAGTTTTTTTTCTGTTTTTTCTTATATATAGTTGTGAGGAAAAACAGAGTATACAATGAAAATTATTGTGTTGATTCCTTGTAAATATAGAGAGGAAATTACAACAGATGTTTGTTGTAGGTTGTAACCCTCTATTGCTTGGATTGAGAAAGAAAGGACTGAAAATTCTCGGTGGATGTAACCCACATTGGGTGAACCACGTTAAAATCGTTGTCTCTTCTACTGTGTGTTTGTCTTATTTTGTTAATTCTGTTGTTAAAGTTTGAAACACTATAATTGCTTTTCTATATTTTATATAGTGATTTACTCTAACAAGTGGTATCAGAGCGGTTGTTTTGTTGGGTGCACTTGACAGAAGGAGAATTTTTGGATCAAGTGGGAGCAATGGCGGAAGAAGGGAGGTTTAGAGTTCAAAAATTCAATGGCCAGAACTTTCAATTCTGGAAGATGCAAGATGGAGGATTACTTGTACCAGAAGGATCTTTACTTACCTCTTGAGGGGGAAACGAAGAGACCTTCAACTATGTCTGATGAGGAGTGGAGTCTCCTTGATAGAAAGGCATTGGGTGCTGTGAGGCTGTGCTTGGGAGCCACCGTAGCCTTCAACATCTCCGATGAAAAGACTACCAAGGGAGTCATGGATAAGTTGGCCAAGATGTATGAGAAACCATCAGCATCAAATAAGGTATTCTTAATGAAAAGGTTATTTAACATGAAAATGAGTGAAGGAGGATCTGTGCATGATCATTTAAATGAATTTAATCTTGTCACTAATCAATTGCATTCAGTAGGATTGGATTTTGATGATGAGCTTAGGGCCTTATTAATCTTATGCTCTCTTCCGAAAAGTTGGAACAGTTTGGTAATGGCGGTAAGTAACTCTGCTTCGAGTTCAAATAAATTAGAATTTGATGATGTGGTTGGTGTGATACTCAGTGAGGACATGAGAAGAAAAACCACAGGAGAATCATCTAGCACCGCCTTAACTGTTGAGAATAGAGGAAGAGGAAGAGAAAGAGGCAAGAGTTCACATCATGGCAAATCCAAAGGAGATCCAAATCACGTGGAAAAGGAAAGCTACGGTGTTGGCACTGTGGCAAAAGGGTCATCTCAAGAAGGATTGTTGGCAAAGAAAGGGTGATGGAAATGAAGGTAATGATAATAATGGTAACACTTCGGAAGCCAATATTATTGGACAAATTCTACAAGATGCTTTAATCTTATCTCTTGATAGAAATAGTGATTATTGGGTAATTGATAGTGGTGCTTCATTCCATGCTACCTCACATAAGGAATACTTCATAGATTATGTTTCTGGAGATTATGGACAGGTTCTATTGGGAAATGACCAACCATGTAAAATCGTGGGTATTGGAAAGATTTTGATTAAATCCCCAAATGGATGTCAATGGGCTCTTAAAGAGGTGAGACACATACCAGATTTAAAGAGAAATCTTATATCGGCAAGTAAGCTTGATGGTGAAGGATACACGGTTGCATTCGGAGAAAATGCTTGGAAAGTTACTAAAGGTTCATTGATAGTAGCTAGAGGTAAATTGGTGGGTACTCTTTATTTACTTACTGATTTTTCTCACTTCTCCATGAATTTAGTTTCTACAGGTGAGAGTGCATCTTTGTGGCACCAAAGACTTGGCCATATGAGTGGAAAAGGTATGGAAATTTTACATTCAAGAAAGTTATTGCCTAAGTTAAAAGAGATTGATTTGGAATTCTGTGAGGATTGTGTTTATGGTAAAGCAAAGAGAGTTAGATTTCTCAAGGATGGCAAGGAAAGGAAGAAAGAGAAATTGGAGCTTGTGCACTCGGATGTTTGGGGCCTAGCTCAGGTAACTTCTCTTGGAGGTTCCTCTTACTATGTACTTTTTATTGATGATGCAACAAGGAAAACATGGATATATTGCATTAAGAATAAAAGTGATGTTTTTAATACCTTCAAGAATTGGAAAGCATTAGTTGAAAATGAAGCTGGAAAAAGGTTAAAGTGTCTAAAGTCGGATAATGGTGGAGAATATTGCAGTAGAGAATTTGATGTGTTTTGTTCTAAAAATGGAATTAGAAGAATCAAGGTAGTTCCAAGAACACCTCAAGAAAATGGGGTTGAAGAAAGAATGAATAGAACCATCATGGAGCGTGCTAGGAGCATGAGAATACATGCAGGCTTACCATTATTTTTATGGGCTCATGTTGTTGATACTGCAGTATATCTGATTAATAGAGGACCATCTAGTGCCTTGGATGGAGGAATTTCGGAAGAGCTTTGGACAGGTAAACCAATAAATTATTCTTTCCTTAAGGTATTTGGATGTGAGGCTTTTATGCATATAGACAAAGAGAACATAAATAAGTTAGATGCTAAGGCCCAAAAGTGCTATTTTATTGGTTACGGTATTGATGGCTTGGGTTACAGATTATGGGATTGTGATAACCGAAAAGTCATTAGAAGTAGGGATGTCATATTTAATGAAAAAAACTTGTATAAAGATCGGTTGCAGGGAAAGAAACAGAAAGAGGAAATTACTGAATACATAGACCTTGATGGACACATAGAAAAGGTAACTCCAAAAGTGGTAGAAGATCAAAATGTACAGCAGCAACAACAAGCACCTCAATCTCCAGAAAGTGTTGTTAGACGATCTACCAGGATAAGTAAAATTCCTCAACGTTTCTCGATTATGTTTTGTATACTGATCTTTGGTGAGCCAGAATGTTTTTAGGAAGCATTACAGATGGATACCGGGAATAAGTGGGAGCTTGCAATGAATGAAGAAATGGACTCTTTATTCCACAACCAAACTTGGGATTTGGTTGAGCTACCCAAAGGTAAAAGAGCTTTGACCAATAAATGGGTGTACAGGATTAAAGAGGAGAATGAAGGGCATAAGAGATACAAAGCAAGACTAGTGGTCAAGGGATTCGCTCAGAAAAAAGGTATTGATTTTGATGAGATTTTTTCTCCAGTTGTAAAAATGACCTCTATTAGAGCTATTTTGAGTCTTATAGCTATAGAAAATTTGTATCTGGAGCAATTGGATGTGAAGACAACATTTCTTCATGGTGATTTGGAGGAGGAAATTTATATGCACCAACCAGAAGGCTTTCAGGTGAAAGGTAAAGAGGATTGGGTATGTAAAGTGAAAAAGAGCTTGTATGGGTTAAAACAAGCTCCTAGACAGTGGTATTTAAAATTTGATAAGTTCATGGCTAATCAAAGGTTTGAAAGATGTCAAAGTGATCATTGTGTATATTTTAAGCAAAGCTGGAAATGGTAACTATGTTATTTTGCTATTGTATGTGGATGACATGTTAGTTGCGGGAACAAATATGCAAGATATAAACATGCTCAAGAAGAAGTTGGCTAAATCCTTTGCCATGAAGGATTTGGGAGAAGCCAAACAAATCCTTGGTATGAGGATAACAAGAGACAAGGAGAGTCACACTCTAAAATTATCACAAGCGAGAATACATTGAAAAAGTGCTTAAGAGATTCAACATGAACAATGCAAAGTCTGTTGCTACTCCATTGGCAAAGCATTTCAAACTCACCAAAGATTTGTGTCCCAAGACACAAAAGGAACAAGAGCATATGGCTAAGGTTCCCTATGCATCGGCGGTTGGAAGCTTGATGTATGCAATGGTTTGTACAAGACCGAGACATTGCCCATGCGAGTGGGAGTAGTGAGTAGATTTATGAGTAATCCGGGAAAAGGACATTGGCAAGCGGTAAAATGGATACTCGGGTACTTGAGAGGAACTTCAAATTATTCTTTGAATTTTGGAGGCTCTAATATATGCTTGAAAGGTTTTGTAGATTCCGATATGGCAGGTGATCTTGATGGTGGAAGGAGCACTACTGGCTACATCTTTACTATAGGAGGAGGAGCGGTTAGTTGGATTTCTAAACTCCAACACGTAGTTGCCCTTTCAACCACTGAAGCTGAATATGTTGCTATTGCAGAAGCAAGCAAAGAGATGGTTTGGTTGCAAAGACTAATGGAAGAACTGGGGAAGAAGCAAGAGGATAATAGGTTGTGGAGTGATAGCCGAGTGCTATACACCTTGCGAAGAATTCGACATTCCATTCAAAAACTAAACACATCAAACTCAGGTATCATTTCATTAGATCGGTAGTGGAAGATGGATCTTTGAAATTAGGGAAAGTTCACACATCACAAAATCCTGCTGACATGCTTACAAAAGTGGTGTCAAGAGAAAAGTTGAGCTTTTGCTCAACTTTAGTTGACCTTAAGGAATAAGAGGCCATGATGAGAATTTTTCAGTCCTTGGTTGCAGTATGGTGCAATGGAATTAGTCTCCAAGTGGGAGATTGTTAGGAATGGAGCCTAATTATGAGGAGGCTAAACAGAGAAAGTTTTGGATTTCTTGCGGGACGGGCGGGGAAAGTTTCCAGATTTACGATCTGTTAGTCTACCGAGAGAAAGTTTCGGATTTACAACGGGACGACCAGGGAAAGTTTTTTGTTTTTATCCCAAAATTAGGTGTTGGGAACTCAGTGTTAATCTTGGAATGTATTAAGAAAAGCAATTTTTTTCTATTTTTTTCTTATATATAGTTGTGAGGAAAAACAGAGTATACAATGAAAATTATTGTGTTGATTCCTTGTAAATATAGAGAGGAAATTACAGCAGATGTTTGTTGTAGGTTGTAACCCTCTATTGCTTGGATTGAGAAAGAAAGGACTGAAAATTCTCGGTGGATGTAACCCACATTGGGTGAACCACGTTAAAATCGTTGTCTCTTCTATTGTGTGTTTGTCTTATTTTGTTAATTCTGTTGTTAAAGTTTGAAACACTATAATTGCTTTTCTATATTTTATATAGTGATTTACTCTAACAATTTTCTACTAATACTTATTACTTTTCACTTTTTTGTCTCTATCGTTAACACTCTTAGGATTATTTTGGGAAGTTGTGAGGTCCACATTTCTAATAACAAGGTTTTATCTTAACGCTCTTAGTTTTTCTTGGAAATTTGTGAGGTCCACATTCTGTGATAATTTTTTAGCGGTGTGAAATTTGTATTGATATATTTATTTTTTGTTTGAATTTTTTTCAATGAGTTTATATAAAGGGTTTTGATCCTTTCATATTGAATGAAAATTTCCTAAAAAGAGACCAAAACCCTTACCACTGTAATAAGTTGCAACAATGTTAAGAACTCTTTTTAAGTCAAAAGAAAATTTCATTTAAACCCAAAAAAGTGAATGAGCAAAAGTATTTTTCAATATGACGTGGTAGGATTCTCCTTTCTTTCTCTCTCCTTAGGGAGTTTTCTTCTTGTTTTGTTGTTAACTTACAGAGTTGTTTGATTTCTTTGATTGAAAGAAAAACCTTGTGGAATACAAAGAAGATAGCAAATCAGACGATAAAAGAATATAATTCAGCCCACAAATATGTTAGTGGACAAAGGCAAACAAAAAGTTTCATAGGACGACGAAAAAGATTGTGCTTCTGTTATTATACCATGGCAAGATTTTTCTCATGAGGCATGACTTGTGCTATTTTTATTTTTCATTTTTGGCTTCCCATTTTTTTCTTCCTTAAAATATGAAAGAAAAGGAATGTCATTTCATTTTTGAGTTTCTTTTTGACATGAATTGGAGGTTTGAGGATATAACTCTTTTATCTTGCATACACATCATGTTTGATGAGCGGCCACTACACCGTCCAATTGGTGGCCTATGTAGGTTTGTAGTGGCAAATATTAGAGCTCACATTTTTTGTCTATACTGGCAAAGGTTAGAGCCCATTTTTTATCTGTAATAGTAGAGGTTAGAGCCCACATTTTTTTTCTATAGTGGCAGAGGTAAGAGCCCATATTTTATGTCTGTAGTTTGTAAAATATTTAGGCAGGTTGGTCCAAGTTTCCTAGTAGTGCTTTTATTGTTCTTAAATAGAGGGTGAACACATTATAGTAGTGGTTGTTTGTTATATTTTTGGTAAGCAAGAGAGAGGCCTACTAATCTATTGTATGATAGGTTGAAATCTAGGTTTAGATATTGTGTTGTAACAACCATGTATTGCAACAACCATTGGTTGGGTGATGTGTTGTAAACAACCCTGTTGTAAAACAAAGCACATATTAATATAGAGCTGAGTATCCTAACTTTCTTGGTGTTCATTATTTTTAGTTGTTTTTTTGCCTTTGTTCATTATTTTTTCTCAAGCTATTGTTGTTTCTTCTTTCACAACTGGTACTAAAGCTAAGGTAACATTGAATTGTTGCTTTGTTGAGGAAACTCTGGAATTGTGAGGGACCTTGTTTGGGTATTAAGTGAAACTTGTTGAAGTAGAAAATGGATTATAACAAGTCTTCCATTGAAAATTTCAGTGGACAAAATTTCAACTTGTGGAAGCTGAAAATGGAATATCTCCTTGTAGAAAGAGATCTAAAGGAGACTATCATCAAGGATGCAAAACCAACAATTATTAGTCAAGATGACTATGATAATATGAATGACAAAGCTATTTGGCTTGATTGGTTTAAACTGGCAGATTCAGTCTTAATAAATGTTATTAGAGCCAAATCAACAAAAGAGCTATGGAATAATCTTGGTAAGCTCTATGAATAAAAATCACTTATGAATTTAATATTTATTAGAAAGAAATTGTATGCATTAAAAATGGTTGATGGAGAAAATTTGGTTGAATATTTAAACACCTTCAACACTCTTGTAAATCAATTGAAATCGACTAGTGATGAGATCAAAGAAGGGGAACAATGTATTTTTTTGCTTTGTACCTTACCAAACTCACGGGAAAATTTGATTGTAGCAATCAGTGGGAGCATAAAAGTTAAAAATCTCAAGAATGATGAGATCATTAGTCAGTTGCTCCAAGAAGAAACTAGGACCTATGAACCTAAAAAGAACTCATAAGCCTTGGTTGTTAGGAATAGAGGATGAAGTAGAGAAAGAAAGGGTGATAGATTCTATGACAATGGCTATAGGTCCAAATCAAGAAGAATATTCCTAAGTAAAGGAAAAACATAAGATATTATTTATTGGAAATGCAAGCAAAATGGGCACAAGAAAAGTGAGTGCAAGGATGATTTTTCCAAGGAAAAGAAAGAATCTTTAACAACTCCATCAACCAGTGAAAGGGGGTTGTATATTGCTACATGCTTGACAATGAATGTCCAAGATGAAACATGGTTAATAGACTCTAGAGCATCCTTTCACATGACACCACATAGAGAGTGGTTCAAGGACTATGAAGCAAGTCACTATGGAAAAGTATTCCTTGGTGATAATTATTACTATAAATTTATTGGCAAATGTAGTGTAAGAGTTAAGCTTAGTGATGGAAGGATCAAGACCATACTAGATGTAAGACATATTCTAGGCTTGATATAGAACTTACTCTCAATAAGTCAACTTGTAGAGGCTAGTGTTGAGACTCTCTTTGGCAAATATGGATGTAAGTTAGTTCGTGGAGCCATGGTCTTGGCTAGAGGTATAAGACATGGAACCTTGTACAAGTTAGATGCAGTCCCTATTGATGTTGGTAGTACAAATACAAGCTCAATGGAGAGTGGAAAATCCATAAAAACAACAAAGATGTCAAAAATGATGTTGTGGCATAGAAGGATGACACATCTTGGAGAAAAGAGCCTATGTGAGATATGCAACAAGTAAACTATTCAAGGTTTGGAAGGTATGAAGTTTGGTTCATTTAGTTTTTGTGAAGCACGTGTAATGGTAAAATAAAAAAACGTTTCATTTAATTCAAGTTAATATAGGAGCAAAGAAAATTAATACATTCTGATATATGTGGATCAATGGAAGTGGCTTCCATGGGAGGGTCCAAATATTTTATCACATTCATTGATGACTTCTCAAGGAAGTCATGGGTATACTTCATGAAATAGAAGAGTAGTGCTTTGGATATGTTCAAAGTCTTTGTGGCTGAAGTTGAAAGACAAACAAGGAAGAAGGTAAAAGCACTACAAACTGATAATGGAGGTGAGTATTGCTCCAAGGAGTTTGATGCATTTTGTAGGTTGCATGGAATTGCAAGGTAAAAAACTACACCATACTCCCCACAACAAAATGGTGTTTTATAAAGGTTAAATAGAACCTTAGTGGAGAAGGCAAGGAGCATGAGAGAGGATGTACACTTAAGAAAAATATTTTGGGTTGAAGCTTTACATAAAAAAAATTTTGTGAGCAATTTGTCTTCTACCTCTATTTTGAGTGGAAAGACACCAAAGGAGGCTTGAAGTGGCAAGACAC
This sequence comes from Wollemia nobilis, assembly GCA_028583015.1. Taxonomy (NCBI): domain Eukaryota; kingdom Viridiplantae; phylum Streptophyta; class Pinopsida; order Araucariales; family Araucariaceae; genus Wollemia; species Wollemia nobilis. Next base: position 2,652,314 of record JAQPPZ010017068.1, read on the forward strand.
CCACAATAGTACATCTAAGATTCTTTGGATGTGAAGCCTACATGCATATTCCCAAGGAGAATAGAAGAAAACTTGATAACAAGTTAGTGAAATGCATTTTTATTGGGTATGGTGAAGGAATCAAAGGATACAAGCTATGGATCCCATAAAAACACCACCATGCATATAGCCAAGATGTCATCTTCAAGGAAGATTTTTCTAGTGAAAAGTAAGCAAATATGGATACTCAAGGAAATGAGGAACAATGAGGAATAATTTTTGAAATAAAAAATCAGCAAGCTGGAAATTATTAGCAAGTGTTGCCAAATACAAGTGTCACTCTTGTTTCAACTCTATTACATAAGATGCAACCACTTGTAAGTGGGTATAATGATGAAATGCAAGTACAACAAGAATATACTACTCATGAGAGTAATTAGCCTATGAATGATGAGGTACAACTAGAAAATGAAATAGAACTCAAAAGATCAAAAATTGAACAAAGTGATCAAGTGATAAGGAGGAGTCTTTGGCAAAGAAGAGCACTTGATAGGTTTGACTATGAACCAAGTGATTTTAGTTATTTTTCATTACCTTCTATGTGTGATAAGCCAAGAAGTGTGAAAGAGGCTTTTAATAGTGATGAAGTTATTCATTGTAAAAAGGCTATGGAAGAAGAAATAAGGTCACTTGAACAAAATCAAACTTGGGATTTGCAACCATTTCCTAAGAATAGAAAAACAATTGGTTGTAAATGGATTTTTAAGAGGAAGTACAAAGTTGGTTTAATAGAAATATGTAAGGCAAGATTGATGGAAAAAGGATATACTCAAGTAGAAGGTATAGACTTTAATGAAATCTTCTCTCCTATGGTAAAACTTGCTTCAATTAGATTACTATTGTCAATGGCAACAACTTATGATTGGAAAATTGAGCAAATGGATGTGAAGATAACTTTTCTTCATGGAGAGCTCAATGAGGAAATTTATATGTAACAAATGAAAGGGTTTGTAGCAAGTGGGAGTAGTAATTTGGTGTGCAAGTTGAAGAAATCACTCTATGGCTTGAAGTAATCCCCAAGACAATGGTACCACAAGTTTGACAAGCATGTGATTGAGCATGGTTTCACAAGAAGTGATGGATATCATTGCATCTACTTCATGAAAAAGGTAAATCACTTCATTATTTTGGTCTTGTATGTTGATGATATCCTTTTGCATAGTGACTCAAAGGAGTTTGTAAAAAGGACAAAATCTGAATTATGTAGGAAATTTGACATGAAAGACTTGGGTCCATTGCATTATTTTTTAGGAATTGAAGTTAAAAGATACCACATGACAAGTGTTAGAGTTAGAGTCTATTACATCATTTGGATCATGTAAATTTACCTTCCTAGGTACATACTTAGGACAATATATTACTTTAGGGGAAAGTTATCTGGTTACTTCATGCAATGTAATAAATGCACAAGTGTCAATGTGCAAGTTGTAAAAGTGTAAGGTGTCCCTTGTACAACTAGTTAGAGTGTTGGGAAAGGAATCTATCTTCCACTATAAAAGACCCTCATTGTAAGAGTTTGATAAGCAAGTTAGTAGGTAGTAATAGGAGTAGTGGGTGACTCAATTAGTGATGGAGCACATTATGGTTCTGTAGCATCTTGCATGGAGTGTCAATTTCCACCATAGCAATATTGTATTCATTTGTGTCATTTCTATTTATAGCATATTTCATAAATCTCGTGAGTTTAATTTCTTTCATGTTTCAGCATCTTATGAGTGTCATCTCATTATGATCTACCTCAAAATCTAATAGTGGTATTAGATCCACGGTCGATCTAGTCATAGTAGATCAATAGGAATACCACCAGTATTATCGAGTCTAAGTTTTTTGTCAACCTGATGCAGTATTGGACCAGTCACTATCAAAAAATTCTCAGAATAGTCTAGATGGTAGAATTAGGGAGAGTCACAAGTGACGATTGAAACAAATCTCAATTTTAGACAGTACTGATATTGTATATGACTAGAATCTCTCCACAGAGTTACAAAAAAATTTGTGAAGACTAGGACTTAATATTCAACCCACTAGATTGAAAAATCATCTAGTGAAGATCATCCAAAATATCTGGAACTTGGTAACTATTGCCTGAAGATTCTTATTACTATAGGGAACTAACTCTCAAATGATTGAGACACCTCCTACAATATAAAGCTAGTATATTTTAACTTCATTGCCTGAAGGTCGAAGTGCCTTCATAGTGTAGATATTAGTTGTTGTAAAAGAAGAATTCTATAGAAGAGACTCTAGGAGAAAGAGTCATAGTGAAGACTGGAGATTGAATATCTCCATCGGTAAAATCAACTTCACAATAAAAAAAGACCAAAGAAGCCTTGATCTAAAAAATAGCCATAGAAGCCTTAATCTAAAAAGGCCATAGAAGCATTAATATAAAAATGCCATAGAAGCCTTAATATAGAAAGGCCACAAAATCATTGATATAGAAAAGGCCACAAAATTCTTAATCTAAAAAGTCCATAGAAGCCTTAATCTAAAAAGGGCCATAGAATTTCTAATCCTAAAAAAGACTTCAGAAGGGAGTACCTAATTCAGAACCAGATTCATATTTCAATACTAATAATTTGTTGCAGGAAAGAAAAGTTCCAATGAGGTTGAGAAACTTTTTACATTAGAGTTAGGAAGAATACTTTCTTTAGAATCATCCAACACCTGAAGTGAACCTCAAGGTGAAGAGATCAAGTGAAGATATCATTGAAGAAGCTTCAATTCTTGGAAGTATAATAAGGACCAAGAGTAACCTATTCAGATCCAAAAGCAACAAAATCAAGAGATCTAATAAGGAGATCTCAATTCCAAAAGAAGAAGGCCTCAAGGAAGACCAAATTAGCTACAAAATTGAAGACCTAGGATAGGTCTCAAGAAAAAAGGCTTGGAGAAGCCTTGTTGTTGAATAAAGATCATCAAAGAGTTCTTTTTTTTAATTTACATGGTGGAATCGGTAGCCACCATGAATTCGAGCAGGTTGTCCTCCAACTTTTATGGTCACCATAGTATTCTACGTTGTCTACCCCAAAAGCCACCACACAGTTCTTCGCACAGTCTACCCCTATAACCACCATGCCATAATCATTTTAAACATTTTATGCCACTAAAAGCACTAGGAAAGGGATAAGTGTTGAATCCTGCGAGGCCCGAGATTTTCATCAAAGAGTTCTTAGAAGAACTCATTGGAGAAATTCTCCATCAAGGAGAAACTTTATCACAAGGGAAGATTTGAGACAATTATCGCCATCTAACAACAAGCCCAATCAAGAGAATATGAATTGGTAAGGAGTGCTAAAGAAGATACATATTACCTCAAGACATTCATATTCTTGAGAAGAAGAAGAAGATTCTGCTTGAAGTTAGAATTTGACAAGAAGACTCAAAGACAAAAAGATTTTGTCAAAGCCGAAAGACTAGAGGATTGCCCAAAGAATCCTCTGAATCCACAACAGAAAGGAGAAAACCAAATCACCAAAACCCAGGCTCGTGAAAGCAATTTCGAGATCTCTTTTTGGTGAAGGAGGAGCTACTTGGAAAAGCTATAAAAAAGGTAACTATTGGTGCAAGTGAATTCATTATTCAAATTACTCAACATATTTGTTAAATCACCTTATGTTATATCAAAAATTGCAAAGGGGAAGATTGATTATAAGTCTTCATAGAAGTGCAAAAAGGAAAGTTCATTTTAAGGCTCATTTGCACATTATTTTGGAGTTGATTAGATTACAAAATTACATTGATCTATCAACTACCTATCTTATATCTTGAAAAAGAAGACTGGATCCTACAACTGTGTTTGTAGTGAAATTTGAAAATTTGTAGTGGAATTATTAAGAGCATATTTTAAATCAATGGAGCAATAAGGTGAATTTATTGTTGCCATTTATAGTGCATCTATTAAAGCACTATTTTAGTTAAAATTTTAACTAGTTGCTCTATATTTTTTTGTGTTGATTAAGAAGCACAAAAAAAATCTGCAGTACTTTAGTTGCCAAAACAAGCCACCATTACAAGTAGAAATATGGATTATAAAAACCACCATTGAAATCCTTGAAGGAAGCCTCAAATCGAGACCTTAGTAATATCAAGACTTAAGGAGTATAAAATAATTCTTTCTTCAAGCACAAATTGCAAGAATCCTCACTATCAATAACTTGGATTGACTATCATCCAAAATAATAAAGCAGGATTATAGATATTCTTCATTTTAGGTGTAAAATTATATATTACAAAAGGCACCTCCTTTGTTCCTTGGAAGAACAAAGGCTTTACCATTTATAGTGGTGTAGAAGTATGTTTTTTCATCTAGCAGGTTTATGGCCAAGTGAAGGAGCTATTCAAAGCTCACACAAGTAGTACATCTACGACCAAAAGGAAGAGCTATCAAATAGCTCACACGTCCTCATTTCAATAGAGTTGCAACCACATGAAGGAGCCCATACAAATAATAGATTTGTTGAAAAATGAGCTACCGAAGATCTCACACATCTAGAAGCTAAGGTGTTTAAAGACACCATTCTTGTCATCAGAATCGACCCTATAAGGTAGCGCATCACCTACAACAATGGAGTCATTGGAAGAAGATATTAGCACTCATGTGTACGTAGAAAGGATTATAGTATTCAATGAAGGAATATCTATGTAAAAGAAGTAGCATTGGGTGTTCTAACCAGTGGTAAAAGAAGGATATTAACACTCATGCATACATAGAAAGGAGGATAATATTCAACAAATGAATATCTACATAAAATTCAAAGCATTGGATTTTCTAACCAATGGAAAAGGAAGGAAGAAATCAACATTATAAATCTGTAAACAAATGTAGAGAGAGAGGAAGCAATACCTAAGGCTTCCATTGAAGCAAGCTTCCACCAAGAGAAGAGATTGAAGGTGTGCCAAGAAGCTATCCAGTTATAGCCATCCATCACCCACTCCAAACCAGCTAGCAAAAGAAAGCTTGCATACCAATGAAAAGTAAGCTCACATAGGGTGCAAAGATAAAGGAGGGATTATGGTTACTTAGAGTATTAGAAAGAAAGCTTGCATGCACAAGCCACTTGGAAGAAACTCTCTATGTCTGAAAATTTTTAGGCGCTCACTTAAAGGGATTTACACACAGTTGGAGGGAGTTGAGATTCATTGGAGGTTACCACCAACCTTATAGTTTCCAAAGGAACACCTATATCCACCAAATAAATGTTCATTGCCGAAGAAATGCTCACTGCTAAAGAGCGCTCATTATTACCGAAGAGAGCTGGCTAGTAATGCTTTGTGAAAAACTTCTAATTAAGCCCATCCTTCTTAAGATGTCAATCCATGAGAGAGGACACAACAATAGAACACAATCAAGCAAGGAGTATCCAAAATCAAGTTGATGCTTCAATGTGAAATTTCTATATAGTGTAAGGAAGATAGTAAAGACGTTGTCATAAAGCCAGTATTCGAAGAAGACCAACAAAAGGTATTTGAAGTCATAAGATTATAGAGGTGTTTGATCACCATTCAGAGGAAAACTTACACTGGTCAAAGAGGTCTCGAAATTTCCCATAAGCACTACATAGCACATAGCAACAAATCTCCGATGTAAAATAGTGAGGAGCGATTTAGGTAAAATCTATATGCTTGTCTTAATATAAAGTTTAAGGAGTTACAAGGAAACATATTCTTATTTAACAAGCATACTTTAGATTTAATATTTGCAAAATTTATCGAGGAATAAGAAATATTATAATTGTTAAAATAACTTGCAAATATTATTTTTTAATTTTTCCAAACTTGGAAGTTATAAGGAATACAACATCAACCTTGGAACTGGAAATTAGAAAACATTAAATCATTCAAATAAGGGTATTTAAATAAGGTTTATTAAAAATCTTCAAATTTTAGTTTTTTATAGTGTTGTATCAAAACACTTAAATAAAGGAAAATAAATACCAACTCCAAAACTTCTTCAAAGAATTGAAAATAGTGCTTAGTTCAATAGGAGTAATAAGGAGATAGAAAAGTTGTTTTTTGTACTTACAAAATTTTACAAAATCAACTTAGACTTGAACTACAATTTACAAAAAAACTATATTGATAATACATCCTATCCAAAATATTCTAGGGAGTCATAAGGTATTCTAAAAAACTTGGTAATATTAGCATCAAACAAAATTATCAAGTTCAGAATTTATTGGGTAGATGTAAGCTTGATACAAAACCTAAAAACTTATTAGGTTTGTGAACTCTCATCATTAGGGAGATATAAGGAAGTCTACATAACCTAAAGGTTAACAAATTTCTTTATCAAATCAAGTATTTATATTATAAGGGGGTTATATATATATATATATATATATATATATATATATATATATATATATATATATAACCGAAGACCGCCAACTATAAGATATACTACTAAAATTTCATGGATGAAATTCTAAGAAAAACTTTCAATAATGAAGAACTATTCCAAGAAGTAGAATTTTACTCTCAAAATTTAATAGATACTCTTGAAGGATACAAGTATCTATCAACTAGCAATAAAGAGAAATTCTCCTTATTTCTTAAGGAATCCAGAGAAGGTAACTTTACAACCTTGATTAATTACCTCCATGAAATCCTCTTCACAACATGGTGAAACTCACAAAAATTGATTATATTCTCACAAGAATAGTGTCTAATGATTTATCTATCATTTATTGTGTTTGTACTTACTCAACACAATAAACAAGGTTTCAACAAGGAATAATATTATTATGATGATCAACTAATTTGCCATGAAGTAGAAATTACACCAGCTCTAATGCAGAACCGTAGAAAGAGAAGGAAGAAGAAGAAAAAGCACATCAAAAAGAGACACTACACTACAAAGACTAAACTTGTTGAGCACATTCAAATGAAAGAGGAACCTATAACATCAACTTACATTACATCAATTGAAGAAACAAATTACTAGATGAATCTGATCATAGACAACATCAAAGGAATCCTCATTAGTAGCAATTTCAATGACCAACCAATTATCCTCGATTGGAATACAGAATGAGAAATTAAAAAGGACACCTGGCTCATAGGATAGAAGAAATTAAAGAACTAGATGAACACTCAGAAAATTATGTAGAGAAAGCTCTATAAAAAAATGTAACATTTTTTATTGAATAGGTTATAAAGAATCCAAAGAAATAATACAAAGTGCAAGATGAAGATGAAGATCTATATTGAAGACCAAAGGTCTTCAGTACCCAAATAATATAATACAGGGGGTGTTAGAGTTAGATTCTATTACATCATTTGGATCATGTAAGTATATCTTCCTAGGTACATAATTAGTACAATAGATTACTTTAGGGGTAAGTTATCTAGTTAGTTCATGCAATATAATAAATGCACAAATGTCAATGTGCAAGTTGTAAAAGTGCAAGGTGTACCTTGTACAACTAGTTAGAGTGTTGGGCAAGGAATCTATCTTCCACTATAAGAGGCCCTCATTGTAAGAGTTTGATAAGAAAGTTAGTAGGTAGTAGTGGGAGTAGTGGGTGATTCCATTAGTGATGGAGCACATTATGATTTTGTAGCATCTTGCATGGAGTGTCCATTTCCTATATAGCAATATTGTATTCATGTCCTTCATTTCTATTTATAGCATATTTTAGAAATCTCGTGAGTTTACTTTCTTTCATGTTTCAACATATTGTGATTGTCATCTCTCATTGTGATCTACCTCAAAAGCTAAAAACAATAAGGCTTTGGATAAGCCAAAGAAAATATATAACAGATCTCCTTGAACTATTTGGAATGGATAAGAGCACTCATATGAACATGTGTACCATATGCAAGTACATTTGGAAAGTACATGTACCATATGGTATTGTAAAATGAAATCAGTCCAAAGAATAAACAATAAGAGGAGGAAATGACACATGTACCATACGCAAGTACATTTAGAAAGCTCATGTATGCAATGGTATGTACAAGACCTGATTTAGCCTATGTAGTGGGTGTTGTAAGTAGATTTATGTCCAATCTAGGTAAGCAACATTGGGTTTTTGTTAAGAGGACAATGAGGTATCTACAAGTGATAAAAGACTATGCAATATGTTATGGTGCAGCTGAAAACAAATAAATACAAGGTTTGGTTAATTCAAATTTTATAGGAGATGTGGATAAAGGCAAGTCTAGAAGTGCATATATCTTCATACTATTTGATGGTGCAATTAGTTGGAGAAGTAAGAAGCAAGAAGCGGTTGCTTAATATACAATAGAATCTGAGTACACTATTATTGTAGAGGCATCCAAAGAATTTATATGGCTGCATTTATTATGTGAGGATGTGGGATTTGAGAAAGGACCAATACCTCTTTGGTGTGACAACCAAAGTGCAATCGATCATGTAGTGAATTCCAAGTTTCACTCTAGGACTAAACACATTAGAGTGAGGTTTCACTTCATTAGAGAAGTGGTAGAATATAGAGAGGTGGAGCTACTCAAGGTGAAAATATAAAGGAATATAGCAGATGCATTGACCAAGCCATTGGTTGCACAAAAATTTACTTGGTGTCAAGGCAAGGTAGGCTTACAACCTTGGCCGAAATAGTCACCAAGTGGGAGATTGTTCGATTAGTGGCCACTACACCATCCAATTGGTGGCCTATGCAAGTCTATAGTGGTAGAGGTTAGAGACCACCTTTTTTGTCTATAGTGATAGAGGTTAGAGCCCACCTTTTTTGTCTATAGTGGCAGGGGTCAGAGCCCATATTTTCTATTTGTAGTTTGTAAAATATTTAGGCAGGCTGGTCAAAGTTTCCTAGTAGTGCTTTTGTTGTTCTAAAATAGAGGGCAAACACATTTTAGCAGTGGTTGTTTGTTATATTTTTTGGTAAGCAAGAGAGAGGGTTTATAATCTACTATATGACAGGTTGAAATCCCAGGTTTGAGCATTGTATTGTAATAGCCATGTATTATAACAACCTTTGGTTGGGTGGTGTGTTGTAAACAATCCTATTGTAAAATAGAGCACATATTAATATAGAGCTAAGTATCCCTATTTTCTTGGTGTTCATTATTTTTAGTTGTTTGTCTACCTTTGTTCATTATTTTTTCTCAAACCGTTGATGTTTCTTCTTTCACACATGATGCAAGCACAAAAAATGCATCTCATGAAAATTATAAAGGTGTTACACTATAAAAATAGTTTATTTCTTTGTATCCTAGGAAGGTAGAGACCACGGTTTGAATCTCTTAGGCCTTGTAAAATCGATGGGTGTGTCATGCCAATGCCACCAGCCACATTAAAAAGTTTACCCAGTGCAACTGGAGGTTATAGTGGTAGTAAGGAGTAGAATTTGAACCCACAAAGATACAATGAAAAATGTAACTATTTATCGATTCCTCTAATATACGCAAAAATAAAAATAGCTTATTCCTTCTCATAAATTGGTCTCTCTTATGTCACTAGTTTTGAGCTTTATCTTTAACATGGAATGGTGGCATGGCATGCTTAAAAAGAGATTTATGGAACCAAGTTAGTTGCAAATTGTTCATAATATTTTAAGCAACAACATGGTACCATGCTCTAAACTCCCTTCAATTGCACTTTTAAGAACTTTTTTCAAGTTATACTAAGAGATAAGGAGTCAATTCTCTTAGGAGAATAGGTATTACAATAAAACAAATTCTAAATATGTTACTAGAAATAAATAGTTTGTATTATAAGTACTATGAAATAGTAAGTTATTATAGAGAATGGAATTAAAGACCATAGTTTTAAAATTTGCAACTCTATAAAATCTCAACAGCCTAATTTTTGAAGATTTTATTGGTAACTCAAAACAATTCGGTCAAAAAAATTCAAATTTTTTGAGATTTTAGTAATAACTCAAAACAAATTGGCCAAAAAAACTCAAAGAGTATAATTATAGTTTATGAATCAACAATTTAACCCAAATGAAAAATAAAACATAAAAATGCAACATTTCAAAATGTAAAACAATTTTTAAATTGCTTTTTATTTTCTCTTTCTTTCCCTTGCACTTGATGGTTAGCCTTGGATCTGAAATAGTGGACAAATTAGAGGCTACTCAAAAGAAATATCATCATGGTACATCTCCTCTAATCCTCTTAAATGTTCTACTTCCTCCTCAAGTGCATCAATATCTTATAAAGTAAAATTGTAATCCATAGAACTCTCAAAAATTCAATAAGATAGTGGATATAACTCATCCAATTGAATTGCCTCATAGGATTCATTGGCCTCCACTTGTCTTGTATGAAGTCTAAGATTGTATTGCACAAATACAAGGTCATTGAGGTGCTCTTGGCTCAATCTATTGTGTTTCTTGGTGTGTACAACTTCAAATAGAAACCAATTGCACTCACACCCAAAAATGCTACAAGGCTGACTCAAGATGCAAAAAACCATCCTCTATAGGGTAGGTGTTTTGGAGCCATAGTCCTCCCACCATAAATCTTAAAAAAAAAATAAAAGTATTAAATTACATTCGTAAACTCCAAAAATGTTAACTAATTAATTTTTTTAATTTAAACTTTAAAAGTTAAAATGGATTACCTGGTCATAAGCTTGACCTTGCTTCTTGTTGAGTGGTATTTTCACCCGATTGTGAAAGTACACTCTCCTTTAGGATTTGGGTTCCAAATCCCCTCTTGCAAAGAAGTTAAACAAACAACTTCTCCAAGGTCTCCGTTGTATTAGCATTTGCATATGTGTATTAGTAATCTCAAATAAAGATATTCAATTTAAATGCTTGGAACACCTTAGTGATTGCAAGTAACCGTAAACAAGGGGCAATGTTGGTTTATTTCACCATGAAACTTTAGTGATTGTTCATTGTTTTTTTGGATTTTGAATTTTTTAAATGTTTATTTTAATGCCTGAAAATAAGTTAAAATTTCTGGAAAAAATAAAATGCAAAAAATGAAAATGAAATGCAAAAAACTGAAAATAAAATGCATTCAGTATGATGCTATCCTATTTCGACAAAACCGAAGATGTGAGGTCTCCATGCATGCAACCTAACCTATTGGACTTGCAAACAAGCACAATCCCCATAGACTAAGTGTTGGTTCCTAGGGTACGAAATAAAATTCAGATTTCAAATATTCGCCTAATGTAACCCAAAAAAATGGCATTAACATTATCTATAAATTTGAAATCTGAAAAAATGAAAGAATAAACATTAAATCCATAGCATGCAAAGAAAATCTCCTTCTTTCTTGCCCACAAGATGCAAATTTTTGAAAACTTCTGCATTAAAAATGTGTCATTTTACAATAGCAGAATTTTTGGTTTTCCCAAACCAGTCCATGGAAGAAAAACGACTCAAACAGGCCCAGAATAGCCTTATCGCCTTCAAGTCTGCAACTCTGCTCGCCACAATTTCCAACCCATGTCCATGAAGAAGAAAAACCAGTCTACGAAAGAAAAATAGCCCAACTAGGTCCATAATGGCTATCTTGCCTTCAAACCTGCAACGCTACTTGCAGCAGTTTTCCACCTCTTCTGGCCTCTTTGAATGGCGTATTTAAACTTGTGAAAACATTGTTTCTCCTTCCATGACGGTTCGTTTCATTTGCCGATGGCTGTTCGTTTCACCTTCCCTGACTGTTCATTTCACCTTCCCTTGTATGCGTGTGCTTTGCTTTCCATTTTGTGGCCCTTCGCTACGTTTTCTCCACATGGGCTTGCATCCGTTTCCCTCCGTGTGTAACGACCATCTTAAATGATTTCAAATCATTAAATATTCCTTATGTAACGCTTTGTCTTCTTCATTGGATTTTGTCCTTATGTCCACGTCACTATGCAGGTCCGTTACCTTGGCGAAAATGGAACATGTCGCGATATCACGACGCTTCTTGTTTCTCTGTTTGCCTGCCCATTTTGAATCGCGAAAATGTAACATGTCGCGATATCGCGACACTTTTGGCCCCTTCCATATTTTGTTGCTTTTAGCCGCGAAAATGTAACATGTCGCGATATTGCGACACTTTTGGCCCCTTCCTTTTTTTGCTTTTAGCCGCGAAAATGTAACATGTCGCGATATCGCGACACTTTTTCTTTCTTCTCTCTCTCTTTGCTTTGAATCACGAAAATGCAACATGTCGCGATATCGCGACACTTTTTCCTTCTGGCCGCGAAAATGCAACATGTCGCGATATCGCGACACTTTTTGTCTTTGGCCACGAAAACGCAACATGTCGCGATATCGCGACACTTTTCTTTCTTGTTCTTTCTTTCCTCGTTTGGTCACTAAAATGCAACATGTCGCGATATCGCGACACTTTTCTTTCTTCTTTCTTTTCTTGTTTGGTCGCGAAAATGCAACATGTCGCGATATCGCAACACCTTTTTTCTTTTTGGCCGTGAAAATGCAACATGTCACGATATCGTGACACTTTTCTCTCCTTTGGCCGCGACGATGCAACATGTCACGATATCGTGACACTTTTTCTCTTTTGGCCGCGATGGTGCAACATGTCGCGATATCGCGACACTTTTTCTCTTTTGGCCGCGATGATGCAACATGTCGCGATATCGTGACACTTTTTCTTTTTGGCCGTGATGGTGCAACATGTCGCGATATCGCGACACTTTTTCTTTTTTGGCCGTGATGGTGCAACATGTCGCGATATCGTGACACTTTTTCTTTTTTGGCCGCGATGGTGCAACATGTCGCGATATCGCGACACTTTTTCTTTTTGGGCCGCGATGGTGCAACATGTCGCGATATCGCGACATTTTTTCTCTTTTGGCCGCGATAGTGCAACATGTCGCGATATCGCGACACTTTTTCTCCTTGTGGTGTTTTGTTTTTTTCTTTGATCTTTAGCCTATGGGCCACTTCGGTCTTCTTGGAACACATGCAAAAAAGGTGGGTCCCCAATTTTGGGGTACGTTGTGGATCAGCCACAACAAATGGCGACTCTGCTGGGAAATGCTCCTGAGCATTTCGATGAGAACTCAACCTGAAAAACACACAGACTCAAATACAAGCGTTAGCAAATATCCCAAGAATGAAACTAGACGAGAAATACATGAAACATTAGAATTATTAAGCATCAGCTCGGTGTGTGCAATGTGCTTCATTCCCTATCGTTTGAAACTTGATCAACATTCCATTGTCAGTTTCACTTATGATTCGCATGCAAGGCTATGAATGATTTGTGCAGGATTTGATGTATGATGAATATGTTAGAGATATAACAACCTGCTTTGCAAAGGCTCAGACCTTCTAGTATCATGAAAAAACATATTAAAACTGTCAAACCCTCTTAGGACCAAATATATGTATACTGAATTAATTTACTAGATCCCAAAGTTGGTTATGTGTCACTACCATCTTGAACCCATGTGCAAGTGTAAGTGAAATCAGAGCTTTGGGGAATAGGATTCCCAACCTAAGCGAGATGGGAATTTAATCCTATCCTTACTACTCTGATCCGGAGTTCATTACCTCATCTTGAACAAAATGATTTAACCTGTTATGGATGAAACTATCAGGCTAGCCTATCCGTTTGAGCAGTTAGTGGTCTTGCTTTTAGACAAGACATGTTGCCACGCATGATCATACTCCACTCTGCCGACGGGCGTCTATAGCCCCGGTGGAGATTAACCCCATAATCCATGATTTGGCTCTACTTTTGATTTCTTGGACCTTGGGGATGACTACCCATCCTTGCAAGGGACATGTAGTACGATCCTTCCAATCCAATATTAATAAAGAAATGAAAAATATTTTCTTTTGAATTTCAAGTTCTTGAGTGGGCAAAATAGAAGCTTTGGGGAATCGGATTCTCAACCTAAGCGAGATGAGAATTAGACCCTATCCTTACTACTCCATGAAGGTCAAATCAGAGCTTTGGGGAGTTGGATCCTCAACCTAAGTTCGATGAGGATTTAACCCTATCCTTACTACTATGATTTTAGGCTTTAAGCACTATGGGAGTGGTGAAAACCACTATTTTAAGGATTATGTTGCATGATAGGACAGACACGAAATACTCCTTTTGCCTCACCTTTTCTTCCAAGTATGGTTTTGACCATTTTGCTCAAGATCCTTTTTAATATGCGTAGAACGTGCTTGGTTCAAGATAGTTTGGGCATCAGTTCCCAACCTTAGGATCCTTTTAATATATGTTATGTAATAACCCTAAGAGGATTCGACACCTTTTCAATGATTGCACATGAAATGAAGATGCAACTGAGATGGAATGTATATGCAATGCGGAATGTACATGAGATATGAATGCATTGCTCCTTTTGAAATGCGGATGGAGTATACCACCTACTTTGCCATAATTTATAAAACTGACAACTTCCTGCATCACAAGTTCCAAACGATACTCTTTAATGTGTTTGCGATATTCGTGGAGCTTTCTGCAATACAATTCCGATGTTTCATATTCTCCTAGTCTTAGTCAACATTCATAAGGACCTAAGTTAACAAACCAAAAGTGTCCAAAGGACCAACACACAAAACTTAAAACCAAAATGAGATCTAATCCAAAACCAAAACACGAAAACCAAAAGTATATACAAATGTACAAAAAAAATTTGGATTATCATTTTCCCGGATCCCAAACCTGATTAGAATTCTTTAAAAGACATATGACGTGATACGCATACCAAGTTTTGCAGGAATCCAACAAAAACAAGATCAAACCAAACAAAGAAACAAACTTCCACTTGCCCCTCTCACCATACCAATTTGATTTGGTTCCATTAGTATTCCTATAGGTGAGATTCAAATTACCAATTTGATTAGACAATGGTTGATTTTCAATTCTTTCTTGTCTATTCTTTAAGGTGCAAATTTCATAATTCCATTCATGATTTAGAACTAGGCTTTCTTTATTCAAAATGAAATTTTGTAAGCAAGAGCCTATTTCTAAAAATTTCAAAGCTAATTCATTTTCCATGTTCTTAGGCCAATCAAAATTGTGCAACAATTTACAAGCATCTAGGATATTTACTAAATGGGGATCATTAAGAATTTTTATCCTAGATTCAAGAATTAATTGTTGATGAATTTGATTTAGCAATTTAAGTGCATCAAGCTCCTTTTCATTCATTAAAATAATGTTATCAAAGGTGTGGTTAGAAATTAATCCTTGTTCTTCATTCACCTTCAATGGCATTTCATCATAAATATCATTTGAATTATACAAATCTTCACCAAAATCTTGGATGTTTGGACACAAAGGTTTAGATTTTACCTTTTTCACATTTTCATTTACCAAGATTTGGTGAGGATTTGCAATTCCCTCTTTTACCTCATGGTCTTCATATTCTTCATTGATTACTTGTTCATCAAACATACCAAAATTGGGCACCCAATTAAAAACATGCCCATCCTTTTCAACCCTCAAATATTCTTGGTCGAAGTGTATGTCAAGTAACTCATCTTCATGATCAATCGCTTTCGTTGCTTCCAATAGATCAACCACTTTGTCATTTAATTCCAATTCTTTGTTCACTATCCATGGTATCTCTTCCAACACATCCTCAAATTGTACAGGAGTTGTACTATCTTCCTTTGAGTAGGCGATTATGTTGTCCTGTATATCAATTGGCACACAAGTTTCATTAGCAGTTTTGGAGTGAGTGTAGTCTTCCCACTTCTTCCATGAATCATAGTAGTCATCCTCCAAGTTCAAATTGTGACGTTCAACTACTTCTTCAACATCTTCCAATTCATCAATGTGCTTCTCATCAAATTCACCTTCACCTTCCTTAGATGGTTCAATTATTTCCAAAAGTGGGTCATTTTTTGAATTCCAATTTATAAGGCTATCATAGTCCAACTTGGTGACCCCTGATTCGATTTTATCACAATTTGGAGGGTGAAGAAATTTTTGATCATTAATTCCAAGCTTCTCATCGAGAGTGTCTTCCAAGAACAAGTGGTGAAATTCTATCATATCTTCAAATTCATTTATTGGTTTTCTTACAATTTCATCTTTCAACCACTTCTTTCCAAGATTTCATCCTCACCTTCCTCATTCTCACTCTCTTGACGATATAGAGTTTCCCCCACCAAAATGTTGTCCTCTCCTTGTTGATGTTGGGGTGGACCCTTATTTGGCACAAGTTCCAAATCATCCACTTGAGCTTGGAGACAATGGGTATACATAGCAATTTCGGGACAATTCCTTTCATTATGCTCCTTTGTATTATGCAATCTACACCCCTTTTCCCACGCAAAATCAGAAATATTAAGAATGGAACTAGAGTGACTTGGTCCTGTAGAAGTATCTATCTGATTAGCAATAGGGGAAGGCACACCCCCATTGTTTGGCTTCATATTCCACTTGTCTCCCTCTATTGTTGAAATTTCGATTTGGGTGAGGGGCATGGGATTCATACTTCTATTTTTGAACCAAATCATTACTCAATTTGTGAACCATATTTTTGAGTTCTTCAACCTCTGAATAAATCTCTTTTGGTTGAGCTATGTTATTGCTAGTTCCAATAGGATTTGCGTAATTGGTGAGATCTTGACTTAACATTTGAGTTGGATTTTGAGCCACTTGATTTGCGTAGGGATTCACACTTTGAATCGAAATTGGATTGGGTGCGTAAGCGGGTGTTGATGAATATGGTTGTTGATAAGGCAAAGCATTTATGCCTGATATTTGTGGTGCCATGATCTGATTCATCATAGGAGCTTGACCATATGGACCATATTGTCCTACCATAGGCATCTGGGAAAACCCATAACTTTGTGGTGTCATTTGTTGTTCAATGGTCATAGCTTCATTGTAGGCTAGAGCAAGCGTGGTAACTTGAGGATTTTGCCTTGCAAACATTGTCGTCATAGGATCCAATGCCCCAAAATATATTTGCAAAGCTATTGCGGGATCAATGGCAAAATGCTGAATTGCTCTATTATAACACTTCTGAAATCTCTGATTAAAAGTTTGGATTGGCTCACCCTGGCCTCTTTTGCATGTAATGAACTGATTATAGATGATTGTGGGATCTAATGGTGACCTGAATTGGTTGACAAAAGCATTCTCCATTTGCGTCCATGACATAATGGAACCAATAGGTAAGCAAATATACCATTCGTAGGCCACTTGGTCTAGGCTCATGGGGAAGAGTCTACAAGCCACATCTTCATGTTGAACTTGCAATCTTATCAAAACATCCCTATAGGCCTGAATATGTTCTTCTACGGTCCTTGGGCCATCCGGTTTGTATTTGGGCAAAAATCTCTCTATATTCCTAGGGATCTCGTGAATATCCCCTGCAATATTCAAAGGAATGTTATTGGCTCCGTACCAAGGAGGTGGTGGAGGTTGGGCCATTTGATTCAAAATCAATGATGATAACCCTACAAGAACCTGACAAAACTCTCAATACCTCAAAGAAAACCTGTGACACACAAAAAATCCTGCAATTAATGAAATTCAAAGAATAACCTCAAAATCAATTTGTTAGTCATGAAAGAAGGAACCTTGACAAAGCAAGTATTCTAAAAATGTAAATTAGTTTCTGATTCACCGGATCGCATATGCGCAAGTGAAGAGCATACTCCTAGTGTTGTAGGCTTTCGATTCACAAGATCGCATTACGCGCAGGTGAAGAGCATAATACCGACAACAAATACATTTTTAGACAAAATAATTCCTTACAAATAAGCATGAAATGACTAGCAAATATCAAACATGTAACGTATGAATAATCATGTTAGCATCAACCAAGAGGTGTATCCATTAAAATCGAATGAGAGTAATTGCATGGAGACAACCTCGTTAGTCAAAAAAAAATTATTTTTTTTTTAAATCAAATCAAGACACTTTATTCCTGTATGAACAATCAAAAAGTGTTAGAACAATGCATAGCAATTCATGTCCTCATTTTAACACTACAAGGTTGTATTGTTAAAAGAGGGCTAAAGATAATAATCAATAGGGCATGAAATATTCAAAATTTAAATCCCTATAGCATTTAAATCACTCTAAAATAAAACAATTCAGGCCCTCCTTCTAGCGCCAATCTGTTGAGTGGTATTTTCACCCAGTCGTGAAAGTACACTCTCCTTTAGGATTTGGGTTCCAAATCCCCTCTTGCAAAGAAGTCAAACAAACAACTTCTCCAAGGTCTCCATTGTATTAGCATTTGCATATGTGTATTAGTAATCTCAAATAAAGATAATCAATTTAAATACTTGGAACACCTTAGTGATTGCAAATAACTATAAACAAGGAGAAACAATGTTTTCACAAGTTTAAATACACCATTCAAAGAGGCCAGAAGGGGTGGAAAATTGCTGCAAGTAGCGTTGCAGGTTTGAAGGCGAGAAGGCCATTCTGGACCTAGTTGGGTTGTTTTTCTTCCGTAGACTGGTTTTCCTTCTTCATGGACATGGGTTGGAAATTACGGCGAGCAGAGTTGCAGACTTGAAGGCGATAAGGCTATTCTGGGCCTGTTTAAGCCATTTTTCTTCCATGGACTGGTTCGGGAAAACCAGAAATTCTGCTATTGTAAAATGACATATTTTAAATGCAGAAGTGTTCAGAAATTTGCATCTTGTGGGCAAGAAAGAAGGAGATTTTCTTTGCATGCTATGGATTTAATGTTTATTATTTCATTTTTTAGATTTCGAATAAATATATAATGTTAATGCCATTTTTTTGGGTTACATTAGGCGAATATTTGAAATCTGAATTTTATTTCGTACCCTAGGAACCAGCACTTAGTCTATGGGGATTGTGCTTGTTTGTAAGTCCAATAGGTTAGGTTGCATGCATGGAGACCTCACATATTCGGTTTTGTCGGAACAGGATGGCATCATACTGAGTGCATTTCATTTTTAGTTTTCTGCATTTCATTTTCATTTTTCTGCATTTTATTTTTTCCCAGAAATTTTAACTTATTTTCAGGCATAAAAAAATAAACATTTAAAAAAATTCAAAATCCAAAAAAACAATGAACAATCACTAAAGTTTCATGATGAAATAAACCAACATTGCCCCTTGTTTACAGTTACTTGCAATCACTAAGGTGTTCCAAGCATTTAAATTGGTTATCTTTATTTGAGATTACTAATACATAGTTGCAAATGCTAATACAACGGAGACCTTAGAGAAGTTGTTTGTTTGACTTCTTTGCAAGAGAGGATTTCGAACCCAAATCCTAAAGGAGAGTGTACTTTCACGACTGGGTGAAAATGCCACTCAAAACTTCTCTAGCAAATAAAAATGCAAACAAGCTCCCACCTACAAACTTATACAGTTGTAACTCAACATTGATAAGGAGATGTTTGTAAAGGTTATTTGCCATCCTCTTTATGCAAGTACAAAACCCTTCCTATACCTTCTCATTAGTGCATAGGATACTACTATAAAAAAAATTGGGGTTTAAGAAGAACCATGTAGCATGAATTGATTGACATAGTTGCATTCACTACACCAAAAAAGGGCTTTAACTGTAGCTAAATTAAGGCATTTTTTTATGGCAATAAAAAACCACTCTAATAGATCGTAAGAGGGTGGTTTATAACCATCCTCTTAGGATAAACACCCTCTTAGGGTCACCCTAATTGGATGGCTATAAACCACCCTTGTAGGACTAAGATGACGGTTATAAACCATCGTCTTAAGGATTAAACTAAGACAACAATTATAAACCATCGTCTTAGGGTGATCTAAGAGAGCAGTTTATTACCACCCTCTTAGGGATAAGAGGGCAGTTTATATCCGTCATCTTAGGGGAACCCAACTTTTTTTGGGTGCCCCTATGAGGGCAATTATAAATTGCCCTCTTATCCTTAAGAGGGTGGTTATAAACCACCTTCTTAGAGGTGGTTTAGGTTTTTTTTAATACGTGGGCTTAAACCCCACATGGTGACATCATTTTTCTTCGAAGCTTTAGATATTTTGTCATGCCTTAGCTACTGCAACCTAGTCCTATGCCATGCCTTAGAAACCTCCACTCTACACCTTAGCTACTCTAATCTCCATGCCTCACACCTCACCTTAGCTACTACAATCATCGCACCTTAGCTACTACAACCATCGTGCCTTAGCTATTGCAACTGATGCACCTTAGCTACTACAACCTCCACACTATACATTAGCTACTGTAACCTCTACACTACACCTTAGCTATTGTAACCTCCATATTACACGCACAATTGAGGACTCCCAGGCTTCGATTCATGTTGTTCATTTTTTGGCTAGGGTTTGCCCTAAAACTTCTAGGGCTCCCAAAAATTGATTCATGTTGTTTAGTTTTTGGTTGGGTTTTGCCCTTAAATTTCTCTGAAATTTTTCCTAACTACCCAAAATGGCGAGAGATGAGGGTCGAAGCCAAATGCATAGAACAGGGCATGAAGACGAAGATGAGGTTAGTTAGGTTCAATGAATTTTGCATTATTTCAGGTATTTTTGCGATTAAGGTTTGAAATTTTTTAGTTGTAATGTTGTGTTTACGCATGAGATTTGTAAAATTTAAACCCTAATGTTGTGTTTACGCATGATTTCTCTTCAAAATTTCGTCACTTGATATTTTTTTGGGATTGATAAACCATGGAGCTATCCATTGGGGCATAACCCTAACAAATTCAAAGGATATTACATTTAATTTTTTTCCAAAATTTGCCATGATGGCATACTACTATGAAGCTATATATATTTCTCATTATACTATTCCAAGCCTAGAAATTTTGAAAAGAATCCTGTGGGGTTGGGGGGAAAACACCATTGTGGAAAACTTGCTATATTTGATCTTGGTTGGCTAGTCAAAGGAAGGACCGGTACTCGACCTTTTAATAGGTAGGGGGATTTTTTGCGATGTAGAGAATGATCTAAACTAAACCTTTATATCTCAAGAGACTGCTAGGGGAACACTATTGCCCAGCCAAAAGAAAACACTCCCATACAGGAACACAATCACCCCACTCTTTGTAGATTTACAATACCATTGATCAAAAACCTGTAATTATACATCCTCGGTATATGGGGATAACCTTCCATTAGATTATACATATTGTAATATATAGTAAACACACTGACATTTTACATGCAAGATCCATAGACTATTTTCAAAACCACTACTCTTGTCACTGCATCCAACCTTCCTAGGACTTGTGATATGAAAAAGACTTGAAGAAACTTCTAACATACTGATAGAGAAAATAAATACTGAGATATGACCTTACTCTGTTTTATCATTTGCATTTTTGTGCAACTAAATCTATCAGATTCCAGAACATCAGATTCATCTCTTTGCATTGACACTTCCCCTCATATTTCGATGGATATTTTTTGTGGTGTTCAGGCTCACATTTCTCTTTCCATGCTAAAATTCTCACTGAACTCAAACTATCCTAACAGACTCTCAGGTGCCTTCATCAAAAAAATGACAATAGGGGAATTATTAGCACTAATGGTTTTCACTAGAGAACATAAAAAAAAAAGTAATATTTGCTGGACACAACCCTTACATTTTCACCTACACAATAAAATATTTTACTACTTCCAATCCCTACACAAGAACAATACAATATACTTTGTTGTTGGTAGTGGTATATTATTTAATATGATGCTCAGGTTCCTTCATCAGTAAAATGACAACAAAGGAATTATTAGCACTCATGATTTTCACTAGAAAACTTTCAAAAAAAGCAATAATATATGCTAGACACAACCCTTACATTTTCACCTACACAATAAAATATTTTACTGCTTCCAATCCTTGCATAAGAGCAATACAATATGCTTTGTTGGTGGTAGTGGCATATTATTTAAGTTGTCCATTGTATATGACCTGTCTTCTTGTAGCATTATAAGGTAAAGACCACATCAACTGGAAATCAATTTTATTTGTTTGTTACTATTTACAAAGGCTATGCATGAATAATTTTATAGTTGGTTGTGTTATCAAAGAGTATTCTTTAACTAGGACCTTTAAAACATCACAAAATTTAGTTTTTGAGAAAGAAGATATAGTCCTTTTATATTATTATCTCATGTTAAAATATTAAACTCAGCACAAGTGAATAAGATCAAGATAAGTGCCAAAATTAATTAGGTTTCTAAATATGCCTTAGAAGCAAGGATTTTGTGGCAAGTAAAAAAGAGAAAATATTCATAGGTATCCATAGAGGGAAAATTCATAGAAATAATAGTTGATATTTATCAGTCATACCATTGTCTCTAGATTCTCTACAAATATACAATACATATTTGTGATAGTGATGTGTGACACTCAAAACATCAATATTTTTGTATAGGGCCTGTGTAGCATATTTGAACTTTAGAAGGCCTCTATAATTATTGCTTACTTAAATAAATTACACTTCCAGTAGATTTACAGATATAATTGTAATAATATAGCTGCATTGTATACCTAATCCTCAGCCAATATGACTCTAGTGCTACGAGAAAATATCTCCATATGTTTTCTATTGGTTGAAGTTGTTTTTTTAGATCAACAAGCTCTTGGAGTGCTTGTGTTGTCCTCAGATTTCCCACTACTCAATTCACTTTTCCAATTGAAGGATTTCTCCCAAAATGGATTATCATTGGCTTTCCTTTTAACACATATCGATGTGCCATTTTCAATGCATGGTCTGCAAGTTCTATAGATGGGAAAGTTACAAATGCTTGGCCCCTCATTTGGCCCTCTTGCATTAACTTTATACCAATTCCATATTTGGCTTCCTCCATGTTTTCAAAAAAGACTTAAATACGAAGTGTATGTCATCCACAATTACATAATTTACCAAGTTCTTAATATATAAAACAGGAGCTAGAATTCCAAAAGTATAATTCTTAAATATTGGAAGGGCTAGAATCTCATTAGGAGGCAGCTTGCCAGCTTCTATATAGATACCTAATATTTGAATATGATCAAGGTTGGGTATACACCATTTTTAGAAATGAATTTTTAGTAGTAAGGTACTAATTTATTTTTTGAGGCTTATGCATGTTTGGTAATCCTCTTTCGATATACAAGTAATATATACAATTTATTTCTTTAAGTATAGCATTTTATGGAGTCTTGAAAAACAAACTATAAGACTTTGCATGATTTTGTACATTGTAATATGTTTTTAGGATGTTTAAAATATTTATCAGTTTTGATGAGTTGCGATGAAGGGGCAAAAACTTGTTAGTTTAAGTTCTAGATCTACCAATATAACACTTATATCTCAATTATCTGCAAAAATCATCTTTTTAGTTTAAGTTCTAGATCTACAATTTATGTAGATTTAGAACAATTATGAGATATTTTACATACCCTTACATCTAGTTATCATCTGGCAGTACATGGATCAATATGCCTTGTAGAATTACCTTCCAACAGAACCATTTTCATCTCCTGAGGATTAATTATTTCCCCAGATTTGATTTTCATTTATTTTTCAAAGCATTTTTTACCCTGGATGGGGCTTATGTATATGATGGTGCATGGTGAATTTTTTAAGGCTACCTAGTTAATGAAAATATCCTATTAAAAATGTATACATTTGTAAATATTTTTGTGCCATATCTTTTATTCTTTTCATATATTAAACATATATGTTTTTTCTAATTTTGTATTCAATCGTATGCTTTTTCTAATGATGTATCCAATGGTATATTATTTAATTTGTCCATTGTATATGGTCTCTCTTCTTGTAGCATTATAATGCAAAGACCAAAACAGTTGGAAATCAATTTTCTTTGCTTGCTACAATTTACAAAGGACATGCAAAAAAGGGGTGTTGCAAAAAATCCATAATTAGACATTCATAACTTGGCTATGATATCAGGTTATTGTGTGCTTTCTTGAATATGATCTTTGATATTTATACTGATTATCATGTACTAAATGTCATGTAATGTTCTGCAATCATCTTTAAACTATTCTACTTTGTTTCAGTTTCATGGTGATGAAATGCAACATAATGATGACTCCAACACAATAAAATGGTTGGCACGTGGTCCGAGGAAAGTTGCAACCAAACATTCAAGCTATTTGATCAATGGTTATAGATTTCATATCAAAGACAAATAAGACCAAATAATAACTCAAAATAGTGGTGTGTGTGTTGATGCTACTACTTGGTGCAGAGCAAGCGCAAAAGACACAAACCCAGTGCTTCAAACAATCACATATTATGGTGTTATTAGGGAAATAATCTTGTTGGATTACTATCAGTTTTGATACCCCTTGTTCAAATGTGACTGGGTAAATGTTCTTGATACGAGGAATGGATGTAGAAAGGATGAAATGGGCTTCACACTGGTCAACATGAACAGATTACTTGGTTGGGATAGACTACAAGATGATCCATTTATCCTAGCATCGCAAGCCATACAAGTCTTTTATGTAAATGATCCACTTGATACCAGCTAGTATGTGGTTCTCACATCACCTCCAAGAAGGATCAAAGACATTGAAGCATACGAGGCAGAATATGTTAGTGTCTTTGGAGCAACAGATTTTGTTGGACCTAAAACTGCCCAAGATGAAAATGCAAATGATAGCAACATTCAATATGTTCGTGAAGAATGTGAGGGTACATGGTTGGAAGCCTAATTACTGTACTTCAAAAGTAGTTATAATTAATGGAAATAATTAATGAGTGTTGTTAGATATTTTTTGTTCTATTTTTAGAAAATGCTAGTAGATAATTAATGGACAACCAAGCTAGGAGTGAGGCGAGTAGGTATCCTGAGCATGAGGTTGGCTAGTCAGATACAAGAAGGTAATTTGGTAAAAAAAAAAAAAGAGAGAGAATACAAGTGTTGCTAGGGCATAGGATTAAGAGTCTAATCATGCATGCATGTTGTAATGTGTTGAAATGAAGGTTTATTATGTTGAGTGTGTGTTAGTTATGAAATTGATATTTCATGGTTGACTCTTAGTCCTAGTCCTTAATTAGCAGCAGTACTTGATTTGTATAGATGGATATTTATGTATCTGATGGAAGTCTCAGGATACCCTCTCACCTCATATCTGATGGTTGGGGTGGGTAGGGGTGTTTAGACATCTACCCGTTATATGGAGGGCTCAAGTTGTCCATTTAAGCTTGCATTGAACTGAGTATTTTTGTAGTTGATTTTGGTTTATGTAGTTGTTTATTATTGTTTTGTTCTTCCCTTTTCAAAAGGGTTTATATTCTATTTATGGATAAAATCACTTCTACTCTATATTTGATGTTACCTCTTTTAGTTTTGTTTGAGGGAAGATATTTTGGGCATAAATTTAACCAAAGAATGGAACACCTAGGGCTATCATTGTTTCATGGAAATTTGTGGCATGGAAATTTATTTATTGCTATTGTTTCATTGTGGCATGGAAATTTATTTACTGCTACATACAAGGTGATGGAATGATGAGAAGCAAGAAGAATTTAATTTTGCAAAGAATTTCAGAATTTTAAGATATTTGTTTTTAGGCTTGAAGAACTTTGACATGTTTTTGCATTTGCATAAGAAGAATTTATCATGTTCTATGTTAGATGGATTGAACAAACCCTGTAAGTGTGTCTTTTTTATCTTTTATGTTTTTGATAAACTTGCCTGTGGACTTGTTATTATGTTCTTGTTTGTGGTATAATTATAAATTACATTATTGTTTGGCCTAACTTCTAGTCCCTCCAACATGGATCATCTCCTTTATATTTTTTCCAATTGTAGGCATGTGTTGTTTTGCTATCTGCTGGTCAATATACTTTGAGGCAACATGAACAACGATTGCTTACTACTTATTTAGGACTGCTTGCAGACCATATGTCAGGATATGGTACTACTATTGTGGCTCATGGGAATCAAAGGCTTGAGAAACTGATGTTCATCAGGCTGCTTCTATCTTGGAACAGGATAGTATGTTGCATGTGTTGTTTTCTAAATTTTTGAAGAACTAATGTCTATGTTCCATTTACAGAGAGACCCTTTTGGGTAAGAGACTACCTACTTATGATGGTCGAAAGAGTTTGTACACTGTTGGGGCTCTACCTTTTGCATTGAAGGAGTTTATGATAATGCTAATTGATGTAGAGGAATCAAACAACGATCCAAGGTACATCATAAAAATATCTTGAGTTATTGAAAATTACCTAGAATTGTCATGATTTTGTTAATTTCTTGTCTTTGGCTATTAGCCAATTATGTGGGAATTATGTCAGCTATTCTATTAATTGAAAAAGAGAATAAACTATTAAATTATTCTACATTATAAATTTTTTGCACGTAAAATATTGAAGTTTGAAGTTTGAATACAACCAGGTGGAGGTGGTAGGAATAGAACCTATGACTCTTTATTCAACTTTGCAACAGATAATCATTTTGTTTGCCAGCACAAGCCATAAATACAAAATCATCACAACACTGGCATCAATTTCAATTCTTAGCAACTTTTGGACACAATAATCTTCTCCACTCTTTTGCTAAGTCCCATTTTGATGTAGTCAAACTGGATTGCAAAGTCCTTGCATCATGTAAAATTGTGTTTGTTCAATGTAGGTTCTTGTTCCACATGACTAGTTCACATTCCCTTCATAATAGTCTTTATATTTTTAGGTTTTACAAGTATATGTCCATAAGCAAGTCCTGCAAACTTATGGTTACAATATTGAAATTATTGAGGTAGCACTCATTAGATGTGTAATGGACTTTCACCTCACACTCCAGTTTGTACTTCATGTATGAGTTTACAAACCTGAAAAGGATAAGTGGTTGAAGAAGGAGCATTCAACAATAGGGAGGAAGTAAGGGCCCAACATGAGATACAGTGCCATCTGAGGATGAGAATGCTCCTTACAGGTAAGCTATTCATACTTTTCATTCCCACAATGGCCTTCCCCAACATTTTCTTTATATACATATATACGAACTTTATGAATATTTTTATTGAATGATATTTTTTCGTTTAGTTCCTTAATTGTAAAAGTTAATGCCCATGGAGGTGGGCTACTCTATATTTGCATTGTTACTATTAGTTAAGAAATCAACCATCTCTTTATACATCCATAGGATCTTCGAATCATGGAAATGTCAACTTTTTTACCACATATACCTGATTGTATTAGTTGGACAACTAGTTGAACATGGGGGGATGCTTGTCACGTTTTGAACCTGGGTGATTGTTATGGTAAGTGTCTCACCTTCCTACAACACCACATCGTGATGGACCTCAATTCAATAATCCTATTGCAGAGTTGTTCTATGAAAATTTCTTGAAGTTGGGGCATGCATGAACACTAAGTTGTTTTGTACTGCTAGGAAAAAATATATATACTTAAAATCTTAGGACAAGTGATTGAGGTGATTAACATGGAAATGAATGGTAAGTGGTTTTGATGATATGTGGGTAACAAGCTACTAACTCATAGGGGTGTTCTTTAGGGCATAGGATCTATAAAGTTTGAATTTTCTCAATATACATTTTTTTAAAGATAAAAGGAGTGACATTTAATTTAAAAAGCTACCTTTCATCACTATCATTATGATTTACTCTCAGTCCATCTTAGTTGATTGATTGTGATAATAAAATACCATTGGATAAGGAAGACAAGGTGTTGATAGTACATGCAAGATCTCATTGATAATCATGTTATAGTGTCTGCTTGGTAGCTTCTGAGCTTTGATCAGGAGGATGAGTTCATATCAATACATTGATGTCATAGGCACCATGGGTGGTGTTTTGCAAGCCGAGACCACAAAGAGAATTGTTTTTTGTTGTTGAGTATAAATTGATTGATTCTCAAAGAACTGGCAATATGTGTGAGATCTTGTTTATTATCAAGTAGCTTTGTAAAGTTTAAATTTTCTCAATATACATTTTTTTAAAGATACAAGGAGTGACATTTAATTTAAAAAGATATGTTCATCACTGTCATTATGATTTACTCTCAGTCCATCTTAGTTGATTGATTGTGATAATAAAATACCATTGGATAAGGAAGACAAGGTGTTGACAGTACATGCAAGATCTCATTGATAATCATGTTATAGTGTCTGCTTGGCAACTTTTGAGCTTTGATCAGGAGGATGAGTTCATATCAATACATTGATGTCGTAGGCACCATGGGTGGTGTTTTGCAAGTCGAGACCACAAAGAGAATTGTTTTCTGTTGTTGAGTATAATTTGATTGATTCTCAAAGAACTGATAGTATGTGTGAGATCTTGTTTATTATCAAGTAGCTTTGTAAAGTTTACAAACTCTTGGGCCTTGATCATGGAGTTAAAACATGCACTGATAGAATTATTTCTACTGAGAGAGTGTTGAATAAAGAGTCATAGCTTCTTTATAATCGATGAAATAACTTATCTGATGGTATAGTCCCTCCAACATGGATCATCACCTTTATTTATTTTTTTAGGGTGGGACCATAAGAGGGTGGTTATAAACCACCCTCTTAGGGCTAAGAGGCTTAACCCTAAGAGGGCGGTTAATAACTACCCTCTTAGTCCTAATATGATGGTTTAAAACACCCTCATAGTCCTAAGAGGATGGTTTTTAACTACCCTCTTAGACTCTAAGAGGGTGGTTCTTTGAGTGTTTTTAACCACCATCATATATCGTAGACTTTTTATGACATCTTCATAGATGGTGGCTATAAAACTACCTTTAAAGGTATTTAAGGGTGGTTTATAAGCGTCATTAAAGTCCTTTTTTGGTATAGTGATTGTTCATATCTTTGCAATAATGTGGCTAATTGCTTCAAACATGCATGGGATGCCATTGTATTAATGGTGAATGGCCTCTTTGACTCTACCTTTTATCTCATAGAGATAGCCCATGGCAAATTGTTCACCATATATAAGACAAATAAATCTTACCAAGGTTTCAAACACCTACAATTAAATAGTACTATTGAAAATTTAGGAAAAGTAATACTCAAGTATAAAATAAAATTTTAAAATTTAAATTTGAACTCAACAAGAAAATTGCAATTACCTTGAGAATTTTCTAAACACTCTCCCAAAATGAATTATCATACACTTGGCTCAATATATACTACCTCTCCTCTTTAGCATGAAATGGTGAAGTGTTCCATTCCTTCGACACAAACATCTACTTCAAAGCAGGTGATGTTGCTAGAAGGCTTTAGAAGGTGATTAAATTGGAGGTAAACTGAGTGGTCCCTGGGAAAATAATGTCCCTCCTATCATTGTTTTCTCTCATCAAGCTAAGCACCCATGTGTAGTTATAGATAAATCATATAATGTTCTTTGCCTCTTCTACCATGGTGTTCACATAAGATATTTTACCAATATCCTTAAACATGAGGTCAATGTAATGGGTAGCACATCGGCTCTAAAAAATAGAGAGGTACTTTTTTTGGATAAGTCTACCTAGAGATACATATGTTGTTGCATTTTTTGTCACTACTTAGACAACATTATCCACTCCTACTTCTACCACAACCTCTTCCAACAAACTAAAAAATAATTGTGCATTCATTACCTCTCGTGAGGTATCAACCAACTTTAGGAAGACCATGGATCCACTAGAAGTAGCCTTGAGGTTCAGCAGTGTGTGGTTTCTTGCATCCATACATCTATCTAAAAGAATGTTGCATCCCTTTTTCCTCCATATAATCATTTGCTCTTCTATAAGAGCACATGTGTTGATGACACACTCCTCCAACAATGGTCCACTTAATTCATGGGTTGAAGGTGTCTTTATTCCTTTTCCAAACTCACTCAATACCCTCACTATCGCTTCCAATAGGGTATGTCCATACAGTGGAAGAGAATGTTGTAGTAATACCAAAAATTTATTATGGTTGTACTAACCTCCTTTGCCTTATCCCTCCCCAATGCAATACTTCCACTCCCATTAGAACTACATCATCAAATACCATGGATAAGAATAAATTCACTAGCCATGACATAAACATCCTATAGTTTGGTCTCATCCCCATAAAAAGATCTCGATTGCCCTAGTCCTTGTCCCACTATAGTTATTTTTCTTTTGTGGTCTATTTTCTTGGTCTCTTTGTTGCACGTAAAAGCTTTCACCTTAGCTTTATTTGTACCATCTACTTTAGGAAAAGAGTCCACATCTTTCTCTAGTTGCCCAATCAAATAGAATTTGAAGCCAAGGATGCCTCCTCACATGTCCTTTTTTCATAATTTATAAAACATGTAATTCAACAAGTTATTCCTAATCCCATGCTTCCACATTAGGTCTCTTCTTGAGTTTTGAGTTGGGGTTGAGGATGAAGAAGTCATTTGGGTTTCACTTGTAGGAGGATCACTCTTGCCCATAGTGATTACAGGGACCTTACATGAAGAAGCCATCTCTATTTCCTAATAGGAGAGAAAATAAAAATAAAAATTTATTAATCAAATGCCCTACCCTAACAAACAAAAAAATTGAAAAAATAAATACCTAACAAAATCTAGATTTTTTGGGGCCGGTGGGAACAGACAAAATAAAAATAAAAACAACCTAACCTACAATTTTTAATTTGAAAAAATCTTAAAAAATAAAAATAATAAAATGTAAAAACCCTAAGAAAACACTAGTTTTCAATTAGGGGATTCAATAAATCCTTGAAAAAACTATAGAAATAGCATGAAATTTCCTTGCACGGGTGTCCAATCTAATC
This sequence comes from Wollemia nobilis, assembly GCA_028583015.1. Lineage (NCBI taxonomy): Eukaryota > Viridiplantae > Streptophyta > Pinopsida > Araucariales > Araucariaceae > Wollemia > Wollemia nobilis. The sequence goes on from JAQPPZ010017068.1 coordinate 2,682,917, forward strand.
CAAAAAAGTGATTTAGGTTTAATTTTTGGAGTGGTTTGACCTTCTACAAATTTGTTCCATGTGTTGGAGAGGAAAAAATGAAAAGTTATTCGTAAATGGGCTTTTAAAACCAAATTATGTGCTTGTCCTTTACCAGTGCGAGTTCATGCAATAAATTTGTTAAAATTAGCCCCAACTTAACTCACGAGTTAGATTATTAATTGTTGGATTTCTATGATTTTTAAAAACATTGTTATAGACCATATATATATATATGAATGAAATAGGAAGTCATTGTAGATAATAACATGATAGGCTATGGCATTTACCTTGAGTACTAATGTTTACCTTTTATTTTTAGTTGGTGGCACTAAGTTTACTCTAACATTATTAGATAAAGCATGGCGTAGAGGGAATGCAAAGCATTGTAGATGGTAAGATGGTGTTCAATGACCATTGACAATATTATATAAAGAGTTTATTAAGGTTTAATTATTTAAGAGAAATACAACCCAATTTTGGCAATGCAAAATATTGGGGGATATATAGATTGGATTGGTTGCGGTTGAGTGTCTTTGGTTTTTTGGTCAATGTTTCACTTCACTATGAGGAGGATTTATATGGACAACTTTTGGAATAAAAACCATGACGTAAAGTAGACAATGATGAAATAGTTATCCCTATGCCAAAATTAAAAATTAAAAATTCCTTCTATAATGTCCCCCTCAAAAAAAGTGGTAGTGGTAATGCAAAATAACAAAATACATTTGACATGCATACATGAAAGTTTTTTTTCTTTTTTTCTTTTTAATAATTTGGAGTAGCTTGAGCATCCAAACTTAAGAAGCAATATTTTCTAACATAAGAAGTTCGTTAAGTTGTAAAAATATTTAAGTTCATTTTTTTTAATAAATACTACTTATATTACTAAAAATAATTTATAATACATCGCAGATACAAATATTACAAAAACCTACTCAAAGACATCCAACAATCAGATTTATCCTGAGCAGAACAATCTTTAATGTCTTTCATCATCAGCCTCTTAAACACTCTACATTGATCTTGGATATCAATAACAACCCTAGAAGCAATCTCCGAAGCACTGAGTGCTTCATCCTTGAAGATCAAATTGCACCTGACCCTCCATATAGCATACATAGTTGCTGCTCTAATGGTAGTCCACACACCCAATAGATGGCGAGGAAAACCAAAATCATCACCAAATAAAACCATTTTCTAGATAAACCGATCCCCGAGAATAGGGAAATATGTCCACTTGAGGTTCTTTCAAACTTTCTTTGAATTTTTGTAGTCCCAAAAGATATGTTTGACAGTTTTCTTCCTTTCGCAACTACTGCATTGACCTGAAATCCTCATCCATTTTGCCAATATAGCCTTACAGTGAATACCCTAAAAAATTAATAACCATAAGAAGACTTTGAGTTGAGGAGCTATCCTGAACTTCCATATCTAGGAAAGTCTCGTTTTCCATTTCTTTTCAAGGCAAACAATCCCCCAATGCCTATTCAACACAATATGCAAGGAAACCTTAGGCAAAAGAGCTCTATAAATCTTGCTAGATTTATAAGAAGTAATAATACCATGAAAACTCCAATGCCAGTCGTGCCATATGGGACCTGGCAACCCACCATTTAATTTAAAATATTGTTCAGACATAAGAAGAGATTGAATTTGCATAATAGCATCTCTATCAGAAGATTTCAGCTTAAACTTACTACATAAATCAGTCCACTTACCCAACCTCCAACCCCTTAATCCCAGAGATTCATTTTTAAGGCAACCTTTCCATGTAGGTGAGTTAATGAATATTTTTAAGTAGGTACTCTTAAAAGACATAGGAATTTTAAGTTGGAAAATTGGTCCCATGGACTTCTTAATTCTTCCTTAAGAATGGTCAAAGAAAAATTTTAAAAGAGAATTTGCTAACTACAAAAATTTTGAGATCAATATTAAGCATTAGTTTGGCAAAAAAAGCTTGAGTGCATGAGAGAAATTTTAGTCACTCTAATGTTGCTAAAGATTTCCTTTTTAAAAAATGACCCATTATGTTTTTAAAGATAGGATTTTACAACAGGATGGTGGTTTAGTGGTTTAGCAAATAGTAAGGAAATTTGTAACTCAACAAAAAAACTTGGACACTTTAATTTTGAAGAATTTCTCGATCCTAATTTTGAACATTTTTTGATAACTTGCAAAAAAATAAATTAACAAAAAATTGTCATAAAAAAATATTTTAATTAAATAAATGTCATAAGAAAATATTTTAGTTAAATAAACATTTAAAATTACCCAGGTGTTGTAGGTGAGTTGGAGAGGAGAGGGCAATCCTCCAAGGGAGGTCCCAGGTTCGAATCTCCACTCTACCAAAAAGTTGAATTGGGTGCCTAAAATCCAATTGATAATGTTGGTACGGGCAGGGCCGAGCACGACTCCCGGGTGACTTTGACGGTGTAGAACCCCTTGGTCGTGGTCTCTCAGACCAAGGTGACCCCGCAAGGGGTTTTTCGCTTAAAAAAATAAATAAACATTAAATTAGAGGTCAAATAGCCAACTCGCCAAATACTTAGACAATAATTTTTTTTAACTAAAACAAAAATTAAAGGTCCAATATCCAACTTGCCCAAAACATGGCAACAAAAACATTAAAGAAAATAATTTAATTCCAAAAAAAAAAAATTTAAACAAAAAATTGAAGGTCCGACATCCTTAAATTTGGCCTCGTCCTCCTAAAAGAAATCCTAGTCATTTGGCCTCTATTTTCCTATTTTCTTCACCTCCTTGGGTGCAAAACAAAGCCTTCACTATGCTTCTTACTAGATCATCTACAATTAGGTAGGCATCCACATTATGGCCTTTTTTTCACAACAAAATGAAACTTGAGGCGATGGATGCCTCATGCCATGTTCTTGTTGCAATACTTGCAATAGACTTTGCCTTCGTCTCATTTCTTATTATATCATCTATAGTTGGCAAACCTCCACATTATGGTCTTTTTTTTTTCAACAAAATGAAACTTGAGGCAATGGATGCCTCATGCCATGTTCTTGTTGCAATACTTGCAATAGACTTTGTCTCCATATCATTTCTTATTGTATCATCTATAGTTGGCAAACCTCCATATTATGGCCTTTTTTCCCAACAAGGTGAAACTTGACATGATAGATGCCTTTTGTCATGTCCTTGTCCCAGTACTTGCATTAGACTTGATTCAACAAACTACCTTTTATATTGTGCTTCCACATTGGGTCTTCCATCTACTTGGATATGGGGTTATTGGATTTGGCTCATTACTATTAACGTAAGTTTCCATACCTTTAGCTAAAGAATCCATCTATTTTCTAAGGTGGGGAAATATTAAGAGTCTTAAGCTATGTCCTAAGCTGAAGAATCCATCTTTTTTATGGGGTAGAGGGAGGAGTATTTAGAGTCCTAGATATGGTCTTAGAGGCTCTAGGAACAGTAGAGAAGAGAGAAAAAGGAGGAAAATAAATGCAAAAATGGGGTTTTCCTCCTTTTATGTCTATTTTTTGCATTTTGGCTATTCACTCCAAATTTCACCCTAATTTTTGTCAAGAAATTGGATTTTCGTTTTAGATTTTTATGAAGATTCCTTGGAATCAAGAAATACCCCTTGTTTCCTCACCAACCTGAAAAACTCACCAGAAAAATAAGTTCTCCTAAGAACTCTGTGACTTTTCCTTTATAGTTAGAGCAGTGGCATTTTAAGTTTGATCGAGCTTCTTCCATATTTTTGACATAAAACTAGGATTGTGCCTAAAGGTCTTGGAATTTTTAGGCAGGTATCAACTGAAAATTTTAAGCATTTCCTCTAGAAGATATCCTAGGGCAAAATGGTCCCTCATGTTTTAAAGGGAAAGATTCAATTTTTTCCTATAGCAATGGGTTTTTGTTCCCATGAGATCAAACACTAGTGAAAACAGGAATATTAGCTCTTCCATAAGACCCCTACCTAAGGCAGTGATCTCATGCTACATAAGAATGCTTAAAAATTTCAATGGGTATTCCTAGAAAAAAGTCAAGGACTTTTTACAGAATCTAAGTTATGCCTTAGAAATCAATCAAGAAGAAGTTAGACCAAAGTTGTATCAGAAATGAAGAGCAAGTTGGACCAAACATAAAGTTTCACATGGCCTTCAAATTTCTTTATGAGTGATCTAAACCTCCATCCCCACTTTTGAACACATAATGAAGGTTTCTTATCAACTTTCACATAGTGCACTTGATATTTTCTTCCACAAACTTTTAACAAAATCCATGTATCAAAAGTGGAAAGAAAACTAGACAAAACTTAAGGTGGCCCATGACCTTAAAATGTCTCTGAGGGTTCTCTAAACCTTAGTTCCCTCCTTAAGCATCCGTTGCAGTCTATCTATCAACTTTTGAGTCACTCTACATTTTAGGGAAAGATTCTAATATTTTTTATAGCAATGCAGTCCTAATTTTATAGGACATTGCAAAAGACTCTAATCTTTTCTGCAGCAATGTGATTCTTTAACATGATCTAAAATTTCCCTCAAATGAATATAGTCAGAGTTATTGTAAGATGAACAAAACACACAGCCACATATTTTGTTTTTCTGCTTGCTAACTTGCATGCGTGCTTCCTAGAACTACTATATAGTATTTGAATTCAAAACAAATTAGAGAAAAACCAAACATATATACAATAAGGAATGACAAACACATACAAGACAAAACTAACATCAGATTTACATGGAAAACACTCTGGAAATAGATTCCATGGCAACAGCGAGCAAAAATTAGCTTTGTATTGGTTTTTGTCATTTTACATTGAATACAGCTATTATATGAGCTTCCAGGTCCTCCTCTAGTTTCAAAACAGCATTTTAATGTATTTACTTACTATTCTCCTTTGTCTTTCACCTTCCATTCTTCGCCTAAGAATACTTATTCTTCTTGACTTTTCAACTCCTCCATGCAAGTTGATGTGTTACAAGAAGCCTATCATTGCTCTAGATTATGGGGAGTTATTTGGTGATATGGAGAAAATAGAAATGATGTGGCTTACTTCTTCATATGCCCTAGTCTTCATACACCTGTCCTTTCAATTTTCTCCATACTTTGTTTTTCTACTTGTTCACTTACACACGTGCTTCCTAAAACTATTGTATATTGTTTGAATCCATGGAAAACTAAAGAAAAACCAAACATAATACAATGAGAAATGGCAAACACACAAGACGAACTTAACACCAGATTTACATGGAGAACCCTCTTTGTAATGAACTCCACGGAAACAAGAAGCAGAAATTAACTTTGTATTGGCTTTCATGCATCTTATAGCTTCAATGTCCTCTTAAAGCTTCAAAACAGCATTTTAATGTATTTCCTTACTGTTCTTCTTGGCCTTTCACCTTCCATTTTCCCCGTAAGATCACTGGTTCTTCCTGACTCTTCAACTCCTCCATGCAAATTGATGTGTCACAAGAAGCCTCATTTCCTATCATTGCTCTGGATTTTTGAACAAGCAACAGGTGTTCCCAGATTTTGGGGAGTTACTTGGTGATTTGGAGCCACTATAGATGATGCGGCTCACTTTATATGCCCTTTGTCACCACACAAATTTCCTTTCATTTTTCTTTCTTTTTTTTGACAATAGCATCATTCTAGCTAGTTTTACCTTTGACCTTTCATCATACACAAGTCCTTTCAATTTTCTAACAATAAACTGGCACCATTGTAGCTAATTTTCACAGCTTGACTGTATCTTAATGATTAGAAGGACTAAATGGAGGAATTTTAGCCAGAATATTGTCACACACATGAGCAATACAATTACCAATATGCTGTAGAAGTTTTAGCTCATTCGAGCCCAGGTGGCTGTTAAAACATGACTGTACAGCAGACAGATTTTTTGCTGTTTTGAGGGATCAATTGTCTGTATTTATGCACCAAAAATATACAAAGCATAGTACTTGAATCTATCTACATTAGAAAAGAATGTTATGATTTGGACTGCATTCGAGCAAGTTATGCCCAAAATATTACCTCCAGGTTTGGACTGTTCAGTGCTATGTTGGAGGGGTCGGCTAGAATTTTGACCCAGAAATAGTTGGAGACATCCCTCTTCCCATCAAAAGCATCCCCACAACTTTTCTTCATGTTTTGACATTATTTGTAGGAATTATGGCCAAAATACGATCGTCAAAATATACAAAGCATAGTACTCAAATCTATCTACATTCCAAAAAAGAATGTTGTGATTTGGACTCCAGTCGAATAAGTTATGCCCAAAACATCACCTTCAGGTTTGGACTGTTCAGTTCTATGTTGCCGGAATTTTGACCCAGAAATACTTGAAAACATCCCTCTTCCCATCAAAAGCATCCCCACAAAGTTTCATCGTGTTTTGACATTATTTGTGGGAGTTATGGCCAAAATATAGTCGTCCTTTGCATATGACAGAACAGTGGGTACTACTGGCATTTAGCCTTTCATTAAATTCTAATCCGTTGATCTGCTATGGATCATAATGCATAAAACTCAAGAACGGAGAATAAAAGCAGATTTTCCCTTGTTGCATGGGATAAGGTCTGCCTTCCAAAATGCAGGGGAGGATTAGGTCTGAGGAGAGTTCACCAGATGAATATGGCCATGATGTCAAAACAGGGATGGAAGATTGTGTCTAACTACCCAGCTCAGTGGGTTGATATTGTTAAGACCAAATACCTCAGGCAACGGTCTCTATGGACAATTCTCTTATGTCTGTTGGGTCTGCATTCTGGAACTCGGTGTGCCGAACCTGGTCTATCGTTCAAAAGGGTGGACGTTGGAAGCTTGGAGATGGATCACAAATTAGATTCTGGGAGGACCCATGGATTACAGCTCAGCCCCTCATCCATGATCAGTCTGTAAGTATTCTTAAACCTTTCACTGATCTGTCTTTTGGCCCCAAAGTTGAGAATTTTATTAATAATGAAGCAGTGGTTCCCCATTGGGTTGACATCCCTGCTGATCTGGATTCTCCTGAGCTTTGCTCTGCCCGCCTCCGCCTATCTGAGCTTCTTTGAACTCATGTGATTCCAAGCACCAGGCCACCTGATGTTCTCTTCTGGCAACTCAGCCAGTCTGGGAATTTCTCAGTCAAAACCGCATATATGGCTATGACTGAATCTGAAGATGATTGGTTCCCCTCCAAGAGTATATGGATCAAAAATCTTATTCCTAAGATTTCTCACTTTTATTGGTTGGTAGCAAAAAATAGGCTATTGACCACCGATAATTTAATAACCCATGGTATGATCTTGCCCAACAGATGTTACCTCTGCAAATCCGCATGGGAGTCAGTCAATCACTTGTTTCTAGAGTGCCCCTTTTCTTGCATTGTCCTATCCTCGATCATGTCAAGTGTATCCATTTCTTGGGTTGCTCCTCAGTTTATCAGTGATCTTATTATTCAATGGCCAAACCCTTTTAAGTCCACTCGTCTGAAGTTTTGGTGGGCGATCATTCTCCCTCACTTTATGTGGCATATCTGGCTGGAAAGAAACAATCATGCTTTTCGATATTCATGCCATGACCTAGAGTTGGTTTCTTTGAGAGCTGTCATGTTTGCCTCAGAAAATGTTAATATCATTCCTTCGGACAATTGTCCTTCATCCCCGTTTGAGATTCAAGTGGCACGTTCTGCTAACCTATCTTTTGAGGTTTTTGGTCATCCCCAAGTTGTTGTGGATAGATCCCTGGTTTCATGGATTCCCCCCTCCTCATTGGTTCAAGCTAAATTTTGATGGTGCTTCAAAAGGCAATCCTAGCGCTACAAGTTGTGGAGGAGTGATCCGGGATGACAGAGGTCGACTCATTTTGGCGTATGCAAAAAAACTTGGAGTCCAATCTAATAATTTTGTTGAGGCTTGGGCAGCTTTTCGAGGCATCCAAATGGCCATCGATCTCAATATCTAGTACCTGATAGTCGAAGGAGACTCCTTAAACACCATAAACTATTTGAAGGGGGTCTTGAATCCTCCTTGGAATGTGGGACCAACCATTGAAGAGTCCATTGTCCAGCTAAGGGCGATCAGCAATAGGTGTATTCAACATGTGTATCGGGAAGGCAATCGGGCGGCAGATACAATGGCAAACTTTGGCTTAACTGTTCAATCTTTTTCGACGTGGCAAGGGAATCTTCCCCAATGTATTGTTGATTCCTGTAGTGAACTTGTCGCTACCAATGATGATTAATGCCATGATTAATGTATTTATGGATGATCCCAAAGATGACGAGGACTACATCCCAGAGTAAAACAGCTGGTCCTGAACGGGATTATCCCCTTTTGTTTCCTGGGATGGTCTTTGTGCTCTCCCTGTCTCTTTGTATGCGGTTGTTTGGGAAGGTCCCTGCGATATCTATGTTGTTTCTGTTTTCTGTTTGTGCCCATGGGCGGTATGTTTGTAATAGTTTAGACTATTTTAGTTTATGGATTCTACGAATGGTCCAATTTTGGCTTGTTCTGTAGGGAGTTGAACCTTCACAAGATCCTCCTTGTAGCATGTTATAAGGTTTTGGGTCCCTTTTAAAACCCGTTACTAATAAAAAATAACTATTTTTAGAGTTGTAGCCCTCCCATAGGACCCATACCTAAGAGGTATATTTACATATTTTATTTTATACATTTGAAACTCTTGCAGCATCATTTTAAGGTGCCATGGCAAACAGTTGGCAAAAGTTCAAAATTTTGGCCATTTAATTTGTTAAATCTGGTTCATTCATACCATGGATTTCTTAGCCAAAGAGAATTACCTGATCGAGGGTGCACCTGTGACTTGGTTGTGTGCTGCTCTAATTCCTTTGATGCACTTCGGTTGCTGCTGAGATATCATGCGACCATTAATCACTGCTCTAATTTTCCAATGTAGTCTTGTCAGGTCTGGTCTAGTGACTGGTTTTAGCATGTTTTTTTTTTTATGAATACATTTTTAAAGTTTTAGTTGCAGCTGTTTAAATTTCAATTTTGCATTTATCTAAATTGAAATATTGGTTGTAAAATTGTCAATTTTACTTAACACTTAAACGGAACAAAATAAATTCAAACACCTACAACTAATTTGAATAATTTATCCCAAAGCATTCCATGCAGATCTTTTCTGCTACACATTTAAACACTTACAATGGTATTCTCTTAATTTCGATAACATGCTAATGCAAAATGGCCGTCAAGTGTCTCGTAGCGTCAAATAGAAACTTGAGGGGTCATAAGTTTTCTCGTTTGTGAAAGGCTTTGTTAATTTTGGACAAAGAAAATTTGTTTCACACATTTTGTTTGAACTTTAGTTTTCTTTTTGTATGACATGCTTTCAGTTTCCAAAGATTTGTAACTTCAGTGGCCTTGTGACTTAGGTATAGATTCATTGTCCTTAACCTGCTTGTTGATCATCTCACATGATACAACTAAAATATTTTGTGTTTGATAAATCCTTATATTTTTGTATATAGTTTGTAAATTGACTTGCCTACGCTGGTGTTGAAATGCACGCTTTTGGACTTAAGCCCCTTGGAAGTTTTCTAATTGATTTTTGACTATTTTATGGGTGATCTTGGTTTTATTTTGGGTTTAAGCCCCTTCAAGTAGTCTAACTGATTTTTTGATATTTTGATTCTGTTATGGGTGAACTTGGTTTTATTTTATAGACAGACTAGTTTTTGAAATTTTGACATTTTTATGTTTGAACCTAGCTATTAATATTGCCAAACCAGTCTTGATGGATAAACTTTCAATTCATACTACAGGTATACAATAGTGTCGTTGAGATGCCAAAATTGAAAAAATATATATATATATATTTCCAGCCTCTTTTCATTGTCATTGGTGTTAAATGTTACATATTTATTTACATTTGATCTATGCTACTCTTCAATATTAATCCCATCCTCCTAGATTAGCCAATCATATTTCTTTGTGGCATTCGTCTTTTTAGTAACAAACTAAGATCACTAGTTTCCTTCTCACTTCGGTTTTGTATTCTAAGAGTGATGCTATCATAGTGGTTGACTATCTTCATTGTCGTTGGTACTAAATGCTACATGACTACCTACATTCGATCAATGCTACTCTCCAACACTGATCTCATCCTCCTAGAGAGGTCAATTATATTTTTTTTGTGGCATTCGCCTTTTTAGTAATAAACTATGATCACTAGTTTCCTTCTCACTTCAGTTTTGCATTCTAAGAGCGATGCTATCACATTGGTTGACAAATACATTAGATATACTACAAAGGATTGATATTGTTATTTGTTATCTCATCACGAACTTCTTATAATTTTACTTATTTTCCATATATATAATTATTTGGGGTCAAATATTAGCCTCTCTATAGTGTGAAGACTTAGACTCATATCGAACTTGACAAACCTGTTTTCTTGATCTAGAATCAAGCCAAAGGCAAAACTTGGAAAAAAATTTGGTAATGATTTAGCAAATGAGAAAAATAAAATGCAGTAGATTTGACAAAAAAAGATCCACGAAGGGTCAAGATAGCTTGGCTAGGTTCAATTGGCTCTTAGACTCATTAATACTTGAAGAGAGTCTCAATACTATGATCTTGTTCATTGGCTCTCTCTCTCTCTCTCCTTTTTTTTTTAAATAAGTTATATATGACTTCTATTGGGGGTCAATTCCATCAAAATAACAAAACATTATGTTCATTGTTATGGCATTTAGACCATATCCAACTTGCTTTCATATTGAATATATTCTTCTTCCTCAAAGCGCTATGTTTCCTTAATCTAACTCCTTGATATCATTTTATTAAGAGTAAATTGCCTTCTAAAATTTGAACTTTGTCAACACAAAGATCAACATCGTGATTGACTAAATTATATGTTATCCTATTTCTTTATCTATGGATATGTTCACATTTCCAAGATACTAAATCCAACAATTGTTAATGGACATCAAAACAATTATTATTTTTATCAAATCCCCACATTCATTTTTCTTGACAACACTAACAATTATTTATAAATTCTCTCAATTCAAATATATCTCCATCAATTTTCGATAGCCTCTACATTATTGTTAGTTGAAGTTCCATATGAATCTACGTAAAGAGAATTTTGCCTTCATTTTTCTTTAAAATACCATCTCCATCTTCTATCTTTGGATTTTCTTTAGAAGCATCATCACAATTAATTTTGATGAACCCAACTTCTAAACATTTCTATTTTACAATAAATTGACAAAAAACCTTTGAGTTAATTCCATTGTTGCAAGTAAATCTCCATGCCAATAAATATTCTACAAGAGAGACAATAATACGATTTGAAATTTGTACATGATTATACGATCATTTTTTTAAAGTTATATTATTCCTTTCAATATGTAGATCCTAGCAAAATAGGTAGGACGAGTCCATCACAAGATGCATAATGTTTTAGCTTTAAAAAAATTAATTCATTTTTTTGTCAACTCTTATAATGTTGATGCAACTACCCAATATATTATCATTTTATTGAAAATATAGTCTCAAATGGTATAAGCAGAGGGACAATGCAGAAGAAAGTGATATATTTTTTCTAGATCCTTCTTGCACAATGCACACCTAAAGTTTCTAGTGTTCTCTTATTACATGTAAGTGAGTAGTCATTTTTATAGTATTCAGAATAATCTACATGCTGGTGCAAAAATATTCTAAAAATGACTGCTAGAAAAATTAATACAAATTAAAAAAAAATTTTGGCCAACAAACATCACAAATAACCGAACTTCAAATAACCATAGCTTTCTCAATACTGATCAGAATTTAACAAATAAGGATTCATTTTTGTATTACTCGAGAATATTTACACATTGGAGCAAAAAGCTTCTGAAAATGATTACTGAAATAAAAATTATGGCCTTTGCAAAATGTGATATTTTTTTGAAAAATGTACCCTAGCTCTGCAAAAACAAACCCACTTTGTCCAAATTTTTGTTTTAATACCAAATGTTATAAACCTCTCTTCTCAATACCATAAATCATTCACCAATATGAAAAAATATTCAACATGCATCAACAAATAAATTGCACGATAAAATAGAGATTGATTATACCCTTGAGGTAGGGCAACATCGTACAATGCTCCTTTTGGAAGGAATCCACTCCATAAGATATTTAGCTCCACAAGCCAAGACTTATCCAACAATACATCATAGATTCTTTTACAATGGGGGTACATCTCTCTTTATACAAGTGTGTGATGGTTCACCTTCCATGAGTTACAAGATCACCCATGTGGTGGTATGAGTTACAAAGTGTTGGACATTTTGAGTCCCTAAGTCAAAGTTGTCATTGATGTCACCATTGATGCCACCAGATGGAGTCATCATTAATACCAAAGATTTTAGCAGGAAATAAAGGTGACAAAGATGGTCATTTGATATTCAGCAAGAAGGCAGAAGTTCGAGTGAAACAGTGCAAAAGACAGAAGTTAAAAAGGAGTTATAATATTTATTTTATAAATTATTTAAATTCAGGATGAATTTAAATTTTATAAATAAATATTAAAGGGTACTTTATCAAAGGTGAAATATTATAATGGTTAGAAGTGCCATGGTGAAAACCCAAATAAAATATTTGTAATTTTCATTACAATATTTTATATTGCAAAAGTGGGTTTATAAAGTCTAAAAATATTTTAATAAACCCAAAGGTTGGGTTTAAAGGTTTAAGACCAAAGAATATTTTAATAAATCCAAAGGTTGGATTTAAAGTTTTAAACAAGGCAAAGTTTATTTCCACCGACGTCATAGAAGCCAAAGGGAAGCGCCGATGTTTTTGATTTAGTGGAAATGCATATAAATACCATGCCCAAAGTTGATTTTTGAATTATCCTTGCTCGAATTGGAAAGAGAAAGCATACGAATTAAATGCAGAGCTCGTGAGATAGAATTGTGCAAAATTCGTGGTTTGACTTGATGGCGAAAGGAAACAAAAGCAAGCGCATTGATTAGTTGGAAGCCAACAAGGCACCTTGGCCTAGTGGCAAGTGGGCTGCAAGCTTACGTTTTGGTGTGCATGGTGGATAGTGTTCGAATCCCATGGAAGCTTTTGGTGGACGTGTTGAAGGCGCCAATCGTTAGGCGCATACATTTTGCAAGGCAAGGAAGGGGTGTTGAAGCACGTGGTGCTTCTTCCTTCCCAACGAGCTTGTAGCTCGTGTGGTGGTTTGCACCGTGGGCAAAGACGTTTGTGTGGGCTGCGTTGAGAGTTCGAAACTCTCCAAAGGCAAAGGTACATTTTTATGTTTTATTTTATTAATGCCTAAGTTGGAGGTATAAGGTATTTGGTGGTTGAAGTCTTTGCATTGTGATAAAGGTTGGTAGTTGAGAAATACCATTAGGAGTTATAAGGAGAATTTTATTTTTATTTTCAAGTCTTAAATTTTGCTATTGTGGAATATTGAAAGGTTAAGACTTTGTGGGTTGTATGTTATTTTGAATAAAGGGTTTTGTGATTATTGTGAGGATATTGATTATTGTTTAAGTTGGAGTGATAAGGTGTAATTGTGATATTATTTTTGTGATATAAAAATTATCCTCTAACCCTTATTGAGTTTGTCAAAGAAGTAATTGTGAGTGTGGCAGATTTTTAAGGACAACTACTCTTCAAGAAAAGGTATGGGAAAAATTCTTCTTTGTTGAGTTAGGTGATTGGCTTGATTGAAAATTAAGTTTGGAGTGAAAAGGATTTGATTAGGGTTTCCTTTTCGAAAGTGGTTGAGTTAATGCTTCAAGGTTTTTGTTTATTTTTTTTTTAATTGAGAGTTGTGATTAAAACCTTGTTTTATTAGCATTGTTGTTGAAGCCAATGGGTTATGCAAAGAACTTGAACTTGAGTTAGAAAATAACATGAGTATCATTGTTATGTGAGATTTGTTATTGAGCATTATTGGAAACATTTTGAGTTGGTTGATATATGCTTGGACTAGGGTTTGTGAGAAAGGGTTGTTCCTTGAGGTGATTGGTTGAGTAGAGTTGATTGAGCCTAGTCAAGTGAATGTGTGAGTTGATTGTTCAAGTTCCATAAAACAAACTATTCTATATTCTGATTTGAGTTGAGATTGAGTTTTTGAGTATAGAACATATTGAGTCTCTAACAATTCTCTTTATGATTCTATGATATTGGACAAGTTCTATGTGAGCTTGTTGAGCAGATTTGGACAAGTTTTGTGTGAGCTTGTTGAGAGATTTGGACAGTATGTAGATTTGAAGTTCTAGTGGACCTATTGAGCAGATTTGAGCAGGTTTGAGTGGACCTATTGAGCAGATTTGAGCAGGTTCTGAGTGGACCTATTGAGCAGATTTGAGAAGGTTCTGAGTGAACCTATTGAGCAGAGCTTTGGAGGTGACAGAGTAGAGAGGATAGAGTCTCCAGTGGATAGAGATCCATCAACCAGGACATTGAGGATAGGTCTTCTGAGTGAGGACAAGAGTCTTCAAGTGGAGAGAGATCCACAGTCAATGTAGTGGAGGCAGTGTCTTCTAGAGGATCACCAACTAGAGTAGAGGAAGGAGTTCTCCTATGGATAGAGATCCACAAACCAGATTTAGGGGATCAACATCTCCTTTGGATAGAGGTCCATAAACATTGTAATTGGGAAGGATTCCCAAAATATTATTTGAGAAATATTTAGAAGAAATATTTTTCTATGGAGGTAGCCCACATTGGGTGAACCATGTTAAAAATGATGTCTCTCATGTGTGTGATGCTTTGTGTGATGTTTACTATTTTATTAATGTTGATGCTACTATTTGGATTAAAAGGAAAAAGTTTTATTGTATATTGTTCACCCCCTCTCAGTATAAGCACATGTTCTTCAATTGGTATCAGAGCGGGTCTCTCCATGAAGAGTCTAACAACTTGGAAGAGGATCCTTCGATAGCACACATGACTTCAGAAAGTGAAGAAGAGACTATGTTTGATATAAAAGAAGAGTTCTTTGCTGCTCTCAAAAAATTGGAAAGACTTAGAGAGAAAAATTCAAGCTTGAAAGAACAAATTCAAGAAGATGAAGAAGCAAGAGTGGAATTTATACAGAATCTCATAGAACTCAAGATTAAGGTAGAAGAAGGAAAGAAGATTGAGCAAGATATGACAGATCTATTGAGAGCCAGGGAAATAGAATGTGAAATATTGGAAGCAAAAATTGTTCTCCTAAGGAATAAACTGGAAAGGACCAAGATACTACAAGATACAGAATATGAGAAGCAGAAAGAGGAATCAAGCTTCCAAAAGGTAGAAACTTCAAACAAATAAAAGCAAGCAAAGGACATCAGAAAGGAAGAAAGCAAAGAAGAACCCTGGATAAGAGTTAATCACAAGAAGAAGATGACTTCTTCACAACATCCAAGACCTCCAAACAGGTTACATAATTTCTTCCATGGTCATTGTTTTTCTTGCAATAAATATGGTCATAGAGTTGCACATTGTATTCATCATGCAAGATACAATAGAAATTTCAATTCCTTTGCACCTCTCATGGATGATGATGTTATATGTTACAAATGCAATAATTTTGGGCACAAGGCTAGATGGTGTAAAATGATATCTCCTGAGTCTAGAAAAATAATTCCAACAACTAGGAAGGATGAAAGAAAGAATGTTAGGGCTAGATCTATGTTAGTACAAACAACCCTGCATGCTCAAGATAAAGAAGAACAATGGTATCTTGATAGTGGTTGCTCTAGTCACATGACAGGAGACAAAGATAAGTTCATTATACTAAAGGAAACAAATAGAGGATCAGTAAGTTTTGGTGATAATGGATCAACAAGGATTGTTGGGAGAGGAACTCTAAGTCTAGACAATGGAAAAACAAAAACAGAGAATGTTTTGTATGTCAAAGGGTTAAAACACAATCTTCTGAGTATAAGTCAACTTTGTGATCAAGGATACATGGTCACCTTCCATCCAGATAGATGTGAGATAAGAAAAATAGAAACTGGAAGAATTATTGCAAATGCAAGAAGGACCCCAAACAACTTATATATGCTCAATGAGATCAAAGGGGAAAAGTGCTTTCTATCACAAGAAAATGAGAGTTGGTTATGGCATAGAATATTGGGTCATTTGAATTTTGACAACATAGTCAGTATAAGCAATAAACAGGTAGTTAGAGATTTACCCAAAATAAGAAGACCTCAAAACACAATTTGTGCACCCTGTCAACATGGAAAGCAAACTAGGACAACCTTTAAACCAAAAGGCTATATATCATCTGAGCCATTGAGTTTAATACATACTGATTTGTGTGGTCCTACTAGAACACAAAGTATTCAGGGTGAGAGTTACTTCATGTTGTTTATAGATGATTATTCCAGAATGGTTTGGGTAACCTTCCTAAAAGAGAAATCAAAGGCCTTTGAAAAATTTAAAGCATTCAAGGAATTGGTTGAAAATGAAATAGGCAAAAGGATTAAGTGTCTACGATCCGATAGAGGAGGAGAATTTACTTCAAATGAGTTTGTAGAATTTTGTGAACAACATGGAATCAAGAGAGAGTACTCAACAGCAAGAACCCCCAACAAAATGGAGTAGTTGAGAGGAAGAACAGGACTGTTGAAAACATGGCTAGAGCTATGTTAAATGAATCTAAGTTATCAGATGGTTTTTGGAAAGAAGTAGTATCTACAATTGTATACATAATTAACAGGGCTCAATTAAGGGTAAATCATCACAAGACTCCATATGAGCTTTGGAAAGGAAGACCTGCTACTGTAAAACATTTCAAAATATTTGGAAGCAAATGTTACATAAGACGGGAAGATCAGAACTTGGGCAAGTTTGATCCAAGATGTGATGAGGGAATTTTTCTTGGTTATTCTACAAAGAGCAAGGCTTACAGATGTTTCAACAAAAGAACACACACTATGGTGGAAAGTATGAATGTAACAATTGATGAGAAGATAGATTCTAGAGAACCAGTTCAACAAACTATGTACCAAGAAGATGGATGTTGTCAAGAAGAATTTTGTGAGGAATCAGATAATGATGAAGAAGAAACACAAAGGCTTCTTCCTAAGACTCCTTCCAGGTATGTACAGAAACATCATCCAAAATATCAGATCATCGAGAATCCAGATGAAAGACAGACAAGGAGAAGAATAATAAAACCATCTCAACAAGCAAATTTTTCTTTGCTATCTAAGATTGAGCCAAAATACTTCACTCAAGCTAGTGAAGATGAATTTTGGGTTAAAGCAATGAATGAGGAATTGGATCAGATAGAGAAGAGCAAAACTTGGGAACTTGTTCCATGACCAAAGGACAAAAATGTGATTGGCACAAAATGGGTATTCAAAAATAAGTTGAATGAAGATGGACAAGTGGTCAGAAATAAAGCAAGGTTAGTATGCAAAGGTTATGCACAAGTAGAAGGAATTGATTTTGATGAAACCTTTGCTCCAATTGCATGACTTGAAGCTATAAGGATATTTTTAGCTTTCGCAAGTTTCAAGAACTTCAAGGTATATCAGATGGATGTCAAGTCAGCATTTCTAAATGGGGTTCTAGAAGAAGAGGTCTACATTGAACAGCCAGAGGGATTCATACTAGCAGATACACCAGATCAGGTATGCAGATTGAAAAAGGCATTGTATGGTTTAAAGCAGGCTCCCAGAGCATGGTACTCAAGATTGGATAAGTATCTACAGGAACAGGGATTCAAGAAAGGAATAGCAGATAGTAACTTGTATATCAAAAATGAAGGAAATGATCTTCTAATAGTGGTTGTTTATGTTGATGACATAATTTTTGGAGGAAACAATGACAAGATGTGCAAAGAATTTGCTAAGAATATGCAAAGTGAATTTGAGATGTCTATGCTTGGTGAATTATCCTTCTTTCTTGGTCTTCAGATTTCACAATCAGGAAAGGGAGTGTTTCTTTCTCAAGCCAAGTACATCAAGGAGATGTTGAAGAAATTCTAGGTTAGAATATTGCAAACCAGTAAGTACTCCTATGGTCACAGGGTGCAAGTTGAGTAAGGATGATGAATCTCCAGAGGTAGATCAGAGATTATACAGATCCATGATTGGTAGCTTATTATATGTCACAACTACAAGACCAGACATAGTACAATCAGTGGGATTAGTGGCAAGGTTTCAAGAAGCACCTAAGGAAACACATGTGGCAATAGTAAAAAGAATTTTTAGGTATCTAAAAGGGACTATGGATTTTGGGCTTTGGTATCCCAAAAGTGACAGTTTCACACTAACAACATATACAGATGCAGATTGGGCCGACAACATTGATGATAGAAAAAGCACAAGTGGAGGAGCTTTCTTTCTTGGAGAAAGTCTAGTCTCCTGGTTAAGTAAGAAGTAGGTTTCAGTATCACTATCTACAACAGAGGCAGAATATATTGCAGTAGTAGCCAGTTGTACACAGGTGTTATGGATGAAGAGAACTTTAGAAGACTTCAAGATAAAGCATGATCAACCCATTCCTATACTATGTGATAATACGAGTGCCATAAGTATCTCAAAAAATATGGTAATGCACTCCAGGACAAAGCACATTTCGATTAAGTATCATTTTCTGAGAGAACAGGTGATAGATAAATAGGTCAGATTGGAGTATGTCACTACAAAGGAACAGATAGCAGATATTTTCACTAAGCCACTCTCAAAGGAAACTTTTGAGTATCTTCGAGGAAAATTGGGAGTGAGACTCCCACCCCAGAATTAACCACCTCATGTGGAGGTGGGGGAGGGGCTAAGCTAAGAGGCTCATTCTTAGCCTCGAGCCCCAAAGGTGACCCTTTGCCATTGATGTCAAAGGGGGAGAGATTTGTGTATTGGGGAGAGATTTGATATGGGGAGAGATTTGATATTTGAGAGAGCATTGAGCCAGGGGGAGCAATGTCCTAGGGGGAGCAGAAGAAAAAGAAAGGTTAGGTTTCAGTAAAAGGATATGGGTTGCCATCAATGACAAAGGGGGAGATTGTTGGACATTTTGAGTCCCTAAGTCAAAGTTGTCATTGATGTCACCATTGATGCCACCAGATGGAGTCATCATTAATACCAAATATTTCAGCAGGAAATAAAGGTGACAAATATGGTCATTTGATATTCAGGAAGAAGGCAGAAGTTCAAGTGAAACAGTGCAAAAGATAGAAGTTAAAAGGAGTTATAATATTTATTTTATAAATTATTTAAATTCAGGATGAATTTAAATTTTATAAATAAATATTAAAATGAACTTTATCAAAGGTGAAATATTATAATGGTTA
This sequence comes from Wollemia nobilis, assembly GCA_028583015.1. Classification (NCBI taxonomy): domain Eukaryota; kingdom Viridiplantae; phylum Streptophyta; class Pinopsida; order Araucariales; family Araucariaceae; genus Wollemia; species Wollemia nobilis. The sequence goes on from JAQPPZ010017068.1 coordinate 2,702,174, forward strand.
GAAGTGCCATGGTGAAAACCCAAATAAAATATTTATAATTTTCATTACAATATTTTATATTGCAAAAGTGGGTTTATAAAGTCTAAAAATATTTTAATAAACCCAAAGGTTGGGTTTAAAGGTTTAAGACCAAAGAATATTTTAAATAAATCCAAAGGTTGGATTTAAACAAGGCAAATCTTATTTCTGCCGATGTCATAGAAGCAAAGGGAAGCATCAACGTTTTTTATTTAATTGAAATGCATATAAATACCATGCCAAAGTTGATTTCCAATTATCCTTGCTCGAATTGAAAGAGAAGCATATGCGAATTAAATGCAGAGCTCGTGAGATAGAATTGCAAAATTCATGGTTTGACTTGATGGCAAAAGGAAACAAAAGCAAGAGCATTGATTAGTTGGAAGCCAACAAGGCACCTTGGCCTAGTGGCAAGTGGGTTGCAAGCTTACATTTTGGTGTGCATGGTGGATAGTGTTCGAATCCCATGGAAGCTTTTGGTGGACGTGTTGAAGGCGCCAATCATTAGGCGCATATGTTTTGCAAGGCAAGGAAGGGGTGTTGAAGCATGTGGTGCTTCTTCCTTCCCAATGAGCTTGTAGCTCATGTGGTGGTTTGCATCATGGGCAAAGACATTTGTGTGGGCTGCGTTGAGAGTTCGAAACTCTCCAAAGGCAAAGGTACATTTTTATATTTTATTTTATTAATGCCTAAGTTGGAGGTATAAGGTATTTGGTGGTTGAAGTCTTTGCATTGTGATAAAGGTTGGTAGTTGAGAAATACCATTAGGAGTTATAAGGAGAATTCTATTTTTATTTTCAAGTCTTAAATTTTGCTATTGTGGAATATTGAAAGGTTAAGACTTTGTGGGTTGTATGTTATTTTGAATAAAGGGTTTTGTGATTATTGTGAGGATATTGATTATTATTTAAGTTGGAGTGATAAGGTGTAATTGTGATATTATTTTTGTGATATAAAAATTATCCTCTAACCCTTATTGAGTTTGTCAAAGAAGTAATTGTGAGTGTGGCAGATTTGTAAGGACAACTACTCTTCAAGAAAAGGTATGGGCAAAATTCTTCTTTGTTGAGTTAGATGATTGGCTTGATTGAAAATTAAGTTTGGAGTGAAAAGGATTTGATTAGGGTTTCCTTTTCAAAAGTGGTTGAGTTAATGCTTCAAGGTTTTCTATTGAGAGTTGTGATTAAAACCTTGTTTTATTAGCATTGTTGTTGAAGCCAATGGGTTATGCAAAGAACTTGAACTTGAGTTAGAAAAGAACATGAGTATCATTGTTATGTGAGATTTGTTATTGAGCATTGTTGGAAACATTTTGAGTTGGTTGATACATGCTTGGACTAGGGTTTGTGAGAAAGGGTTGTTCCTTGAAGTGATTGGTTGAGTAGAGTTGATTGAGCCTAGTCAAGTGAATGTGTGAAGTGATTGTTCAAGTTCCATAAAACAAACTATTCTATATTCTAATTTGAGTTGAGATTGAGTTTTGAGTATAGAACATATTGAGTCTCTAACAATTCTCTTTATGATTCTATGAGATTGGACAAGTTCTATGTGAGCTTGTTGAGCAGATTTGGACAAGTTCTGTGGAGCTTTTGAGCAATTTGAGTTTTAGTGGACCTATTGAGCATATTTGAGCAGGTTTTGAGTGGACCTATTGAGCAAATTTGAGAAGGTTCTAAGTGAACCTATTGAGCAGAGCTTTGGAGGTGACAGAGTAGAGAGGACAGAGTCTCCAGTGGATAGAGATCCATCAGCCAAGACATTGAGGATAGGTCTTCTGAGTGAGGACAAGAGTCTTCAAGTGGAGAGAGATCCACAGTCAGTGCAGTGGAGGCAGTGTCTTCTAGAGGTTCACCAGCCAGAGCAGAGGAGAAGGAGTTCTCCTATGGATAGAGATCCACAAACCAGATTTAGGGGATCAACATCTCCTTTGGACAGAGGTCCATAAACATTGTAATTGGGAAGGATTCCCAAAATATTATTTGAGAAATATTTAGAAGAAATATTTTTCTATGGAGGTAGCCCACATTGGGTGAACCACGTTAAAAATGATGTCTCTCATGTGTGTGATGCTTTGTGTGATGTTTACTATTTTATTAATGTTGATGCTACTATTTGGATTAAAAGGGAAAAATTTTATTGTATATTGTTCACCCCCCTCTCAGTATAAGCACATGTTCTTCACAAAGTGCATAATGATACAACAATATTCCTTGTTATTACATTTGATAATATTATCCAATGGTTACATATATGATTCTCTGACATACCTATTTTTAATTTGGTATGTGGCCTTCCTCACTCAATTAATTTATGGCTCATACCATTATACAATATAATATTAAATTATTAAGTACCTATCTTGGGTACCTAACAAATTTTCTATTGAGTATGAGTCGTAAAGACCTTTAATAATCCATTTTTAATTATTGTAAATCAATGAAAGCAAAAGGATATTTTTTCACTTAATTTATATTTTAAATTTATAGGCAAGTTCTTCGAATACACCATTGAGCTCAATAAAAAATTGGTTTGTAGATATGGGATGTTCTTTCACAATATTTGAGAAGGTTATTAGTATATACGGTATGAATATTTTCCTCCACTTGTGCTTTCAACCATCATTTGTGATTAAAATCCATTATGTATTTGCTAATCCATACGCTAAACTAATATTTTATTTTCTATTATTTTAGGAACGAATAATGAGGATGATAGATTAAAATATATCTTAGATTGTCAAGTGAATGAATCTATTCATGTTCTTTACCTTTTGAATTTGTACAAATGGTTGACAAGAGTTCTCTCTTTGACAATTACTGTTATTTTTTAATAGCTTGTTGATTACTTTTCTTACTTAAAAATATTAAAATTTGATTACTAATTTAGTGAGACTTAGATATTAACAAATATATAAGCTCCATAAAACAATATAGGCAAAGAGCTAATTTATTATGAGTACAAATTTTATCTTGATTTCAGTTCCTCCTCAAATACACCATCAAATTCAACCAAAAGTTGGTTTGTTGATATGGAGTGTTCTCCCACCATAGTTAACAAGGATATTAGTATATATGGTATAAGGATATGCCTTGATTGTTTGTTTCAAGCTTATTCTATGAGTAAATTCCTCTTTGATATGGAGTTTTCAAGTATAATCTAATTTACTATTTTTGTTTTGTTCATTTTAGGGACAAAGAATGAGGATGGCATTTTATAATTTCTTATCTTGCCATATGAGTGAATCTATTCACATTCTTTAACACATGCATTTTTAGGTATCGTTGACATTCTCTCTTTGTACTATAAAAATAGTTATTGTTCAATTTAAATAGGTTGATTATTCTTCATGAGATTCAAGTCACCAAGACTTAATCATTGATTTAGAGAGATTCAAAAGTGATGATAATTATAACTTTGAGGAAAACAAAGTTAAAAACAAGGAATTGATTTATGGATATCTAGAACTAAATGTAATTATATGAATCTTGTTTAAATTTAAATGTTAATTATCTAGCAACTATTTTGTATAATTCACGTAAGTTTCTTGGTCTAGGGGACACCAAGCTGAAAGGGACCACCTCTTTGTTGTAACAAAGACTATATGAATGATTGTGAGACATTTTATATCCATTCTGCCATCGCTATCTCCTTTAGAGATTGAAATATATTCCTTACTTGTTGAGGACATAGTTATAAGCAAAACTAAATAACAGTTATGTTCACAAGTTCTCGTTTGACTAAAAATGTAGATTTAAATATTGTTAGTCTATTTATTGGAGCTTCTTAACATAGTACTGCAAGAATTCATATGGTGTTGTCATTTTTACAATTATAGTTTATAATAAACCAACATCATGGGTTTCAAATCTATTTCTATCTAAACAACAAATAACCAAAATATCAAAGTACAACATCCTATGCTTTTTTTACTTGGATGGTACTAACATTAGTTCCATGAGTAACTTGTATTCGATGTGATTATTTTAGTAGTTCCATTGATCAATTTTTTTCACTTGTGGACATTGTATTTCTTTCTATTATAAGGCTAAAAGTTCTCTAGGAAAACACAATATTTTTGTTGACCCTTTAATTTTTATTGAATCCAAAATAGACTCTAAAATATTAAGTTTCAATGTTATCAATGCCGCGATGGGGTTGATTGCCGTGATTTCGCGACATGTCGCGTTTTCGTGCCTTGTTGTCTTCTGTGCTCTGTGGGGGTTAGCGTTGCCTTTGTGCTCTCCGCTTGTTGTCTAGTTCTCTGCTGTTGGTTGGGATGAGTTTTCTCCCTTGTGTAATTGCCTTTTGTATTAATACAAGTTTTTCAATTTTTTTCAAAAAAATATTAAGTTTCAAGGGAGAATTTTAGAGCTTAGGAGTATTTCTAGGGTTTTGTAATTATGAACTACCTTCCCTATACTTGAATGCATGTATGGTAATATTATGTATAAAAGAAAACTACAATATAAATGTATGTATAAATTTTCATGGTTATTTATTTGTTATAAATTACCTTCTTTATACTTGTCTATGATTGTGTTTGCATGCTGATGCAACTTATTCAAATTTAAGGGAATAGGATGTATGAATTCTTTATACTTTCTTATGATTGTGTTTGCATGATGACAATGCAACTTATTCAAATATAAGGGAATCATATGTATGATATTTACACTAATATATTAGGGTTCTAAGTAGATTATGGCCATAAACAAACATGTCATAGACAGATGGCATTTGACATTCATAAACTGGATTCATATTGAAATTTTTGTTCACAAATTTATAGTTGCAACTATGTTATATACAATAAGAAGGCCCTTTAAAACATAAATTCATGCAAGAACCAACTTGTTCAATGAAAATAAGATGTATTAGATATCCACGAATATCTTAGGGTGATGAGTAGAGTATAGCCACAAGAGAACCTATCATAGATGGATGACATTTGGTATTCATAACCTAGATTCATATTGGGATTTTTATTCGTAAATTTAAAGTTACAATTGTTTCATTCCCAATAAGAAGGTTGTTTAAAACAAAAAAGGCTTACAAATACATAAATAGTCTTGCATACACTACGATCACCACCTTGTGTGAACATGAACATTCCATATGCTATGGAAGCAAAAGTATCATATTTAAGCTTGTAGACACATAATTTTTTATAGAGCATTATTAATCATGGAGATACAGTTAAACCAACAATACAAAGGAGGTAAACCTACTAATCAAATAGCTAATTGCAAATACAAAATTAAGGTATCCAATGAATATGCTTTTAAATTATGGTACTTATTTTCATAACTCACATTATGAGCATTCTTAATTCAGCAATGAATGGCTATAAAAAAACTATTTAGCAATATTGTACTACTCCTTTGGTATATGCTACTTTATATTAGTCCCTTATGTGATATCTTCTTTACCTCACACATACTTGTCTAGATATTGCATTTACCATTAGTTATTGTGATAGATATATGTAATAACCTTAGGAAATTAAGTTGATAATGACCAAGAGGATCTTTCAATACATTAGAGGTACTTATTAGTTGGAAATTCATTACTTCATTTGTGCATCTTTATTTTTGATAGGATTATCAAATGTAAATTAGAATGGTGATTTGTATCAATGGTGCTCCACTATTGGGTTTATCTTCTATCTTAATTTTTGCCATGTTTTTTGGTGTTGTAGATGACAATACACTATTTCTCAATATTCTATAAAAGTTGAATATCCTATTAATAATTAGACTTCCAAGAACCTTTGATGGATACTTATGATTTTTGAGTAGGTGGGCATTCCTCTATCCCTTTGAGTCAATATTTATTGTAATAACTAGACAACCATTAATTTTATTTGTAATGTAGTATCTCATCAATAGACCAAGCATATTGATATATGGATACACTATGTTTGATGAATTTATGTCTATGGGATGTTTGATCTAATTTTTGTGTTGTTAGTAGAGTTGACAACATAAATATTAACCAATGATTGATATTCCATTTGTTTTTCCCATGCAAGAGCATCTTGGCATTGGAGTGTGTACCTTAAAGGGATATGCATGATAATTGTCTTTTTCCATGCCCCCCTATTTATCTTAAGGGGAATGTTAGAATATGTGGTGGTTAAGCTTCACTCCATACCCCCTATTTAATTTAAGGGTGATGTTAGAATATGTGGTGGTTAGCTTCACTTGAGGCAACCACTAAATTTTTTATTGTATTCTTTGCATAAGCCCTTTGGGCCCTTTTTTATAGGTGAATACTTTGTAATATTTTATTATATAACCTAAATAATTACTATTTAACATTAACCTAAAGGTATCTTGTAATCATGAATAAATACCAACCATTTTGTTCTCGGTTGGAGTGTAATTCTATTTTATTTAGAGAGATATTTTGGTGTCCATGAACATACTTTTATATCATGCATTTATTTTCTATCAGATATTTTTTGCATATCTAGGTAATGTGGTGCTTCCATTCATTTTTGGAAACTATTATAAAATCAAACATCTTGTACCCTTCAAGTGTGCTTTGTGTGAGAAGGATATAGAAAAATCAAATCATTTACTTCTCCATTGTCCCATTACTTATGCTATTGAGATCAAATTTTAAAAAAATATGAATATACAAGCTAGCTCCATCAATATTGAAAGAGTTTATGAAATTTTGGATTAACTATTTCAAGTTAAAGCATTATATTGAATTATATGGAGAAACGGTCCTACCATTATTTTTTGGAATCTATGGATTAAAATAAATACTAGAATTTTAAAAATAAGTCCCAAAATCATGTCAAGTTTGGAACCATATTATTGCCTTTCTTGTAGCATGTTTGCATACATGTTGCTCATCATAGGATGCCTCAAGTGCATAAAAAGAGGTGCTAGCCTCTTGGTTAGATTATTTTAATATACATGGAAGGCTCATCTAAGAAAATAGAGTTAACACAAAGGATCTACTTTGATCAATGGTAAAATCGAAATGTTTAGAAATGTTTAAAATGGAAATGCTTTGATCAAAATTGATCGCAATGGTACTTTCAAAGAAAATGTAATAAAATATACTAGAGTGGTGTTTTTAGAAATAATGAAGGCAAAAATATCCTCACATACTCCAAATCATATGGAACCTCAACTAACAACTATATAGAGACTATGTCATTTCTTATAGGGATCCAAACTATAACTAAAAAAGGATGGAAATATATATTTCAATTGAGGGGGATTCATAAAAAAAAAAATGAATATAGAGATTGGATAAAAAATAATATTATTATTGATATTTATTAACTATTGTTGGAGGCAGTCTCTTGGAAATGTGAGCTTATGTATAGAGAAGGAAACTAGATAGTAAATACTCTAGCCAATCACGGTATTGATCTTAATCTTGGTGAAATAAAAAATTATAATGCAATTGGTTGATAAGATTTTATCTCTTAATGAATGCAAAAAAATAATAGTTTGAGAAAGACAAAAAAAAATATTTGACATAAAGGGAAATGAAAGATATCTTTGATAAAAAGGCACACTATATATGGTCTACTTGTGTTGATAGCAACTATGATGTTTTATTATTTTGATTAGAGTAGTCCCCATTAGAATTCACTATAGCTTCTTATTCTTTATAATAAAAAGTATGGGATGTTAAACCTTAGGCAGGTTAGGAACTATCTACCAAAAAAATATTCACTAAAATATTTATAAACTTCATAATTATTAACACTAAATTTTAAATAGAAATTATTATAATATTTATATATTTTCAAAAGAGAAAAATGGCATCTCATCGTTTCTCAATTGAAGTTATAATACTTTTCAAAATAATTTGTAAGTTTTTTATAGAAATTACAAGTTGTAGATAATAAAGACTCATCCATCTCTCTTTGATAATTATAATTTTATGCTAATTTGATTACAACTAACAATTTTTTAAGTTTTTTTAGACACCTATAATCTAGACATTCATTTATCTTGGAAAACATCAATTGTTTTATAAATTTTCTACTTTTTGCATTCTTATCTTCTTATGCCTAATTATCTAAGATTTCATTTATCGTTTGAAACCATTTAACCAAAATTCCCCATATTTCCAATCTTCTAAAACACATGAGATGCATAAATCACCTAGAACTCCTCACATTTTCATTATTTACTCTCCCTAAAACATGTTAGGAACATACACAACTATTAATAGATAACTTGTTTTTAAACTACAATATTTTTTTTTTAAATTGACACATATGTCCATAAACAAGCAAAAACAATCCATCCACTCAAATATTATACATAAAGGATAAAAAAGGATGAAAGATAAAAAGGTATAGTGGGAACCCATAGGCATCATAGATAATAATTATATTATTCATAGATAATATACACAACACTCCATACAATGGATGGAGTGGTGGGGGTATTTATGCCAATACCAAAACCCCAATTAGATAAATAAGTTTAATCTAAGCTAACATAACAAGAAATATTAGGTTAATGTTTATAAGGTAGGTTTAAACATACCAAGGTTAACTACGGCCCATATGCATTACATAATAAAATAATACTATAAATTAATACAATTGTATGATGTTTTCCTATAGACCTATACATAGTTACACCATAAAATATTAGCCTTGACTACAAGTTAGATTACACTTTCAACACCTCTTCATAATTTTAACTGAGTACTAAAACTAAACATGACATTGATACTAAATGAGGAGAGCTAAACATAACAAGGAGCAAAAAAATGAATATGCAAATATAAAACCATTTTAAAACAAGAGATTAACAAGGAAAAAAACCTCCCTTAGGGAATGCCCAGACATTCCATTTTTTTCCATTAGAAATCTCAAATAAATACTACATTGCATCTTCTACAAGGAAAACCCTAGCATCTATCATTGCCAACTCACATGTGCATGCAAGGTGACACCTCATCCTTACATACACATTGACACCTCATCCTTGGACTTTGACCCATATTACAAATGTGTGATTACATAGGCATTTAATGCCAACATTCCCCTTTAATGACATATTTGTAATTTTTCAGTATGAACAATGATTTTTTTTTACATAACCCTTCATGGGAATAAGCTAAAACTAGTCCTTTTGAAGACAAGTAGCCTTAACCCGGTTACTACCAGCCTCTAGGCCTATAACTTCCACCAGCTATATCTAGTCATTCCAAGACCTAGCCACCCTACAAGCTACCTCCAACATTCTAAACACATTAGCTTCACCTGTTACCCTCATCTATATATTAGTAAGGTAACAAAAATATCCAAAAACCACTTTAAAAATTTTACAAACATTACTAGAGCTAACGTTGAGAACATTACACTATACAACCACCACTAGCATCCACATCAGTCTCTTTTGGGTGCAATTACACCAGTTATAGTAGCATTAATAGCCCTACAAGCTACACCATTTTACAATAGCCAATAATCCAACTACACCAGTTATAGTAGCTTCTTTAGGTACAAGCTACACCAGTTACAATAGTTAATACTTACCCCAAACTTGTGGTACAACCAATAAACCATCTCATACATTCTTCAAAAACTTTGCAAAACACAAATTTGAGGTTTTATATCTACACAACACACTAAAATAGGAAGACTAAACTATAAAATGAAACCTTATTCATGGACACATCTACAACTTGCATAGTAAAAATACTAGAATAGGCATTTCCAACCTCAAATCCTAACACCTATTCAAAAAATAAACATTTGAATACATATAAAACATAGTGTCATCGTTGAAGCTCACTAGGTCTATCATTATCGAAGCCCACTAGTTTTTTTACTGTCGAAGCTCACACTCATGAAAAATAAATATTTGAATATAGATAAAACACAGTGTCATTATCAAAGCTCACTATGTCTATCACTATCAGAGCTCACCAAATTTTCCATTGTCAAAGCTAACCAAACTTATCGTATTGAAGATCATCAAATCTATCATTGTCAAAGCTCACACTCACAAAAAATAATATCTGAATACAAATAAAACATAGTGTCATTATCAAAGCTCACCAAGTCTGCCACTATTGGAGTTCACCATATTTGCCACTGGTGAAGCTCACCATATCTATTGTTGGATAAGCCCACCATATCTATTGTTGTTGAAGCTCACTATATCTATCATTGTCTAAGTTCACTAGATATTTGTAGCTACAGAAGCTCCACAAGATTTAAATATCAAATCCTAGGATGAATAGTCCTTAATCTAGATATATCATTATTGAATCTCACCCGATTTGTTGTTGTTAAAGCTCACCAGATCTACTATAATTCATAAATCCTTGCATCTCTTCATACAATGTCATAAACTACCCATGTTCAGGACCATAGGCTCTAATACCAAATGTTAAAACTAAACATGGCATTGATACTAAATGAAGAGATATAAACATAAAAAGGAGTAAATAAATAAATATGCAAACATAAAATCATTTTAGAACAAGAGAATAACAAGGGAAAAACCTCCCTTGAGGGATGTCCAAACATTCCAATTTTTTTCCATTAGCAATCTCAAAAAAATACTACATTGCATCTTCTACAAGGAAAACCCTAGCATTTGTGCTACCAACTCATATGTGCATGCAAGGTGACACCTCATACTTACATACACATTAACACCTCATTCTTACATACACTTATATTTTAATCCATATTTCAAATGTGTGATTACATAGGCATTTAATACCAACAGTGAGGTGCCAAGGAGAGAAGAAATTAGTGATAAGATTATTTCCCCTATAATGGATGCTCTAATGGGAATCCATACTTGAGGAAAACTTACTTGGTTCCTCCTTATCATCTATAAATCCACTAATGCAAAAACACCTTTGCACAAGAATATCCTTAGGTTGGACTATAGTAATCACTACTAATATCAAATACTCCCACACATATCCAAAGAACACCTCCTCTAGGATTTCATATGAGGAAGATAAGCCAAGAGTGCTTCTAGAAATTTTCTTCAATATTCTATTGTCACACGAGATAAAACTTAAAAGTATAGCTTTCACTTTAACAATAAACATCACCTTATTTAGAAACATCAACTTGCCCTTAAGCCATCTTTTTTTATCACTAAAATTGGCTTCACATGGACCTATTTATTAAAATATCCATTACAAAATTCCAAGAGTACCTAGACAAAGAATAGAAGAAAGAAGATATCATGAAAGATTAGATCTTCATGTATAAACTACATCAATAGCCCAAATAAGGAAGATAAATTGACTAAATTATATTCTAAATCCTTTTTTGTATGCCTCCAAAAGACTCAAAACCTATTACAGTGTTGTAAATCCAACTATATCTTCCATAAATGTAGACCAAAAATTTGAATTGCATAATATATGGTAAATTTTCCCTTTCAAACCAAAGCAATAGACTTAGAGGATTATTTCACACTATTCATACCCTAATAATACAAAAGGTCCTTGAACTAATTCACTAATGCAAATAAATCAAAAAGTTGTGTAATTCAAAAAAAATTGGAATCAAAACACTTCCATATGTAAAAAGTATGGCCTTTAGAAGATTTGCTCTAATATCCTCAAAAATAAAAAATGTAACCTCACAAACTTAGAAAAAGAGTATTCAATCCTAATTTGATGTGATTTGATTGGAATGATGGGTATTATTGGGTAAAAAACATATTTTATCACATGATAAAAGGTCATGTCAAACACCACACCAATCCTATGACTTCCAACCACATGTTCCAATGAGCTATTATTGGGTAAAAATCATATTTTGTAGCATGAGAAAAGGTCCTGTCAGACACCACACCAATCCTATAACTTCTAACCACATGTTCCAATGAGCTTGAGGTGAATCAAATCTAGAATATTTGAATTCTAAAACCTTCATGCCAACCAATCAATCAACACATGAATTGAGGCTTTGTGGCCATTTCACTTTATAAAGTAGCCAACTCCCTGCAACCCATAGGCAATCAAGTAAAAACTTCCATCATGAGTACTCAAATATGTGACAAGCCATACCTAAGACCCTTGTTCTAACCATTGAAGGCACAACCATAGTTGATAGGAGTTCATCAATGTCTCCTTAAAAAACCATAGTTGAGAGGAGTTCATTGATGTCTCCTTGCAATACATCATCCAACCTAGTAAAAAAAATGATTGTGGAACAAAACAAATAGTCGTTGGTTTTGAACCCACCACCTTCTTCACCCAACACACATGCCATCACTTATATGACTATCTTGCCAAACCTCTAAATAGGTAAAAAAGACACCAAGGTATTGCCACTATTTTGTTTATTCTACAAAGGTGAAATAAAAAATAAAGGGCTTGAATTAAACCTATGACCACCCTAAGCATAACAACTTAAAAATACCCATCTATCTATCTTGGAGACTTCTACAGACATTTAGACACATGTGTCCTCTCCTTTGAGAAGGATGTCATGTTCAACACGAAAAAGAGATACTAAAACATCATAAAATGACATGTGCATGCTTTTTAAATTCTTGATAACAACAAAGTAAAGAGTGAAAAAGGTATAAATTCTCCAAAATAGTTGGAAGAATAAATGAATGTGCATGGAAGATATCCTCTTTGCATCTTGTGCTAAATACATTTATGAAGCTTTCAAAAATAATTCGCCCTAAATTTTGAAAAAAGCACCAAAGACTCCAATCTAACTTTCTACGTGACCAAGTGATGCTACTCCATACCTGCTCTTATACCATGTTGGATTTCACATCTATTTCTAGAAATGAACATAAGTAATCCATATACTCAAATATTGTACAAACATCATAAAAAAGGATGAAAGAAAAAAATATATAGTGGGCACCCTTAGAAACCATAAATAATCACTATATTATCTATAGATAAGATACATAATATTTTGATACAATGGATGGAGTGGTGAGGGTATTTATACCAATACCAAAACACCAATTACATACATAAGTTTAACCTAAGTTTACATAATGAGAAGGATTTAGGTTAATTACAAGTTTATGAGATGAGAATCATAACAATGTTAATTGTGACCTATAGGGCTTCCATAATAAAATAATACAACAAATTAAATACATTTGTACGATATTTTCCCATAGGACTGTACAATATTACATCATACAATGTTAACCTTTATTATAAGTTAAATTACACTTTCAACAAAAATTACATTTAATTTTCCATATTTTCATTTTTTAATTTTTCTAAAACATATTAACCACGCATAAAATTATCAACAAATTAATTGTTTTTACACTATAAAAAATTAATTAGTGTTAAGCATAACAAAATAGCTTCTACTCTAATCATTAAATAAGGAATGTTCAATTCAACCAATAATAATCACAAATTTTTAACAATTCTTGTTCAAAACTATAAATTATAAGAGGTAAAATTAATATTTAATTATTTTTAATTATCCATTGCTAAGGATAAAATGTGGATGCTACACCTTTTCACATCATTTGTATTTAATAAGTTTAAAAGACAAATAGGTATAATTTATTTCACCATGAAAATAAATGATTATAGCTTCCACCAATTTATCAATCTAAACAAATAAGGACTATTCAATTTGAGGAGTTCTCAAAGAGCAAAATATTGAATATGCGAAAGCGAAGGATACCATCACATGAGGAAATCTACCTGTTACAGTCTGCCATTTCAGATCTATTCATTGTAGTCACTCAGATATGCCCAAGGAATCGTTTAAGCATCAATAAATAAGGAGAACCTATTGTTCATTGTTATATCATTGGACCTACCATTGCAACCATTTTACAAACCCTACAAGGGTTTCTACGAGATCTACTCATTAGCTATAGACTATTCACACACAACCTCCCCTGCGATCCTCACTAGCACAGGCCATCTACTAATCTATTCATGTTCGTACCGCATGAGGGTTTTAGCCTCATTTATTATGAAGGAGTTTTCCTGTTCTACTTTAGAAGAGATCCAATGGTTACCATTTTTCATAAACCCACATTGTCGTTGTTCGCTAGGGTTTCAACTATTACCTTGCACCCATGTGAGGGTTTCCAGAAGAAATAATTTGCATAAGCTAAATCGGGTGGCCAGATTTTTATTCATGTGCAGAAGTTGATTCCAACCACAACCCTCACGTAGTTTTAGAGCAATAAAAAGGGTTTCAGAGGAGCATTGCAGAGGAGGTGGATTAGGGTTTCAGAGGAGCATTGTAGAGAAGGTATATTAGGGTTTCAGAGGAGCATTACAGAGGAGACAAATTAGGGTTTTAGAGGAGCATTGTAGAGGAGGTAGATTAGGGTTTCAGAGGAGCATTGTAGAGGAGGCAGATTAGGATTTTAGAGGAGCATTGCAGAGGAGGAAGATGAGCATTGCAGAGGAAGTGGATGCTTGGTTGGGCAGCTTTGACCCCATTGTTGAAGAAGCTAAGTTCGTGAAGGTGGGTCCATTTGACTCTCGTGACCCCTCCTTTTCATTTGAATGGGAGGAGTGGGATCCTGGTAAGCTCAAAGGTGGGACCAGTAGAACCTACGGGGAGGACCCCATCCCTCCTAGTGCACCTTCATTTGCAAAAGTGGTCACTGGCAGTAATGGAGGATCTGACACCCTCTTCGATATTTCTCCTCTATCGAACCAGATCCATATCCCTGATAGCTTGATTGATAATATCCTGAAATATGGGTTGTGGAATCTTGTGGGAAAATTCCAAGGTAGGAGGTCGGATATTGATTCTCTGAGGAGATGGGCTTTGGCAAGATGGAGACCTATCGGGTCTCTTGAAATTGTGGCCATCCCAAGAAATTTCTTCCTTATCAGGCTCAACTTTGAGGAGGATTCCAAGCGGATCTTGGAAGGGGGTCCATGGTTTTTTGGCAAACGAGGTTTATTTCTGCGTAAATGGGGCCCAAATTTTAATCCCCTGATGCAGAGCATTAATCTTGTCCCACTATGGGTCAAGCTACTAGACTTCCCACTTCATCTCTGGCATGAGAGCATCTTCCAAGCTATTGCCAAGACGATCGGGGATTTGATTTTCTTCGATTAGATTACCAGTTCCAAATCTCAAATGCTCTATGCTAGAATGTGTGTGATGGTAGATATTGAGAAGGATCTACCGAGCTTTGTTGAACTCTTTTCTAATCTTGGCACCTGGGTTCAGAACATTGAATATGAAAATAAACCCCAAGTTTGCCAAGAGTGTGGTAAGGGTGGGCACCATAAGAGCTTATACCCCCTGCATCCTAAAGCTCTAAGTACTTTGGTGAGCCATAAGGAAAATAGTAAGAAGCTCAGTGAAAAGTGGGTGCCTAAGCAAAACCCTCAAAATTTGAAAGGACAAGATTTGATTTCTATTTCTCAAGTTGGGCTCAGTGAGGAATTACAGGAGGAAGCCCTTCTTCCATCAATCATGTTTGATGGAGAGGAGGAGTTGAACACGGTTCCTATGAAGAGAAGGGAAGTGAGCCCAGTAGTAGGGGATATTGTTCAACTTCCTAAATTCGGGGAGAGTGGAGAAGAGGTAAATCCCTCTAGTCTTATCCTCCAAAATTCCTTTGACTGTCTTGACATGGATGATCCGACTCTTCAACAGTTAATGGAAAGCTCTCTAGCCTCTCCAAAAACTGTGTTTGAGAAAGGCTCTCCGGGTCCGAAGACCAGAAGTCACAGGAAAGCTCGTATTGATGTAGGGGACGAAAGGAAAGTGGGGAGACCCAGCAACAGAGCACTCAAGAAAAGGGAGATCGACTCTGAAATTGCTAATGGAGTACAACCCCTTCTAACGGATAGTTTTGAGGCTCTACATCCTGAAGAGAATGAGGTTGTTCCAATCATGGAGACTTGGAACAAATGTGTTTAGGAGTGTGGCCTAAAAAAATGATTTCTTTCTATGGGGGTCAAAAAAAGGTGGGCAGGCCTCCCAAGACCTCACTGAGAAAGGCTTCCAGCAAGTGATTTTTGTTTGTTTTTGGTTTAGTTGTTTGTCAGGCTGGATGTTGTTGTTGTAGATCTGATCCAATTTTAGGCGATATTCTTGGCTCTCTGGTTCTCTAAGCACCCCTGGTTGTTTTGGGTGTCGGTTTCTCCTATGTTGGCCCTTGTTGCTAGTTGGTTGTTTGACCGTGACAATCTCTTGTATTTGCTTTCTTGATATCTTATTGCTAGATCTAAGGTTTGGGGATGCCTTTCAAAACCCTACTTGTAATAGGTTCGGGAACCCTTTAAAAAATCCCTTCTACCAACCAAAAATAAATAAATAAAAATCATAAATTTTTAGTAATCATTTTTTAAATTATAGTTACAAAAATAAAAACAAATTTTATCTTAAATATTCACAATAAAATATTAAATATAACATTCAATAAAATTTATTTATATATATATATATATATATATATAAATAAATTCAATTATTTTTTATTATCTATATTTTAAATAAGATATTAGATACAACATCCAAAATATTTTTCCTCCTCCATATAAAACCAAATATTACTTATACCTAAGAGCCCATCATCTAGAATAAGACATTGGATACAATAGTTACATCTGAATAAGACATCCTTTGTATTTAATGAATTTGAGGATAAGTGTAGATATTTTTTTTTTCAATTTATAATTAAATAGTTGAAAATCCAAGCAAATTATATATGCACAAAATAGTAAAACAAAAAGACTTGTACCACAAAAAAAAAAGCATGAAAAAATTCATTATCATTTGACTTTGATGACTTAATTTATAAAGTTATCTACTAATTTTAATTATTTATTTGTTTTTTATTTGGTTAGTGTGAGAAATATTTATGACCAATGCACAGAGTTGAGCAGGCTCTTCTCAACCATGACCCCTCTTAAAACCAAGAACTATCCTTATCAATAAGGAATTTGCATAGGGCTAAGCAAGCTCCCTTCAACCATGACCCCTCCTAAAGCTGAGAACTATAGTTATCAATAAGGAATTTAATACACATCCACCCTCTTACACACTTGCCCATGCCTGTAGTTTGAACCTTGGATCTCCTTAAAAAACCAAACTTCGAACTGTTGCGCTATCCCATAAAACATTTTAATTATTTATTTTAACAATAAAATTTTTAATTTTATATATATATATATATATATATATATATATAATATTTTAATTTTTAATATTACCATTTAAACTTAAAAATAATTAAATATTATTTATGTGGCCACAGAAGAAGAGGGTAAGTGCTTTCCAAATTTAATAAATTGTTTTGAAAAAGAATATTAAAACTAACCCAAAACATATAATGATATGTGGATTATATTCATTCACTGATTAACATGTACCAATCTCTTCTTTATTGTAGGTGTAGAAGCTATAGCATTGTGCAAATATATTTTAAGTTAATTGTTAATGATAATCTCTTCTTTATTGTAGATGTAGAAGCTATAGCATTGTGTAAATATATTTAAAGTTAATTGTTAAATTGATGGACTCAACCATGTGTTAAGTTTTTAAAATAGTTTTTAAAGAAGTGTTAAATTGAAAATCAAGGATGTTTAGATGCATGTATATTGTATATTGTATATTGTATATTATATATTAGTATTGTGATACTCAATTTTAATATTTTAACATCAACATAATTTAAAACATTATTTTACATATTATTTATGTATATAAAAGTATTTATAATTATATAAATTGAATACTCATCATTTCTTATTTTATACTAATTATATTAATATGATTCTCTAATCAAGTGGTATTTGTTCAACGGGTTAAATTTTTTAACAAGGAGGAGACCAAGATTCAACGGGTTAAATAATATCCAAGCTTTTTTGCAATACCACTATGTTGTGATGATGTAATACAAGTAAGACCCATTTCAATCCTATATATATATAAATAAAAGTTTCTAAACTTTTTATGATTTGTTTTGAAACTTCTTTAATTTAATAATTTTATTTTAGTGATGATATTACTACCATATAATTATTATAGTTTATTTATTTTTGTTTTTTATAAAAAAATTATTTACATTATATTAAGATAACAATCTTTACAATAAAAAAAGTGGGTGGGTTAACACACCCCATGGGAAATCAAACTAACCCTCATTGACAAGGGTTAGGAAACAAAACCACCAACAAAACACAAGTTTACCAATCATCATTGATCAAAGAAAGCATATCAAATGGAATACTATGTCATCCTACATAAATTACTAGTGATTATGGGATGGGAATCCACCCCTTTGCATCGTGATTATCATTAAGGCCTTCAATACCCGCGTCGCTCCAACCAACAACTAACCTAGGTGAAACTAGTTGAACATCATCCCACCCCCCAACCTAGCGGCACGAACAAGCAATGTTAACATTAGGCTGCTTTCTGACTAGTGAGGGTTGGGACCAATGCTTATCTACAGGAGCACTTCTTGCATATGACGGAGATCGATGACAAGAGCGGGATTGAAAATGCTCCTAAGAAGAATATTCTTGGGGGATCTGATTGACTGTACATGAAGCATTGGCTCAGTGCACCAAAAGATCTTGTGGGTGATCCAAATCCATAGCAACTTTGTTGGCTTGAGTACATATCTGTAACCACATGTCATTAAAAAATTCTAATTTATCCGCATGATTAAATGTAATAGAAGGTGTATATTATTTTAAAACTTCCAAATATGAAAGACCGGGCTAATTCTGTAAATCTACCACACCTCAAAAAGTGGGAGAGACAAATTAAAATAGTCCCAAGAAGATCTTGGGACCAAGAAACTCTTGCAGTTGTAAATGAGAAATAAAGGAAAGAACCCATTCGCAAGCTTGCATAGATTTTTGTAGTGCCAAAAGAGGTGAGTACAAGACTCGTGTACACCACAAAAAATACATTTAGGATCACAAATTCCAAGGTACTTCAAATGTTCCCCCAAGGGAAGACCTTGACACAACAAGCTCCATGCAAAAAAATATTGCTTGGACTCAACATAAGCAGCCCAAACATTCTGAAATCTAGAATTCCATCTAATCCTTGTAGAAAATAAGTCTCAACACTGATTGAGCTTAGACACCATAGGAATATGAGGAGATAAACATTTATACCCCAAACGAGTCTTATAATTAGGCAAAATAGTGTCAGCATACCATCTCCAATATAACCACCAAAGACGTAACTAACGCACACCAAGGAGAAAACTATTTATTTTTAATTAGTTATATGGGATTAAAATAGGTCCCATCTATATTACATCATCACCAATTAGGGGTATTTTTTTCCTCGAAACTTAGTGTTATTATAATAAATTGGATTGCTTTGAAATATTCAAAGCTAAGTCTCCTCCTTAAATATTGAAGATTTTAGTTGATTGAGCTAATATCATTTAATACAATTTTATTATAATATTAATTAAATAAATTTAATTATTTTTAACATAATTATTATTAAAATTTAAAATTTACTTTCATATTATATTTAAATTATATTAAATTAATTTTTAAACTATTAATTAACATAAATATATGTTTTGTAACAACCTTATAAAAAAGGTTGTATGGGTATTTACTCATTATATTAGAAAAACATTAAGGATGTTAAAGATACACCCTTATAATATATTAAGAATAAGTGTTTATATCAATCAACATATTAAATAACACACCCTTATATTATAATAAATGGGTGTATGTTAATAATACATAAATACTTATGAGGTGGGAAACTACAAAGATTTCGAGCTCTTTTTTGGGAGGTCTAAGGTTCAAACCACATTGTGGGTGACTGTGTGAGGGGGTGAGTATGTGTGTATGGTTGTGTGTTAACCCCAAATTAATAAGTTTAGCTGTCAATATTGCGAGGGGTCACACCTAGATGGGAATGCTTACCCCTAAACAGCAGTCATGGGGTTTTTCACCTTATTCAAAAAAACAAAAAAAAATACATAAATACTTATATTTTGGGGGACAACACAAGGGGTCATGATTGGGATGGGAATGCTCAACCCTAAGCATTAGAAATGGGGTTTTTTGCCCTAGTTGAATATAAAAAAAAAAACAAAAATAAATAAATACATAAATACTTATGTTCTAGGGGACAACACAACGGTTTGGGCTTTAACTCTTCTTGGGGAGTTATAATTTTCAAACTATGGTAAGGTTGTGTGTTCTGGGGGACAACACAACAGTTTGGGCTTTGAATCTTCTTGGAAAGGTCCAAAGTTCAAACTATGGTATGGTTGTGTGTTAAATTACCTATTCATAAGCTCAACTCTCTTCTTTATGAGAGGTCATCGTGGGATGGGGATGCCCAACCTTGAACGTCGATCATAGATATTTCTCACAATAACCAAATATAAAAAATAATAATAGTGCACTATCAATATGGCTTTGCATAACCTTCTTTTTTCTCAAGGTTCCTTTGTTTCTTTGAGGCCTCTACGTAGAAGATTGAGGGAGTGACATTTTTTAGCATTAGGTTGTTATGTAGTGTCTACAATAGGGTTCGATTTTCTCTTGGAGTGGCTCCCTTTGTTTAGTTATTCTTTTTATTCACTATTTTAGGGGCTTGTTTTATTTTGGGTCTCAAGTCTCTATGTTGTTGATTGTTTGGGTGGCCTTGTGCCTCGAGCTGTAATTTTTCCAAATCCCTTTTTATTGTAACTTATCTTATTTTTATTAAATATAATTGTTGGTTCCAATAAAAAATAATAATAATAAATAAATATGTATAATTTATAATTCAACATACTTATAACATTCACACATTGTAAATTTAAAATTTTATCATACATCCATATAACCTTATAATAGTACATTTAAATAAATTTATTTATTTATTTATTTATTATTATTATTATTATTATTATTATTATTATTATTATTATTATTATTATTATTATTATTATGTATTTTGTTAGTGTGAGAAACCCCTACGACCAATGCACATGGCTGAGTAGTCTCCTCCCAACCATGACCCCTCATAAAGTCGAGAGTTATGCTTATCAAAAAAAAAATTAACACACAGTCATCACACACCCACCCCTTTACACACTCACCCACGCCACGGTTTGAACCTTGGACCTCCCGAAGAAGAGCCAAAAATCAAACCGTTGCATTGTCCCCCTAAGACATTTTAATTTTTATTCTATAAAATATCAAATTTAATTAATTATATAATTTCAATAAAAATAATGCAGGGATAAGATCTATTTTGAAATTATCCCAAGGAATAGTGCAACTGTTCGTTTTTGGCTTATTTTCAAGAGATAGAAGGTTTAAACTATGTCATGGACAAGTGTGTGAGGAGGTGGGTGTGTATTGTGTTTGGACCCTTATAAGAGGTCTTGGTGGGATGTGGATGGACATCGAATTCTCAATATATTTGTAATAAATAATATTTATTTTATATTTAAGGTAAATATAAAGGTTTTTTTTAAAGGGTCTTTATCTTTTCTTAGTTGGGGCACAAGAGGGACCACCCTCATGTGATTTGAAATTGAGTCTTCTCAATTAAAACCCAAAGACATACTAATTATTTTTTTACAATATCTAATATTAAATGATTTTCTTTAAGCTTTTATTAAAAAGATCTAAGTTTAAAAAATGCAAGTACAAGTGTAGAACACAAGCTAAAAATGTTAACAAGGTATTTATAGAGATTCCTAGCTAAGGATTTATAGAGACCTTTGGTTGAGAGTTTATCGAGATCAATGGATAAAGAAATGATGAAGCCCTAGATGGTGGAAGGAAGGAGGATTCCATGGGAAGAGGACCAATATACGAAATAAGCTAGAGGAAGTGGACTCCAAGAAGGGCCAAAATAACCATGAGCACATGCAGGTGGAACAAATAATACAAGTCAATCCCATTCCAACAAAATAAATCTAAATATTTATTCAAGTTCGTAGCAACTAATCCCAAATAAATGCAGAACCAAGGGCGTAAACACACAAGATACAGAGGACTTAATTTAAAACAAGTTAGGATTAATTGCAACAAGTGGAAATGTCTCAAAATGGAAATAACCTTGGACCATTGGAAAGTAATCAAGCAAGCACTAATGTTGTTGATCATCCAGTATGGAAAGAGCTTTTGGTGTAAAATTGATAAATATGACCTTCTAGGATGCCTTGAGAGGAGGACAACCATAAAAAACTAAATTTAATAACACTAGGACTTCTCGCAAACCTTTGAGAATGCCCAAAACGGACCTTAGAAAAACAATCTCAAGGTGTATGAAAGAAACAGATGACTCTCCCATAGTCCAACTTTAGATATTAAACATACAGACTAGGATCAACATTATGGAACATAGAAGATTAATCTATCGATTTTTGGATCTTCTTCTAGACCTCCCTACTTTCAAGATGTGGGTTGCTAGACAATGGAGAACTAGAGGTGAGTTAAATATTTTTGCTTACCCAAATGGTTATTTCTTAGTTTTTTTTGTTAATGAGGAGGATAGAGAACAAGTTTTCCAAGGGGGTCCTTGGTTTTTAGGTAGGGCAAGGTTTTTCATGAAACCCTAGCATACCAAGTTCAAGGAAGAAGAGGAAATACCTTCAGTAACCCCAGTCTAGGTGAGAAATTTTGGGTTACCAATGGAGTTTTGAAACCAAGTTGTCATCATGGAAATAGGTAATACTCTAGGATATTATATGATAATATCACATAATACAAGCCAATTTTAATAAATATCTATTCCAAATTTTTTGTTCTCATTGACCTTGACAAACCCTTTCCAAAAAATATTACTTTGTAGTTTGGGTAGGTTACCTAGGAACAAGATGTGGACTATGAGAACATCCCATTCAAGTGTAGGATTTATCATCAATATGGTCATCTAGATAGGGATTGCAAATATTTGATTCGAAGTAGGTATAAGAGGAAACGACCCCTAAAGGTTTCAAACTGCCTAAATTGAAGATCATACAGAGAAAGAAAACATCTAAAGAGCAAGTATACATCTCCACAGATAAGTTTTCTAAACTCCCAATGGATGATGAGGAGAACATCATAGTGAAAAGATCCTAGAAAATCCTCTTCAATCCCTAAGAAATGAACCAATGGTTGAAGAAATAAATTGCAACACCAAACCAATTCTAAATCTGCTAGGTACCTATTAAAAGAGACAGAATCCTAACTAAAAGTGGATTTAGATAATATCCAAATTATAAGTGTATATAATGGTGGTCACATTAAAAATGGTAACCCCAAATCACACACAAGTAATAAGCACTAGAAATTGATAACATCCTCCAAAGGGATTGGGTAAGATTAATACAAATGGATCCTCAAGGGGAAATCTAGGAAGAGTAAGTATCGGGGGAATAAGTCACCTCTCAAATGGTGCCCTTGCTTTTTATCTTCACAAAAAACTAGGTATTTTATCCAATAACCTAGCAAAGGGATAAGCCATATTATGAAGATTAAAGGAGGCTCTAAAGGTGGGGTGGAGGAAAATTTAGGTGGAATTAAACTCCCAAATTATGATCAACCACTTAAAAATATCATTCAAGCAAAAGAATACAAATTGGAGAATTTAGAGAATACTTGAGCAAATACAGACGACCCAAGAACATTTTGAGACAGTGGAGTTCATACACATCTTTAGATATCAGAACAAGATGATAGATGTGATGGCTAACTAGGATCTTGATTAAGAAACCCCCACTTGCTATGGATATTGTCCTAAATCATGGTCTCAATGAACTAGGGAAGCTCTTTTTTCCATTCTTATCATTGTTGATAGTATGTGTTATATCTAAATTTATGTATTTTTTCTTCACATGATTATTCTTTCTTTGCATAGATAGTTGTAATAGATTAGATGTAAGGGAGAATAGTATCACACAAGGTTATGCACGGTGGTGAATATTCACAAATTGGGTGAATATTAGGATTTCCAAAATTGGAAATTGGTGAATATGAGGACCCTCGATGTCGACCCATTCGCCTAAAATTTTTGGGACCAATTTTTTCTTAGGGTCAATTTGCCACAATATATATATCTAAACATAGGTATATTTGTACTTGTTGGAAATATATTTTTGAACCTGATCTAATGGTGGTGTTTTTATGAATTTATAAGGTGATTTAATAGGTTTAAATTTGATCCAAATGTGACCTTACTTTTTAGAGCTTCAAATGCCCCCAAATTTTGGTGTGAAGATGATTGATTTGATTTTCTTATGATTCACATTTTTTTTTAAATCGAAAAACCCCTTGCGGGGCTGCCTTGGTCTGAGAGACCATGAACAGGGGGTTCTACACCATTAAAGTCACTCGAGAGTCGCACCCGACCCTACCCACACCAACATTATCAATTGGATTTTGGATACCCAATTCAACTTTTTGGTAGGGTGGAGATTTGAACCTGGGACCTCCCTTGGAGGATTTCCCTCTCCTCTCCAACTCACCTACAACACACGGGTCTCTTAAGATTCACCTTGAATTCGATTAGGATTCATCATTTTTTTACAAGTACATTTTGGGTCCAACCCCTTATGTATAACCCTGGTCTCACATCCTCTATTAAAACTTAGATGTGAGGGTACCCTCACATCCTCTATTAAAACTTAGATGTGAGGGTAGCCTCACATCCTCTATTAAAAATTGGCTTAAAATCCTTCAATCTTAAAAAATGTTGCAATGTGATTTTCAACTAATTTAATTTACTAATCCTTTTTGCAGAGAGAAAAATTTTCAAATTCTCATAATAAAAAAATCTACTCTTCATATTCTACTTTATATTATATTTAAAATTTTAAAAATAACAACAAAAATAACAACAAAAATAACAATAAAAAATAAATAAAAATGAAAAATAACAAGATGTCAATATTGATAAGCTCGGTTAGCTGGTTTGTACAATCAACATTATTTCATAGCAGAAAGTTTATAACATGATAACTAACTTCATGGTTAGATGGTTAGAAATTCCTAAAATCAAAAATGTGAAATGCAAGGTAACTTCATTCTTAGATTCTTGGAAGTGTCGTTGAAAATGTTAATTCTTGCATGCTTGATTTGGATGGTGGAAGGGAGGTGGAAGAAATATTGGAACTTTGTATTGGGTTCCTGCCCAAGCCAAGGATTTCAAGTTCCCCTAACACTATCCAGAGGGATTCGGTAATATGGGCCCCATCCCCTATTGGGTTAATCTCAATTTTAGCAGTGCATCAAAAGGAAACCTAGGGTTGGTTGGTGTTGGTGGTGTGATTAGGAATGATAGAGGAGGATTAATTGTTGCTTATGTGGAGTTCTTATCCACCCAAACATCCCACTTTCCAAAGGCTAGGGTCTTATTCCAAGGCTTGATGTTAATCGACTCCTTAGGTTTTCAAAAGGTCATTGTGGAAGGAGATTCGCTTAACCTGATCAATCTTTGCACTTCCTCTAGCCCCTTGAGTTGGATGATTTCTAACATGTTTAATGAGAGTCTCTATATTATTAATTCTAGAGAAGAAGTGTGCTTCCAACATATTATGAGAGAAGGGAATCAAGTGGTGGACTTAATGGCCAACATGGGCCTCTCCCAACAAAATCTTAAGGTCTAGAATTCATACTTCCCTCAAAACCTCTAGAATATTATCTGTAATGACTGTGAAAGTGCTCAATTTTTGATTTTTTGAAAAGAGTGATGGTTTTTGTGGAGGTCTGGGTTGGTGTTGTAGAGAAGGCTATATTTTCAAATTTGATTTTGGCCTAGTTGGCACCAAAGCAAACATATTAAGTCCTCTCTTGTTGTTTTTAAGTGGTGCAATATGCCCCCTTACTTTATTGTCTTAAGGTGATGTCATATCACTTACTCTTCCTTGTGGATTTTATTAATCATCTCTCTTAGTGGTGGCCTCACCTTACCCTTTTCCATGGGGATAATCTTAATATTTTCTCTTTGTGGAAGACCATATTTTTTTAGTTGTTGGGATCATGTGATCATTGTTATTCATCAGGTGGTGAGGTGGGGTCCTTCTTGCAATTTTTTAAGGATACCCTCCCCTAGATGATTCAGTGACACCTCTACCACCCATGGCTGGTTTGAAAACTGCCCCTTTTCTCCATGGTGTAGTTCGGGAAAAGGACCCCCATCCCATGTGCGCTCTTTGTCTCATGATGATAGGCTCATGTGCCTTAGGCTGATAAGAGAGATTGATTCTAGGACCGATGCGCATTGTGATCCTGCAAGAGCTTGTAATCTTATGTGGGTTTGTGTTCCCTAGAAATTTCATCAACCTCTCATTGATTTTGTTGCCAGGGACATTTTGAGACCTGGTTTTTTAATCTAGATGTGGCTCTTGGGTCCGGTGTGCTTTTAGTAATCATATTTTGTATCTTTTGCCTATGTTCTTCAATGGGTTGTCATGGGTCAGAGATCTATGCATGTGGGCTCCAAGTAGCCTTTAGTGTATAAGGTTTGAGGTCTCTTTCAAAACCCCTCTTACTATCTAATCAAATAAAAACTTCATGCTTAGATGGTCAGCAATTCCCACAATGTCTGTTGTTTTTCCCGTCATTACATAAATCACACAAAAAAACAAGGGATTCTAATTACTTAAGTAATTGAGGTTATAGAAAAACCTAAAAAAATGTTTAAAATATATATTTTTTTTTTGGTGGTGGCCACAAGGGGTAAACAGACTATGACCACGAGGAAACCATTACATAACATATCCGCAACATGTGAGGCGAGAGATTAGAACCTGGGCCTCTCAGCAACTAGAGAGGTTTAACTACCCACTTGCTCTCCAACTCCTCTACATGGGCGGATATGTTTAAAATATTTTTAATTTAAATAATTTTTATTTAATTGATTGTATTTTTTAGTTAAAAATTTTAAATTATGTTTAAGAAAATTTTAATTAAATTTTATTAATTTCGTTAAATAATATATGTATAGTTGTCAAATTGTTGTATACCATTATTTTTATATAATATTATAAATAAAACTTGTTTCAATCTCATATAATTATTATGTTTTTAAATCCCTAGATCTATATAATATTATAAATAAAACTTGTTTCAATCTCATAAAATTATTATTTTTTAAATCCCCTGCCCTCACGAAGGGTTTTCTATTTAGCTTTAGTTTTTGCTTTTTTAGGTTCTCTTTTTCCTGGTCTGACTGAGACTCCTTTGTTGTTCACAAGTTCTGTGCATTTTTATTTTTGGGTGAAGATCATCTCTTTGTCAAGATTTTCTCCCTATTCCAATTATAAAATGTTTGAGGTCCTTTTCAAAACCTCCTTACCTTAATCCAAAAATTTTAAATCCTTCTCATGTTTTAAACAAGTGTCAAGAAATTTATATTTATATTAAGTTGTCAAACCTGATAGGTGCCCTTCTTTGTGTAAACTTATGATCTTGTTCCTCCAGCCCCTACACAACAATGATGCATAGTCTATTAGTTATTTTGTTAGGCAGTTCTCTGTTTGGTTTTCTTGTGAAATTTTGTAAGTTATTTTGTAGCTTTGCTAGCTATTTAGCACACAGTTAATGTGTTGGTTGTGTCCCACATTTTTTTGTGTGATTAAGCAATTTTAATATAACATATATCTCCTTTTAATTAAATGCATGTACAGATTACTTTTATATATTTATATAAACTCATCCATGGTTTAGGCCTCTAATTATAAGTTTAAATAAATAAAGTGGGGGTGTCTGCATAGGATGATTCCAAAAGTTCATATGGACCCTTTTTCGCTAAAACTCAATGCTGGTGTTAGAGATAAAAATAAGGAATCCACCAACTTTGTTGCTTGTGCCAATTTAGCTAACCCCTTAAATTAAACTTTATTTTTTCAAACTTTCTCTATGTAACAATTGCAACCTTTGGAAATTGGAATAAGGAACAGTTGAAAATTGGATCGTTTTGTATGTGTGTATGGAATTGCATTCTGCCATGCCCATGAACGTGGTAAAAAAATATTTTACATCACTTTTTTAACCATTAAAAAAATTAATAAATTAAATTAGTTAAAGATCAGATTATATTTCTGTTAAGATTAAAAAATTTTAAGCTAACTTTTAACAAAGGATGTAGGGAAAATATATTTTACACCACATCTCCACCAATACTAGTCATTATCATCCTTTTCATTTTCTTTTCCTTTTTTAAGTTTTCTTACAAAGTTGAGAGGTCCACATTTCTAATAAGAAGGTTATTATTATTATTAAATAAAAAAAATAGGAGTTGTGTAAGATTTGCATGTATATATTTATTTTCTTGGGTTAACTTTTGTCCATGTTAATGTTTTTTTTTAGCACTTTGAAGGAGCCAATGCTCAAGAATTCTTTTTAACTTAAGAGGAAAATTTATTTTAAACCCAAAAAGTAAATGAGCAAAAAAAAAATTGTATATTAAAAATATGGTAGGATTCTTCTCTATTCTTATAGAGTTTTCTTCTTATGTAGTGGATTTAAACTTATTGAGTTGTTTGATTTTGTAAGAAAAACTTTGTGGAATATAAAGAAGATAACGAATCAGACGAAGTCTTGGAGAAGAGTGTAATTCAGCCCACCAAAATGTAACAAAGGCAAAAAAAAAGTTTCAGAAGACAATGAAGAAGATTGTGCTTCTACTATTTTACCATGGCATGATTTTCTCATGAGGTGTGACTTGACCATTTTTATTTTTTATTTTTGGCTCCAGATTTTTTTTCTTCTTCAAACTATGAAAGAAAAGAAATGACATTGCGTTGTTGAGTTGTTTTTTTGGCACGAATTGGAGGTTCTTGAGTTGGTTTTTGGCATGAATTGGAGGTTATTAAATTGGTTTTTTCCACGAATTGGAGGTTAGAGGATATAGATCTATTATCTTGCATATACATGATGCAAGCAAAAAAAAATGCATCTCAATAAAATTAAAAATGTGTTATGCTACAAGAAAAACAAATTACATCTCAATAAAATTAAATAGTTTGTGCTTCTTAGCACTTTGTTTATGTTATGTCACTATATTTGAGCATTGTGTTTACAATAGATGTGTGGTATGCTTAAATAGAGCTCCATGGAACCAAGCTTGATGCAAATTTTTCAAAAGGTTTTAAGCAACTATATGGTACTACACTCTAATCTACCTTTAATTGCACTTTTAAGAATTGTTCAGGTTATACTAGGAGAGAAGTCAATTCCCTTAGGAGAATAAAGTAAAATAAAATTTAAATATGATACTTGAAACAAATAGTTTGTATTTGAAGTACAATGAAATAATATGTTATTATAGAGAATGTTATTATATACCATACATTTAAAACTTGCAACTCAAAAAAAATAGGCAACCTAATTTTGAAGATTTCATTGACAACCTAGAAAAACTGGGCAACTTGGGAAAAAGCAGCCAAAAAATAGAATAATTGTTTTCAATAACCAAGAAAAAATGTTTTAAGCACCAATTGGAAAGCCAAAAAAAGATTTTATAATATATATTCATTAAAAAGAATATAATTACAAATTATGAATCAACAATTCAACCAAATGATAAATACAACATAAAAACGCAAATATTTTGAAATGTTAAGCAATTTTTTAAACTATTGTTTATTTTCCCTTTCTTCCCCTTGTTCTTAATGGTTGGCCTTGGCTCTAAACTGGTGGACAATTTGGAGGTTACTCAGGAGCGGTATCACCATGGTATATCTCCTCCAATCCTCTTTAATGTTTTGCTTCCTCCTCAAGTGCTTTAATGTCATCTACAGTAAAATTGGGATCCACAAAACTCTTGATAATCCAATAAAATAGTGGATGTAGCTTATTTGAATTACCTCTTAGGATTCACTAGCCCCCACTTGTGTTGTATGAAGCCTAAGATTGTATTATACAGACACAAGGTCATTGAGGTCCTCTTGGCTTAATCAGTTGTGTTTCTTGGTGTTTATGACATCAAATAGAGACCAATTGTGTTTACACCTAGAAATGCTATAAGGTTGACTCAAGATGCAAGCAACCATCCTCTATAGAATAGGTGTTTTGGAGCCATAGTTCTCCCATAATTAATCTACAAAAAAGGATAATTTTCAAAGTATTAATTACATTCATAAACTAAAATAATGTTAATTAAAAAGTTAAACTTTAGTATTTTAAATGCATCACCTAGTCGTAAGCTTAACCTTGCTTCTCTAGCAAAGGATATGCAAACAAGCTCACTCCTATAGCTTTAAACAGTTGCAAATCAACAAGGATAAGGCAATGTTGATCATGGTTATCTATCATCCTCTCTAAATAAGTATAAAACCCTTCTTAGACCTCTTCATTATTGCATAGGCTACTATTGTAAAAGAATTTGAGATTCAAGAAGCACCTCACAACATGAATTGGTTGATGTAGTTGCCTTGTCCACCTCTTCTCAATAATACAACTAATTGCTTCAAAATTGCATAGATTACCACTATAATAATGGTGAATGGCCTATTTGGCTCTATCTATTGCCTCATATAGATAGCCCATGGTCAATTGTTCACCATCTACAAAGCAAATAACCCTTACCAAGTTATCAAGGGTTTAATCATCTACAATTAAATAGTAAATGTTGAAAACTTAGGAAAAGTAATACTCAAGTACCTTGAGAATTTCTTGAACACTCTTCCAAAGTGAATTATTATATACTTGACTCAATATTTTCTACCTCTCCTCTTTAGCATGAAATGGTGAGGTGTCCCATTCCTTTGACACAAACATTCATTTTAAAATGAGATATGATGATAGAAGGCTCTATAAGGTGATGAAATTGGAGGTAAATCAAGAGGTCCTTAGGTGAATAATGTCTCTCCTATAATTGTGCTTTATCATCAAGCTAAGCACCCATGTGTGGTTATAAATAAACAATGTAATTTTCTTCATATTTTCTACCAAAGTCTTCACCCACAACATCTTTTTTTATTTTCCTCAAGTATGAGGTCAATGCAATGGGCAGCACATGGGTTCCAAAAAATAAAGGAGTACTTCTCCTAGAGAAGTATACTTGCAAATACATATATTTTTGCATTGTCCATCTCTACTTGTAAAACAATCTTCACTTCTACCTCTACCAGAAACTCCTCCAACAAATTGAATAATAATTATGCATTCTTTACATCTCGTGAAGCGTCAATCGACTTTAATAATACAATGGATCCACCTAAATCCACCATGAAGTTCAAGAGTGTGTGGTTTCTTCCATTCATATATTTATTAGAAAGAATGCTACAACCCTTTTCTACCATATAATCCTTTGCTCTTCTATAAGAGCACATGCGTTGATAACACACTCCTCCAACAAAGGTCTACTTAATTTATGTGTTGAAGGTGACTTTATTCTTTTTCCAGACTCACTCAATGCCCTCATTATAGCTTTCTAATAGGGGTTATTCACACAGTGGAATGGAATGTTGCACTAATATAAAAAAAATTCTATGGTTGTCATGACCTCCTTTGCCTTGTCCCTACCCAATGCAATATTGTAAATGGTGGTTTCTCTATTGTTGGAGCCTTGCCATGTGCTTCTTCCACTCCCACTACCATTACATAGCCAAATGCGATGGCTTAGAATAGTTTCTTCAGCTACTACATGGACATCCTGCAATTCAGCCTCATCCTTATACAAGGAGCCCCATGGCCCACTCCTTACCCCATTATAGTTCTTGTCTTTGTGTGCTCTATTTTGTTGACCTATTTTTTGCATATAAAAACCTTCACCTCAATTGAACTCATATCATTTTTTTTAGGGAAAGGGTCCACATATTTCTCTAGTTGCCAAATCAAATGGAATTTGAGGTAACAAATGTCTTCTTGCATGTCCTTTCCATAAAATTTATAGAACACCTGATTTGGCAAGTTTCTCCTAATCTCATGCTTCCACATTGGATCTCTTCTTAGGTTTTGAGTTTAGGTTGGTGATGAAGAATTCATTTAGGTTCCACTTGTAGGAGGATCATTGTTGCCCGTGGTGGTTCTAGGGACCTCACCTGAAGAAGCCATCTCTATTTCCTAATAGGAGAGAAAATAAAAAAATAAAAAATTATTAATTAAATGCCCTACCTACATGCTTTAAAAAAAAAAACAAAAAAACCCTATATTTTTGGGGTAGATAACGAAACAAATTAAAAAAAAATACAACCTGGCCTATGACTTTTAATGTGAAAAGAACTTTTTAAAAAAATGAAAAAACAAATCTAACAAAATCCTAATTTTTAATTGGGGGATTTAGGAAAACCACTAAAAATCTGCAAAAATAAAGTGAAATCTCCTTGTGCTAGTATCTAATATTTGATATGATCCTAAAAATTGGTTTAATTCATTGTTTGTAGAGGTTTGACCTTCTACAAATTCATTATGTGTGAATGAAATCTTCTTGTGCCAGTGTCCAATCTTTGATTTGATCCTAAAAATTGGTTTAATTCATTTTTTGGAATGGTTTGACCTACAAATTCATTCCCTATGCTGGAGAGAGGAAAACAAATGAGAACCTACCCAAAAATGGGCTTTTAAAACCAATTTCTACATGTGGTCTCTACCCATGCAATTTCATGCAAAAAATTAGCAATACAATGTCGAGTCAACGAGTTTCTTGGCCCGAGTTTTTTTTTTTTTAAATCGACCCTTTGCTTAACTCGTGAGTTGGATGAATAGTCGCAAGGTCTTTGCATTTTTTAAAACACTGTTATAGACCAGTATATATACATGAAATAGTAATTTATTATAGACTATGACATTTGCCTTGAGAACCAATTTTTACCTTTTATTTTTAGTTGATGGCACTAAATTTACACTACAATTATTAGGTAAAGTATGGTTTAGAGGAAATGTAAAGCATTGCAAGTGGTAAGATGGTTTTTAGTGACCATTGAGGGTATTTTATGGCATAGTTGAGGGTTTCTTAAGGTCTAATTGTTTGAGAGAAATATCAACCTAATTTTGGTAGTGTAAAATATTGTGCGGATATCAATTTAGTGTCCTTGGTCTTCTTTTTGGCCAATTGTCCATCTCACTCTGAGGAGGGTTTATATGGACAACTTCTGGAATAAAAAATTTGACTTAAAGTAGATAATGATAAAATAGTTATGTCTTTATATCAAAAATAAAAATAAGAAATTCCTTTTATAACAAAAAAAAAGGTGGTAGTGGTAGTGCCAAAAAAAATTGGTAGTGCAAAATATTTGGTTATTTTGCAATACATTTGACATGCATACATTTTCTAATTTTAAATATTTGGAGTAGCTTGTTCATCTTAGCTTAAAAATATGGCTAGGAGGTAAGGTTTTGTAGCATAAGCTAAGTTGTAAAAATTTTGGAGTTTATTTTTAAGGCAACCATCCCATGTAGGTGAGTTAATGGATATTTCTAGTAGATGTTCCTAAGGATATTTAGGAATTTTAAGATAGAAAAATGGTCCCATGGACTTCTTAAGTCTTCTTAACAGTGGCTATGGAAAATATTTAAAAAGGAATTTGTTGCTTAGAAATTTTTTTAAAAAGAACCTTGAGTGCATGAGATAAATTTTAGTCACTATAATGCTCAATATTTCCTTTTAAAAAAATGGCCCCTTATGTTTTGAAGGATAGGATTTTACAAGAGGAGGATGGTGGTTTAAAGCATAGTAAGGAAATTTGCAAACTTAGACTCTTAAATTTTGAAGAGTTTCTCTACTTCAATTTTGGAGAGCTTTTAGATCCTAATTTTGGAGAGTTTCTTGACAACTTGAAAAAAAAACATAATCTAATTAAATGAACATTTTAAATAAAAATTAGAGATTAAATAGTCAACTCATTGAATACTTAGACAATAGTTTAATTTTTTTTTTAAGTTAAAACAAAAATTAGAGGTCTAAGAGCCAACTCATCGGCAAGAAAAACATATTTAATTTAAAATATATATTTAAAACAAAATATTAAATGCTCAATATTTTAAAATACGGTCTTGTCCTATAAAAAGAAACCCAAGACCCTAAGTTTTTTCATTTGACCTCTATTTTCCTATTTTCTTCACCTCCTATGCACAGCCAAACGTTCACTATGTTTTCTTACTAGATTGTCTACAATTAGGTGGGCCTCCACATTATGGCCTTTTTCCAAATAAAATGGAACTTAAGGTAATGGATGATTCATGTCATGCTCTTGTTGCAATACTTGTAATATATTTTTCCTTCACCATATTTCTTATTGTATCATCTCTAATTGATAGACCTCAACATTACGGTTTTTCCAACAATATGAAACTTGAGGTAATAGATACCTTTGGTCATGTCCTTGTCATAGTACTTGTAGTAGATTTGATTTGGAAAACTATATTTTATGTTGTGCTTCCACATTGGGTCCTTCCCTATACTTGGAGTTGGTGCTATTGGATTTGGCTCATTGTTGTTAACATTGATTCCCATGCCTTCAACCGAAGAATCTTCTTTTTGGGGAGGGAGAGTGCAAGGGGAAGTATTAAGAGTCCTAGATATGGCCTTAGAGGCTCTGGGATAATAGAGAAGAGATAAAATAGGAAAAAAAACAAGAAAAACTTCCTCTACTTGGAGTTGGTGCTATTGGATTTAGATCATTGTTGTTAACATTGGTTCCCATGACTTCAAACGAAGATTTTATTTTTTTAGGGAGGTGGTGTGGGGGTGAGGGGAAGTATTAAGAGCCCTAGATATGGCCTTAGATTCTCTAGGAACAATAGAGAAGAGATAAAATAGAGGGAAAAACCAATAAAAACTCTAAAATTTGTATTAAAAGATAAAAAAATCTGCCTTTGAAGTCTTGTGCCAAGGACTGAAAGCTTCAAAAAGAGCTGTTAAATCCCTCATATTGTCCTCCAATTTGTTCTACAATCTTTACAAAGCCTTTGAAAAGTGTAGCAACACTAGGACAAATAAATGTAAATATAGGGTTTTTCCACCTTTTATCTCCATTTTCTACAATTTGGTTGTTCACACCAAATTTCTAGTTTTTGTTAAGAAATTGGTAATTTTTTTGTAGTTTCTTGGCAAAAAAAAAATACCCCCTATTTTTTTACCAACTTGAAAACTTCCCAAAAACATAAGTTCTCTTGAGTTTTCCTTTTATGGTTTAGAGCACCTAAAGAGACCATGTAACATCTTAATTTTGGTCCAGCTTCTTCTCTCTTTCTGACATAAAAGTAGGATTATGCCAAAAGGTCTTGGGATTTCTAGGCAGGTATTAACTGAAAATTTTAAGCATTTCCTGTTGAAGATATCCTAGGGAAAAATGGTCTCTCATATTTTGATGGGAAAGATTCTATTTTTGCTTATAACAATAGATTTTTGTTCGCATGAGATCAACCACTAATAAAAATAGGACTATTAGCCCTTCCATAGGATCACTGCCTAAGGCAATGATCTCATGCCATATAGGAAAGCTTAAAATATTTAATGGATACCCTAGAAAAAAATCAAGAACTTTTTAACAAGATCTTAATTATATCTCAGAAATCGAAAAAAAGCTAAACTAAAGTCGTATCAAAAATAAAAAGAAAGGGACCAAACATAAAGTTCTACGTAGCCTTAACCTCCATCCCCACTTTTGAACACCTAATAAAGTTTTCCTATCAAGATTAGCAAAGTGCACTTGATATTTCCTTCCAAAAGCTTTTAGTAAAATCCATGTGTCAAAAATAGAAAGAAAACTAGACAAAACCTAAGGTCGCCCTTGGCCTTAAAATGTCTTTAGGGGTTCTCGAAACCTCAATTCCCTCGAGCATCTGTTGCAGTGTAGCTATCAACTTTTGAGTCATTCTACCTTTTAAGAAAATATTCTAATATTTCTTATAACAATGCACTTTTAACTTTATAGGACATTGCAAGTTAGAAAAGACTATAATCTTTTCTGTAACAATGTGACTTTTTAACATGATTTGAAATTTCCCTCAAATGAATATGATCAGATTCTCTATGGTAAAATGAACAAAACACACAACCACATACTTTGTTTTTCTGCTCGCTAACTTTGCTAGAACTAATGTATATTGTTTGAGTCCATAAAAAATTAGATAAAAATAAGGAATGACAAACACACAAGACAAAAATAACATCAGATTTACAGGGAAAACACTCTCGGAATAGACTCCATGGCAACAGGAAGCACAAAATAGCTTTGTATTGGTTTTTGTGCATCATTTAACGTTGAATACAGCTACTATATGAGCTTTGAGGTCCTCCTCTAATTTCAAAACAGCATTTTAATTTATTTCCTTACTTATTTTTTTTCTTTCACCTTCCATGCTGCCCCTAAGATCACTTATTCTTCTTAACACTTCAATTCCTCCAAGAAAGTAGATGTGTCACAAAAAGCCCCTTTTCCTATCATTGCTCACTCTATTTTTATACTTGTTCACTTACATATGTGCTTCCTAAAACTACTGGATATTGTTTGAATCTATGGAAAACTAGAGAAAAACCAAACATATACAATGAGAAATGGTAAACACACAAGACAAAACTTAACACCATATTTATGTGGAGAACCTTCGTGGTAATGAACTCCATTGAAACGACAAGCAGAAATTAACTTTGTATTGGCTTTCATGCATATTTTATAGTGGCTACAGCTATTTTATGAGCTTCAATGTCCTCTTATCACTTCAAAACAGCATTTTAATGTATTTCCTTACTGTTCTTCTTGGCCTTTTATCTTTCATTTGCCCCGTAAGATCACTTGTTCTTCATGACTCTTCAACTCCTCCATGTAAGTTGATGTGTCACAAGAAGCCTCTTTTCCCATCATTGCTGTGGATTTCTCAACAAGCAAAAGGTATTCTCAGATTTTGGGGAGTTACTTGGTGATATTCAGCCACTAGAGATTATGTGGCTCACTTTATATGTCCTTGTCCTTTGTTACCACACACATTTCCTTTCATTTTTTTTTTTTTGTTTTTTTTACAACTAGCACCATTCTAGCTAGTTTTCCATATGACCTTTCAACATACACAAGTACTTTCATTTTTCTAACAGTTAACTAGCACCATTCTAGTTCATCTTCACAACTGGACTGCTTTTTTAATTTTTGATGGACTAAATGGAAGAATTCTAGCAAGAAAATTGGCACACACGTGACACATGTGCAATACAATCACCAATATGCTGGAGAAGTTTAGCTCATTCGAGCCCAGGTGGCCGGTAAAACATGACAGTACAAAAGACATATTTTTGCTGTTCTGGGGGATCAATTATCTGTATTTATGCACCAACAATATACAAAGCATAGTACTTGAATCTATCTACATTTCAGAAAATAATGTTGTGATTTGGACTGCATTCAAACAAGTTATGTCCAAAATATTACCTCCAGGTTTGGACTGTTCAGTGCTATGTTAGAGGAGTCAGCCGGAATTTTGACACAGAAATACTTGGAGACATCCCTCTTCTCATCAAAAGCATCCCCACAAAGTTTCCTTATGTTTTGACATCATTTGTGGGAGTGACGGCCAAAATACAATCGTCAAAATATACAAAGTATAGTACTCGAATCTATCTACATTATAGAAAAGATTACTGTTGTGATTTGAACTCCATTCGAACAAGTTATGCCCTAAATATCACCTTCAGGTTTGGACTGTTCAGTGCTATGTTAGAAGGGCCAGCCGGAATTTTGACACACAAATACTTGGAGACACCCCTCTTCCCATCAAAAGCATCCCCACAAAGTTTCATCATGTTTTGACATTATTTGTGGGAGTTATGGCCAAAATACAATCGTCCCTTGCATATGACAGAACGGTGGGTACTACTGGCATTTAGCCTTTCATTAATCTTTGATCGATTGATTTATTATCGATCATAATGCATAAAACTCTATGCGTAACTATTTTTGGAGTTGTAGCCCCCCACATAGGACCCATACTTAAGAGGTCTTTTTATATATTTTATTTTATATATTTGAAACTCTTGCAGCATCATTCTATGGTGCCATCTCAAACAGTTAGTAAAAATTTAAATTTTTAGATTTTTCATTTGCTAAATCTGGTTCACTTTTTTCCTTTGATGCACTTCTGTTGCTGCTGAGATGTCATGCGACCATTGATCACTGCTCTAGTTTTCCATTGTGGTCTTGTCTGGTCTAGTGATTGGTATTTGTATTTTTTTAATGAGGCATGTCTATATTTTTTTATTTTTGGTTGCAGCTGTTTAAATTTCAATTTTGCATTTATCTAAATTGCACTGTTGGTTATAAATTTCTCATTTTTTTGTTAACGCTTAAACAGAAAAAAGATTCGAAATTCAGACAGCAGCAGCTAAAAAATTTGAATATTTTATCCCACAGCATTCCATGCAGATGTCTTCTGCTACACGTTGAAACTCTTCCAATGGTATTCTCATAACTCGGATAACATGCTAATGCAAAATGGCCGTCAAGTGTCTTCGTAGCCTCAAATAGAAACTTGAGGGTTCATACGTTCTCTTTTGTCAAAGGCTTTGGCTTCTCTCAATGTTTGTTAATTTTGAACAAAGAAAATTGGTTTCACACATTTTTTTTTGAACTTTAGTTTTCTTTTCTTATCACAACCAACCACTGAGTCAGTTTCCAAAGCTTTGTAACTTCAGTGGCTTTATGACTTAGGTATAGATTCGTTGTCCTTAATATGCTTGTTGATCATCTTTGTAACTTCAGTGGCTTTATGACTTAGGTTTAGATTCGTTGTCCTTAATCTGCTTGTTGATCATCAATATTTTGTTTGATAAATTCTTATATTTTTGTATGTAGTTTTTAAATTTGACTTGTCTGTGCCGGTGCTGAGATGCACACTTTTAGGCTTAAGCCCCTTGAAAATTGTTTAATTGACTTTTGATGTGGGTGAACTTGGTTTTACTTTGAAGCCAGACCGGTTTTTGAAATTTTTATGCATGAACCCAGATATTATTATAGCCAAACCAGGTTTCAACTCGTACCACAGGGCATACAATATTGCCCTTGAGCCCATAGTAAAGGTTATTGGAATGTCAAAATTGAATATATATATATATATTTATTTATATATATTTATTCAAGTTTTTTTCATTATTATTGGTGTTAAATGTTATATGTCTACCTACATTCAATCAATACCACTCTCCAACATTGTTCTCATCCTCTTAGATAGGTAAATCATTTTTCTTTGTGGCATTAGCCTTTTTAGTAACAAACTAAGATCACTAGTTTCCTTCTCACTTCTAGACCTTTGGTTTTGCATGCTAAGAGCAATGCTATTATAGTGGTTGACAAATACATTAGATATACTCCAATGGATTGACATTATAATTTGTTCACAAACTTCTTAAAAAAATAGTCTCTTTATAGTGTAAAGACTTAGACTTATATCGAATTTGATAAACCTGTTTTGTTGACCTAGAATTAAGCCAAAGGTAAAACTGGGGAAAAATTGGTAATGATTTGGCAAATGAGAAAAATAAAATGTAGTAGATTTTACAAAAAGAGACCCAAGAAGGGTCAAAATGACTTGGCTAGGTCCAATTGGCTCTCACACTCGCTAATACTTTAAGAGGATCTCAATACTATAACCTTGTTCATTGGATATTCCCCTTCTCTCTCCTTTTTCTTTAAAAAAATTATATGTAACTTCTATTGGAGGCCACTTTTACTAAAATAATAAAACATTACGTTCATTGTTATGGCAATTATTGCAATTAGACAATATCTAGCTTGCCTTCATATCAAATATATTCTTGTCCAAACTGCTATTTTTCATTAATCAACTCCTTGATATCATTTCATATAGAGATAATATCTCCCCTGTTTGGTTGCCTTCTAAAATTGAATTTTATTAGTACAAAGATCAACATCCTCATTGACTAAATTATATGTTATCCTTTTTCTTTCTCTATAGATATGTTCACATTTCCAAGATACTACCTCCAACAATAATTAATGGACATCAAACCTATTATTATTTTTATCAAATCTCCACATTCATTTTTTTTGACAGCATTAACAATAAATTTATAAATCCCTCTCACTTGAAATATATCTCCATCCTTTTTTGAAATGCCTCTGCATCATTGTTAGTTGAAGTTCCATATGACTGAGTAAGTAAGGAGAATTTTTTCTTCTTTTTTCTTTAAAAAACCATCTCCATCAGTTGTCCTTGAAAGCGTCATCACAATTAATTTTGATGAACCTAGCTTCTAGAAATTACTATTTTACAATAGATTGACACAAAGCCTTTTAAAATAATTCCATTGTCACAAGTGAATCTTGTATATATGTTCAAATACTCTAACCAAGAGGTTAGTAGCACTTTTTTCATGCTTGAGACCATTATTACCAGGTTTATTCTTAAACTAGATGACGTTTGGTCTGATTTAGAATTTTTAGGACAAACCAAGTTGGTTTAGTTCAGTTTAGTTTTGTTTTTAATTTTAATATTTAATCTTTAGTTTACAATTTCTTTATATATTTAAAACAATTAAAAACTATGGCTTATAAAAATATAAATTATACATTTATAAAGTATTAAATATAGTTGAATGTAGAAACTATGGAGAAATTATGTTTCATTTGCATGTATTTTAAAAAATATATAAATATTTTATATGGGTGTATATATATTAATTACTCGTGTACGAGTGCTCGTGTGAAATAAAGATTCCTTTCAAAAACAATCTAGAATGGATGGAGCATGAGGAGCTTGCACCTTTAATAGAAAGTATCTGGAAGCATCATGTCTATGCAAACAATACCCAGGAAGTATAAAAAATAAAATTTTCCAATTTTAAGAAAGTCATTAAGGACTGGATTGTCAATAAGACAAAATTTCAAAATAGTTCAAATATATTGCTATAATAGATGAAGGAAGAAGATCAAGAGATAGGCGATCAGCATCCAACCTGTAAATAGGAAGAGATAAAACTCCTGGTGAACCAAAAAATGGATCAAGCTTTCAAAGAAGAAGAGGCACATTGTATATATGCACAAAAATTCTAGAAGCATTGTGCAAAAAACCAAAATTTTGAAAGAATTTGAAATTGTCATATGCTTCATATCATTTGTGCCACTCATATTTTTGCTTTTCTTTTTTCTTATTACTTTAATGTTAAAATATTTTATGTTTATGGTATCATTTTCAAGGCAATCAAAAACCATATTATACCTCCTTCCAATGTGGGAGTTGTATATATTCAAAATTCTACTCCAAAACCCTAGAATATTGCATGACCACTATTTGTACCTTTTGATGCCTCTGGATAACCCTATAACATTGCATGATTTTGGATATTTTGGTGTTTTAGGTTTCCATGGTGATTATGGCACCCTTTGCATCTTTGGCATCGTTTACATACCAGCTCACTTTTTAGAGCTTTTGAATTTGATTGTTGTCTATTCCTCTTTTTTGACAACAATCTTGTGACATCCAAGCTACTTGTTGGATAATACTTTGTTCTTTTAAAATTTTAGTATCAATATATAACTCCTTTTATTTAAAAAAATTACCCAAGCAACAAAACCTTCCTAAAAAACCCAAACCTCCAAACATTTTTTGTCCTTCTAAACCTCCAAATTGAACATTGCTTGGTAACTATGCTTGAAAATTATCTGATCGTGTGGGGGAGTTGGAGGCAGTGGGTTGTGTAAAAATCTCGAGATAAGAGAGATCCCAAGGTCAAATTCCTCCCCTAACATGCAGATATGACCCTAATCTAAAAAAAACTATGCTTGAAAATTATCATGATGATCTCCATGTTGATAAATATTCTACAAGAGAGACAATAATACAATTCAAAATTTGTGCAATGATTCTATGATTAGTGTCTTTAAGTTCTATTATTCTTTTCAATTTGTAGATCCTAGCAAATAATGTGGGATGAGTCCTCCACAAAATACATAATATTTTAGATTTAAAACAATTAATCCAAATTTTCATCAACTCTTTCAATGTTGATGGAGCTACCCAATATATTCTCATTTTGTTTGAAAATATAGTCTCAAATGGTATAAGAAAAGGATCAATAAAGAAGATAGTGATCTGATATTTTTAGATCCTTCTTGCACAATGCACACCTAAAAATTCTAGTGTTTATCCTTATTACATGTGATAGGGTTTATCCTTTTGGGTCTAGCCTCTTATTTATTATCTTGTTAGCTCTTTTTCTTAGTCTTTCTCATTGTATTATTGCATTTGTTTGTTTGTTTTATCCTAGAATTCTCAATTGTCATTTGCAATTGAGTCTTAGTCCCATAGACCTTATTTAGGTCATTGGTGCACATGTATATAAATCCAGTTTCAATTATTGTAAATCAATGAAAGCAAAAGGATATTTTTTTATCACTCAATTTGTTTTGTAAAATTTATTGGTAATTTCTTGAATACACCATCGAGCTCAAAAAAAATGGTTTATGGATATGGGATGTTCTTCCACTATATTTGAAAAGGCTATTAGTATATATGGTATGAATATGTTCCTCCACTTGTGCTTTCAACTATCAATTGTGATTAAAATCCATTTTATATGTATTTGCTAATGCATACACTAATATAATATTTTACTTTCTATGGTTTTAGGAATGTTTAATGAGGATGACATATTAGAATATATCTTAGCTTGTCAAGTGAGTTAATCTATTCATCTTATTTACCATTTGTATTTTACACATGGTTGGTAAGAGTTCTCTTTTTGACAATTACCGTTAAACTTTTATAGCTTTTTGATTATTCTTCTAACTTAAAAACATCAAAATTTTTTCACTAATTTAGTGAGACTTGGATCTTAATAAATATATAAGCTCCATAAATCAATATAATCAAAGATATAATTTAATGTGATTACAAATTTTGTCTAAAGTCCAGGTCCTCCTCAAAAACATCATCGAAGTCAGCCAAAAGTTTGTTTGTTCATATGGGTGTACCCCCACCATAGTTGACAAGGCTAGTAGTATATAAGGTATAAGTACATGCCCTAATTGGTTGTTTCAAGTTGGTTCTATGAGTAAATTCCTCTTTGATATGGAGT
The DNA here is from genome assembly GCA_028583015.1 of Wollemia nobilis. Lineage (NCBI taxonomy): Eukaryota > Viridiplantae > Streptophyta > Pinopsida > Araucariales > Araucariaceae > Wollemia > Wollemia nobilis. The sequence goes on from JAQPPZ010017068.1 coordinate 2,745,093, forward strand.
TTTTGAAGTATAAGCTAATCTACTATTTTATTTTTGCTTATTTTAGGAAAAAAGAACAAGGATGTAATTCTATAATATGTCTTAGCTTGTCAGCTCCATTCACATTATTTAACACATACATTTGTAGGGATGATTTGCATTCTCTATTTTTACTATAAAAATAGTTATTTCTTAATTTTTATAGGTTTTTGATTCTTCATCAGATTCAAGTCACCAAGATTCAATCATTGATTTAGAGAGATTCAAAAGTGATGATAATTATAACTTTGAGGAAAACAAAGTTCAAATCAAGGACTAGTTTTTTGGATTACTAGATCTAAAGGTAATCATATGAATCTTGCTCAATTTTTTTTTTTTTTTAAAGCGAAAAACCCCTTGCGGAGCCGCCTTGGTCTGAGAGACCATGAACAAGGGGTTCTACACCATCAAAGTCACCCGGGGGTCACACCCGACCCTACCCACACCAACATTATCAATTGGATTTTAGATACCCAATTCAGATTTTTGGTAGGGTGGAGATTTGAACCTGGGACCTCCCTTGGAGGATTTCCCTCTCCTCTCCAACTCACCTACAACACCTGGGTAAAACTAATTTATAGTGGAAATTCCCCTTTTGAGATGCCACTTTCAACGGGTTGGGCATAGGAGGAATGGAGCCTTGTCGGCCTCTACCAGCACATAGGACATTCCTAACTATACCATATATCTACAATATGGAGACAAGGGGAATGGAACCTGGGTCGGCCTCTACCAGCACCCAGGGCATTTACCATTGCACCACAACAAGCAAATAAAAACTAATTTATAGTGGAAAACACCCCTTTCGAGGTGCCACTTTCAACAGGTTGGGCATAGGAGGAATGGAGCCTTGTCGGCCTCTACCAGCACATAGGACATTCCTAACTATACCATATATCTGCAGGATGGAGACAATGGGAATGGAACCTGGGTCGGCCTCTACCAGCACCTAGGGCATTTACCACTGCACCACAATAAGCAGATAAATCTTGCTCAAATTTAAATGTTAATTATCTAGCAGCTATTTTGTATGCTTCACGTAGGGTTCTGATGAAGAGGGCTACTCCACCCAACACTCGCACAATACTCAAAATCATAGACAAATTCAATAGAAACCCCACATATAATATTAAATCACATAAAAATTCAATAGAATCCCCACATCAAATATTTCTTCAATAAAATTGTATTAGAAAATCACAATGTATGACCATAAGGCCGATTTTATTACAAAGACTGGAGATCTACAAATTGGAGCCACGATCTCTGATACCGGACCCCTTCGGTAATCTCTATTCCCCCTATTAATAACTTCCCAAAGAATGTTCTAGTAAGTATAACTCCTTTTCCTGCCTTTCATTTTCCCACCAAGAAAATATTCACTTGAAATTTGAATTTCCAACATATGGGTCTAAACATATGGGTTTAAACATATGGGTCTAAACACATGGGTCTAAACATATATGGGTCTAAACACATGGATCTAAACATATGGGTCTAAACATATATATATTTTTAAACACATGGGTCTAAACATATATATTATTTATTTATTTTTATTTTTTTGGTGATGCAAGATTGCTCTGCTGCCATTGGATGCTCCTGCATCAGACACCCAGGGTAAGTTTGAGAAGTGACCTCACTTCTCTGCTATTGGAGGAAAACCAAGGCGGTCAACCTCGGACTTGGACAACCAAGTCGAATCTTCTATAGGCCTTCCCTTCCATTTCACCAGATATTCTTCATACTACCTGTTTCTTGTACTTCTATCGATGCGGGTATCCAATATTTCCTCTATCTCTTTTGTCATTGGAGCCGATGCTGGAACACTCCACAACTCTGCAACTGGTTCCTTAGAACTGTCACCTTCATGATACTCTACCAAATCAAAAATATTGAACACAGGTGATATGTTCAATCCACTCGACAACTCCACCTCATATGCATTTCCTGAATCTCTTTTCTGTATGATCCTGCATGGTCCAAACTTCTTCATTTTCAGCTTGTTATATGTTTTAGCAGGAAACCTCTCCTTTCTCAAGTGCACCATGACTTCATCACCAACCTGGAACTCCTTAAACCTCCTTTTCTGATCAGCCTTTGTCTTGTACTGAGTGTTCATCTTATTGATGTGTTGTTTGACTTCTTCATGCAAATCCTTCAGATGCTCTGCAAAGTTTTCAGCTTCAACACTATTCTTTTCTCCCCTGTCCAACTTCCTCAACTCATAAGCATTTCTTGGACTACTCCCATATACAATATGGAATGGTGATTTACCAATACTCTTGTTGACATAATTGTTATAGGCAAATTCTTCCTATGGTAAAATCATATCCCATCCCTTGGGCTTATCTCCTACCAGGCATCTCAGTAGGTTACCCAAACTCCTGTTCACCACTTCTATCTATCCATCAATCTGTGGATGGTATGCAGAACTGAACTTCAAATCTATCTTCAATTTCTTCCACAAGGTCTTCCAAAAATACCCAATGAACTTTGTGTCTCTATCGGAGACTATACTCTTTGGTAGACCGTGAAGTCGTACCACTTCCTTGAAAAATAGTCCAGCAACATGAACTGCATCATTGGTTTTCTGGTAGGGAATAAAATGTGCCATCTTTGAAAACCTATCAACTACCACAAATATGGAGTCATTTCCCCTTTGTGTCCTTGGCAGACCAAGAACAAAGTCCATGCTGATGTCCTCCCAGGGTCTCTCTGGTACAGGCAATGGCTGATATAACCCGGTGTTCTACCTCACACCCTTGGCCATCTGGCATATTCTGCAACTTTGTACAAACTTCTTCACATCTTGCAGTAACTGTGGCCAATAGTAGTTCTCACTCACCAAGGCAATGGTCTTGTCTCTACCAAAATGTCCAGCCAATCCTCCACTATGCTTCTCTTTGACCATATTCTCCCTCATTGAACTCCTAGGAATGCACAACTGGTTCCCCTTAAACAACATTCCATCTTGGATCATAAAATCCAACCACTTAGTCCTATCTAGAGTAACTGGTGTTGTACAAGCTCTCCAAGCTTCAACAAAATTTGGATCTTCAGGGTACAAACTCTTAAGTTCTTCAAACCCCACAACTTCCACTCTCATTGTTGTCAGTAAACTCTACCTTCTACTTAAGGCATCTGCAACTCTGTTTGACTTCCCACTCCTATGCTTCAGCACAAAGGTATAGCTCTGTAAAAACTCAACCCATTTTAAGTGCCTCTGATTCAATTTCCCTTGACTGTTAATATACTGTAAAGCCTGATGATCAGTATACAAAACAAACTCCTTTGGCAACAAATAGTGTCTCCACTTCTTTAGAGCCTGAACTATAGCATAAAACTCCTGATCATAGACAAAATATTTCTTCCTGGCATCATTAAGCTTTTCACTAAAGTAGGCAACAGGCTTACCTTCTTGACTCAATACAACTCCTATGGCACTACCACTAGCATCACAATCTACCTGAAACACCTTATTAAAATTTGGAAGTGCCAACACAGGTTGCTCCGTGACCTTCTTCTTCAACAACTCAAAGCTCCTATCAGCTCCTAAAGTCCACTTAAAGTATTTCTTATCCCCTCTCATTGTTTCAGTTAGGGGTGCACAAATACTACTAAAATTTCTAATAAACTTTTTGTAAAAACTTGCTAGACCATGAAATGATCTTACCTCAATTATGCTCCTTGGGGTAGGCCAATCAATGATAGCCCTTACCTTCTCTGGATCCATCTTCAGACCTTCACTTGAGATGACAAATCCCAAGTACACCAACTCCTTCTTCACAAAATTGCACTTCTTCAAATTTATCAGTAGATGTTCCTCCCTCAGCTTCTCCAGAACTCTTCTGATGTGCCTCAGATGTTCCTCCAAGGTCTTGCTAAAAATTAGAATGTCATCCAAATAGACAATGACAAACTTTCCCATAAACTCCTTCAATACTTCATTCATAAGCCTCATGAATGTGTTGGGTGCATTGGTTAGCCCAAATGGCATGACCAACCACTCATATAAACCCTCTTTGGTCTTGAAAGCTATCTTCCACTCATCTCCTTCTCTGGATGTGGATACGATGATACCCACTCTTCAGATCAATCTTTGAAAAATACTTGGACCCACTCAAACAATCCATTATGTCATCCATCCTTGGCAATGGAAACCTATACTTGATGGTGATCTTGTTAATAGCTCTGGAATCTATGCACATTCTCCACTCTCCATCCTTCTTTGGTGTTAGTACTATAGGAACTACACATGGACTTAGGCTTTCCCTAATCAGTCCCTTCTCTAGTAGCTCTTGAACTTACTGTTCAGTTCCTCATTCTCCACAAGAGTCATCCTATGGGCAGCCTTGTTTGGCAAACTAGCTCCTAGTATCAAATCAATATGATGGCTAATATTTCTCATGGGTGGAAAACCCTCTGGCACATTATCAGATATAATATCTGAGAAGTCTTCCAATAATCCTGAGACTTCTACAGGGACATATTTGCTTGGTTCTTCCATAACTCTAGGAATTAATGCATAGCACACATGCTCATGCTTCAAATCATCTAGAAATTTCCTACCATCAACCAAACAAATTTTGGCACTATTACATACATTTTCATCCATCTCCTTCAGTGGCTTCAGTTTATGGCGCACTCCTTCCTTTGTTAGGGAGTAAGTGTTGGCATGTCCATCATGGACTGCATGGTGATCAAACTGCCATGGTCTTCCTAACAACATATGGCAAGCATCCATAGGCAGGATATCACACAGGACCTCATCTTTGTATCTCCCAATATTAAACTTGACTAAGCATTGTTCACTGACCAATGCCCTATGGTCCTTCTGCAACCACGCAATCTGGTATGGATGCGGGTGTCTCCTCCTCTCTAGCTGTAACTTAGTAACCATTTCTTCAGATACCAAGTTATCAGTACTACCATTATCTATAATAACATTACAGACCTTACCTGAACATTTGCACCTTGTGCAGAACATGCTCTTCCTTTGGTCTGGTTCCTTCTCCTCATTCAACAAGGTTCTCCTTGTGACCATAACTTCTCCTCTCTCTGCCTCCTCAGAGTGCTCTGATTCAGCTCCTTCATCTACAATAGCAACTCTGGCATTACCCGCTGGCCTCCTATTTGGCTTATCTTGGTGTTGTGGACACTCATATGCTCGATGTCCTTCTTCTCCACAGTTGAAGCAGGTTCCATGAAACCCTCTTCCTCCATTTCCTCGACTAGATCTACCTCTTCCTCTTGGGTAGTTGTTGTTCTGACCATGGGATCTGTAAGCATTATCTCCCTTTTGGTCCTGACTTTTCTAGCTTCTTCTTTCTTCTCACCTCGTCCTCCATCTGTTCTTCCACCAGTTCTTTCTCCATGACCTCTTCCTTTCTTCTTACCCTCAAACCTTCTGTTCAGCTTCTCTTCAACTTTTAGAGCAAACTGGTAAGCATCCTCAATGGTGCTCATCCTAACCAGACTCAACTCTTCTTGAATACTGGTTCTCAACCCATTGATGTAACGGGCTACCTTCTCCTTGTTAGCCTCAGAATGGTCGGTTCGGATCAAGATCTTGTAGAACTCCTCGATGTATTCTTTGACAGACTTTCCTGATTGTCTCAAACTTTGCATCTTCTTTAGCAGATCCAACTCATAATCTACCGAAATAAACTACCTCTTTAGCTTTTCCACCATTCGTTCCCATCTGGTGATCCTCTCTTTTCCCCTTCTATTTCTGTCAAGTTGTACTCCTTTCCACTAGATTCTAGCATGACCCTTCAGTTTGGTCTTAGCAAACTTGACCCGATCAAGATCTTCCACCTCTTCATATTCAAAATATTCTTCCAGGTCATTGATCCAGTCAATCAACTCCTCCGGGTTAAGATTTCTTGAGTATGTGGAAACCTCCATCTTTGACCTCTTCCCAATCTGGGATATGGCTCTATACAACCTCGCTTGGGTAGGATCTACTGCCTCTTCTTCTTCCTCAAACTGGTCTTCCTCTTTCTTCGCTTCATTATTCTCTTTTCCTCTCTTCTTGGGTCAAACCCTCTACGTAGCTCTTCTTGTAATGCCTGGACTTGCCTCTGCAAAGCTCAGAAATCCTCTATTGGCACTACGGCATTATTGGAAACACCTCGGTTCCTTCGTGGGGGCATCTTGCTCCGGCTTCTCCAAACCCGAACCATAGATCCTGGTGTAAACTACCTCACATTTGGTGATCTGCTTACACACTCAGGAACTCCTACTCTGATACCACTTGATGAAGGGGCTACTCCACCCAACACTCGCACAGTACTCAAAATCATAGACAAATTCAATAGAAACCCCACATATAATATTAAATCACATAAAAATTCAATAGAATCCCCACATCAAATATTTCTTCAATAAAACTGTATTAGAAAATCACAATGTATGACCATAAGGCCGATTTTATTACAAATACTGGAGATCTGCAAATTGGAGCCACGATCTCTGATACCGGACCCCTTCGGTAATCTCTATTCCCCCTATTAATAACTTCCCAAAGAATGTTCTGGTAAGTATAACTCCTTTTCCCGCCTTTCATTTTCCCACCAAGAAAATATTCATTTTTAATTTTCATTTTCCCGCCCAGGAAAATATTCACTTGAAATTTGAATTTCCAACATATGGGTCTAAACATATGGGTTTAAACATATGGGTCTAAACACATGGGTCTAAACATATATGGGTCTAAACATATGGGTCTAAACACATGGATCTAAACATATGGGTCTAAACATATATATTTTTAAACACATGGGTCTAAACATATATATATATTTATTATTATTTTTGGTGATGCAAGATTGCTTTGCTGCCATTGGATGCTCCTGCATCAGGTTCCTAGTCTAGGAGACAACTGGTTGAAAGGGATTTTGTATACCTATATATTACAAAAGAGACTATATGAATGAGTGTGAGATATTTCTTGCCCTCCTTCCACCTCTATTTCCTTTAGGGACATAGAAACATATTTCTAACATGTTGAAAACATAGTTATGAGAAAACTAAATAATAGTCATCTTCCCAAGTTTTCATCTGAATAAAGGTGTGGATTCAAATATTATTTGGTCCAATTATTGGAGCTCATTATAATTGTACCACAATAATTCATATGGTGTTGTCATTTCTACAATTATAGTTTACAATAAATCAATGTTCTGGGTTTCAAAGCTATTTATATCTAAGAAACAAATAATCAAAAGATCAAAGAACTAAATTTTATGCTCCTTTCCCTTGGATGGTACTAACATTAGTTTCACAAGTAACTTATGGTATTTGATGTGATTCTTTTAGTCATTCCATTGATAATATTTTTTTCACTTTTGGACACTAGCATAATGGATTTCTATATATTATAAGGTTAAAATATCTCTAGGGAAGCATATTATTTGTGTTGACCTTTTAATTTGTATTAAATCCAAATTAAACTCTAAAATAATAAGTTTTAGGAAAAAAATTTGTAGCTAAGAAGTATTTCTATGGTTTTATAGTTATGATCTACCTTTGATATTCTTGCATGCATGTGTGGTAATATTGTGTATAAAGGAAAACTACAATATGAGTGTTTGTATACATTTTCATGGATATTTATTTGTTATAAATTACCTTCTTTATACTTGTCTATGATTATGTTTGCATGATGATGCAACTTATTCAAATTTAAGGGAGTAGGATGTATGCCTTCTTTATACTTGCCTACAATTGTGTTTGCACAATGATGCAACTTATTCAAATTCTAGGGAATAGGATGTATGATATTTCAACCAATATCTTAGGGTGTTAAGTATAATATGGCCATAAATGAACTTGTCATAATATATGGACTTTGGCATTCATAAGTTGGCTACATATTGGGATTTATATTCACAAATTTTCAGTCACAACTTTGTTATGTACAATAAGAAGGTTGCTTAAAACACATAATATTGCAAGAACCAACTTATTCAATAGATATAAAGTGTGTGATATCTCCACCAATATCTTAGGGTGTTGAGAAGAGTATGGCCATAAAAGAACTTGTCATAGATAGATGGCATTTGATATTTCTAGATTGGCTTCATATTGGTATTTTTGTTCACAAATTTAAAGTTGTAACTATTCCATGCCCAATAAGAAGGTTTTTTAAAACAAAAAGGCTTGCAACTACATAATAGTCTTGCATACACTATAATCACCTTCTTGTATCAATACAAACATTTCTTCTGCTATAGAAGAAAAAGTATCATATTTAAGCTTGCAAGAACACAATTTTCCTTAGATCATTATTTATCACGGATACAGTTAACCCAACTTAACAATGGAAGTAAACCTACTAATTAGATAGTTAATAATAAATTTGAAATCAAGGTATCCAATGCATATGCTTTTAAATTGTGGTACATATTTTCATAAACTAAATTTTGAATATTCTTACTTCAACAATAAATGGCCATTATTTTCTTTTAGTTTAGAAATATTGTATTACTCCTTTGATAGATGCTACTTTATATAAGTCCCTTATAGGAGATATTATTTACCTCATACATACTTGTCTAGATATTGCATTTACCATTAGTTATTGTGCTAGGTATGTGCAAGCACCTCAAGAGAGTTAGTGGATAATGACCAAGAGGATCCTTCGATACATTAGAGGTAACTATAGATGGAAAATCATTAATTTATTGGTGCATATTCAATTTTTATAGGATTCTTAGATGCAAATTAGAATGGTGATTTGGATCAATGGTGCTCCACTACTGAGTTGATCTTCTATATTTGTTTTTGCCTTGTTTCTTGGTGGTGAAGATGATAATACAATATTTCTTAGCTACAAAATTTGAATACCCTATTAATAATGAGACTTCCAAGTATCTTTGGTGGATGATTATAATTTTGGAGTATGTGGGATTCCTCATTCCCTCCTAGTCACTCTTCATTATAATAAATTAATCTTGTTTGTAATCTATTATTCTATAAATGGACCAAGCATATTGAGATTTGTATGCACTATGTTTGATGGTTTTATGTCTATGGGATGTTTTATCCAGACTTTGTATTGTTAGAAAAGTTGAAAGCATATATCTTGACCAATTCTTGAGGTTCCATTTGTGCCCGTGTAAGAGTTTCTTGTCATTGGAGTGTGTTTCTTAAAGGGATATAATTGGTAGTTAAATTGAGGCCATAAATGATTTTTGTATAAGCCCTATGGGCCCTTGTACACCTTGTATAGGTGAATACTTGGCAATATTTTATTACATAACCTAAAATTGATTCTTTAACATTAACCTAAAGGTCTCTTGTAATCAGGTATAAATACAAACCATTTTATTCTTGGTTGGAGTGTAACTGTGTTCCTTTAGAGAGACATTTTTGTATCCACCAACACCCTTTTATATCATGTGTTTACTTTATATGAGTTATTTTTTATATCTAGGTAATGTGTTGCTTCCATTTGTTTCTAGAAACTATTGTAAAATTAAACATCATGTACCTTTTGGTTAAGCTTCACTTTAGGCTATAACCAAAGTTTGTATTGTATTCTTTGCATAAGTCCTTTGGACCCTTGTACACATTGTTTAGGTGAATACTTTATAATATTTTATTATATAACAAAAATACTGATTCTTTAACATTAACCTAAAGGTCTTTTATAATCAGGTTGAAATACCAACCTTTTTCTCTCCATTGGAGTGTTAGTATATTTCCTTTAGAGATAAATTTTGGTGTCCATGACACCCTTTTATATCATGTGTTTACTTTTTGAGTTATTTCTACATATCTAGGTAATGTGTTACTTCAATTTATTTTTGGAAACTATTGTAAAATCAAACATCATGTACCTTTCAAGTATTACATGCATGAGAAGGATATGGAAACATCAAATAATTTACTTCTCCATTGTTTAATTCCTTATGCAATTAGGATCACTTTTTCAAAAATATGAACATACTACGTAGCTCCATCAACATTGAAAGATATGATAAAATGTTAGATAAATTATTTCAAGTAAAAGCATTATTTCTCAATCTACGAAGAAGTGGTCCTACCATTATTTGTTGGAATTTAAGGATTAAAATGAATAATAGAATTTTAAAAATAAATCTTGAAATCATGCTCAAGTTTAAAACCATATTATTGCCTATCTTGTAGCATGTTTACATACATGTTGCTCATCATAGGATGCCTCATGTGCATAAAAAGAGGTGTTAGCCTCTTGGTTAGAGGATTTGAATATGCATGGAAGGCTCATCTATGACAATGGAGTTAACACAAAGGATCTGCTTTGATCAATGGTAAAATAGAAATGTTTAGAAATTAAGCTTATCAAAATTGATTTCAATGGTTCTTCCAAATAATCTAGAAGAGTGATGTTTTTTTAAATAATGAAGGCAAACATGTCCTCACCTACTCAAAATCATATGGAAATTTATCTAACAACTATGCATAGGCTAGGAAACTTCTTATAAATATCCAAAATATAACTATAAAAGGATAAAAATATATTTCAATTGAGGGGGATTTATAAACAAAAATGGATGTGGGGATTGGACAAAAAATAATATTATTGTTTATGACCATTAACTATTATTAAAGATCATCTATTGGAAATTGTGAGTGTATCTATAGAGAAGGAAACTAGATAGCAAGTACTTTAACTAATTGTGGTATTGATCTTCATCTTGGTGAAATAAAAATTTATAATACAATTGGTTGAGTGAGATTTTATTTCTTAATAAATACATAAGCACAGTAGGTTGAGGAAGATAAATAATATATTTGACATAAATAGAAGTGAAAAAATATTTGAAAAAAAGCACACTATATATGGTTTAATTTGTGCTAACAACAAATTTAATGTTTTATTATTTTGATTATAATGGTCCTCAGTAGAAGTCACCCATAATTTTTCTTAAATATATTAATCTTGATAATAAAAATTATGGTATGTTAAACCATAGGTAGATTAGGAACTATATATCCAAAAATAAATGTTCACTAAAATATTTATAAGTTTTATAATTATTAACATTGAATTTTAAATAGAAATTATTATCTTATTTATATATTTCCCCCCAAAAAATGGGCATCTCATCGTTCTCAATTGTAGCTAAAATCCTTTTCAAAATATATTGCAATTTTTTTATAGAAATTGTAAGTTGTAGATAATAAATATCTATCTATATTTGTTTTATTATTATAATTGCATGTTAATTTGATAACAACTAACAATTTTTTAAGTTTTTTTAGATACTCATAATCTAAAAATTCATTCTTCCTGGAAAAAAATAATTGTTTTATAATTTCTCAACATTTTTCATCCTTATATTCTTATGGCTAATTATCTAAGATTTTGTTTGTTGTATGAAACTAGTTTACCCATATTCCCCATATTTTCAATCTTCTAAAACATGTGAGATGCATAAATCATCTCAAAATCCTCACATTTTTCATTACGTACTCTCCTTAAAACAAGTTAGTCACATATTAAATTATTAATAGAATAATTTTTTTAACTACAATATTTTTTTAAATTCACACCTATTTTCATAAACAAGCAAAAGCAATCCATCCACTCAAATCTTATACATAAATGATAAAAAAATATATAATGAGAAACTATAGGAACCATAGATAATCAATATATTATCCATAGATAAGCTACACAACACTTCACACATTGGATGAAGTGGTGGTGGTATTTATACCAATATCAAAACCCCAATTGTAGAAATAAGTTTAACTTAAACCAACATAACAAGAAGGTTTTAGGTTAATGATGAGATTTTAAGGTGGATTTAAACATAACAAGGTTATATATGGCCCATAGGTACTATATAATAAAATAATACAATAAATTAAATTCATTTATACAATTTTTTCATGAAGATCTATACATAGTTACACCATAAAATACCAGTCTTGACCATAAGTTAGATTACACTTTCAACACCCCCTTATAATATAAATTGATAAGCCAAGGAGATAATAAATTAGTGATAATTAATTGTCCCCCATAATGGGTGCTCTAATGGAAATCCATACTTGAGTAAGGCTCATTTGGATCACCTTTATCATATAGAAATCCACTAATGCAAAAATTGCTTTGCATAAAAATCTCTTTAGGTTGGACCATAGTCATCACTGCTAATATCAACTACTTCCACACATGTACAAATAACACCTCATCTAGGACTCCATATAAGGAATATAAGCCAAGATTACTTCTAAAAAGTTATTTCAATCTTCTATAGTCACATAAGATAAGACTTGAAAGTATAGATTTCGTTTTTATAGAATACATCACCTTATTTAGAAACTTTAATTTTCCTTTAGACCAGCTAATTTTTGTCATGAAAAGAGTTTTCATATGGACCAATTTATAAAAATATCCATTACAAAAATCCAAGAGTGCCTATACAAATAATAGAAGAAAGAAGATATCATGAAATATTAGATCTTCATGTATAAGGTGCATCAATAGCCCAAAGAAGGAACAGGGATTGACTAAAATATATTCTAAGTTATTTTTTTTATGTTTCCTAAAGAATCAAAACCTATTGCAAATGTTTTTTTTTTTTTAGTGAAAAAACCCATGTGGGGCCGCCTTGGTCTGAGAGACCACGAACAGGGGGTTCTATACCTTCAAAGTCACCCAAGAGTCACACCCGACCCTGCCCGCACCAACATTATCAATTGGATTTTGGGTACCCAATTCAGCTTTTTGGTAGGGTGGAGATTTGAACCTAGGACCTCCCTTGGAGGATTGCCCTCTCCTCTCCAACTCACCTACAACACCTGGGTAAACCTATTGCAAATGTTACAAATCCAACTATATCTTCCATAAATTTAGACCAAATATTATGATTGCATAATATATGGTAAATTTTCCCTTTTGAACTAGGGTAATAGGATTAGAGAATTAGTTTACACAATCCATTCCCTAACAATGCAAATGGTCCTTGAACTAATTCACTAATGTGAAGAGCTCAAAAAATTGTGCGATTTGTAAAAATAATATAGGCTCAAAATGCTTCCATTTTAAAAATTATGGCCTCTAGAATATTTTCTCTAGTATCCTCAAAAATGGAAAACTTAACCTCACAAACCTTAGAAAAATAACATCCAATCCCAATTTTATGTGATATGATTGGATGAAAAGGTATTATATGGTAAAAAAGCATATTTTGTGGCAACAAAAATGCCATGTCAGCTGTCACATCAATCATATGTCTTCCAACCAAATATTCCAATGAGCTTGAGGTGAATCAAACTTAGGATACCCAAATTCTAAAACCTTCATGCCAACCAATCCACCAACACATGTGTTAAGGCTTGGCAGCCATTTCACTTTACAAAAGGAACCAACTCCCCAAAAACCATGGTCAATTGAGTAAAAAAATTATTACGAGGATTCAAATGTGTGATAAGCCATATCTAAGACCCTTCTACTAATCACTAAAGACACAACCATGGTTGAGAGGAGGTCCTCAATTTCTCCTTGAAGTACATAATCTAACTTGGTAAAATGAATGACAGTGAAAAAATAAGGAGATATTGGTTTTGAACCCACTACATTATTCACCCAATACACACACCATCTCTTATATGATCACCTTGCCAAACCTCCCAATAGGTCAAAAATATATCATAGTACTACCACTATTATGTTTATTCTACAAAAATGAAACAAAAAATAAAGGGCCCAAATCAAACCTATGAACACCCTGAGCATAATGACTTAGCAATTACCATCTATCTTGGAGCCTTCTATCTAAGGATGTCATGTTAAACATGATAAATATGAACCAAAATTTCACAAAAAATTCATGTGCATGCTTTTAAAATTCTTGATAAGAATAAAGTAAATAGTGGAGAATGCACAAAATTCCTAGAATAGTTGGAAGAATAAATGCATATGCATGAAAGATATCCTCTTTGCCTCTTGTGCCAAATACATTTATGAAGCTTTCAAGAATAATTTACCCTAAGTTTTGGAAGAAGAATTGGAGGCTCCAAACTAAATTTCTACATGACCAAGTGATGCTACTCCATACCTAATTTGATATCATGTTGGGTTTCACACCTATTTCCAAAAATGAACATTAACAATCTATCTACTCAAATGTTATACAAAAAGCATAAAAATGACGAAAAAAAGAAAGATATAGTGAGAATATTTAGACACCATAAATAATTACTATAGTATCTATAGATAAGATACATAACACCAATATAATGTATGGAGTGGTGGGGGTATTTATACCATTACCAAAACCCAAATACATAAATATGTTTAACCTAAGCTAATATAACAAGAAGGCTTTAGGTTAATTACAAGTTTATAAGTTTATAATCTTATTATGTAAATCCTATGGAAACCATGTCCCATAGGATTTACATAATAAAATAATACAACAAATTATATACATTTATACAATGTTTGCTCACATGTTAGGGACTTAAATATTATTATTTAATTAAACATTGGGTTTAATAATTAATTAAATTATTTAGGTTTTAATTAAAGTTTGTAAGGCTTTGATTGATTAGGTTTCTAAAAATTTTGTTAGGATTTGAATTTTTTAGGCCTATCTTGTTGTTAGGCTTATATTTTGCTTTGCTCCTAGTTTTGGGCCAATGATTTTACCCATTAATAGTTTTGTAAATGTATAAATATATGTTTGATATCAATGCAAATAATCAAACAAGTATTGTGGAACTCTTATCCCATATCATCTGGCATCATAACAACCTAATAATTCATGGGTCACTTTTGTTTAAGGTATAATGTTGTCTAATCAAGATCCTTACAAGTATCTCTCTAAAATATTTGGCATAGCGATCCAAAGAGCTTTGTGCTAAGATAATGGTGACCATGTCAAATATGGATGACATGGACTAAAACTGAGATCTTCGTAGTTGAGGACTCTAAAAAAATTGTTGAAGAAGAATATTCTTACTACAATGAGGTATTTTCTAATGAAGTAGCACTTATATTTGAACCATGATTTATGGTCCAAAATTGCATCGTCTTACCATTAAAAATTGTTGCAAGTTTTCAAATGGATGTAGACATTGTTAATGGCTAGCTAAATTGGCCCAATTTTCTCATGGCTCTATTGCCTCTATATTTCGGGCTGTTGATCTATGTCTATTCTAGGCTCAAATGTTTGTAGTGTAATTGGCAAGGTTTGAGTCAAGGTGGTCTCTCAAATTTTGAAGGTCTACTCCTATTGTTCCTTTCATCCCAAAATGGTCATGGCAGCTACAAATTATCTAGACCATACTCATTTACGCTAATTGTGTGAGAGCAATAAGGAGGTAACCTCTAAGATATTTATTTTATGAGTGGCCTTGAGTGAGTTAAAGGGATCCTTGGAGCAATGATATCATCAAAGAAAGAGAAGGGGATTTCTAAGCGAAGCTCCTCCACCATACAACTTTCCATAGGGATTTAAACATGGAAGCACATTTCCATTTATTCCCACATCATGTTTGTCTCCTATTCTATGATATCAAAAGTGGTCATATGCACTCTACCCTGATTATCCCTATGGCCCTAACTACCTTGACTCTTTCCCTCCTTCAAATCAGCATATGCACCTCAAACGTGTGCCTTGCTTGCATGTAAAATACTTGTTTGGACTTCCATTGATCTTAAAAATAGTCACTCTACTAACTGCTCCATATGGCATTATCATGTGTCAAATACCTGAATGTCTACCCTTATTGCTTATCTATCACCCCAAACTCATCTATATCTCATCTCATAAAAAGCATCATCGATTTGAAGTGGCCCACCACTCTACTCAACACCTATCCTTGGTACCATCATTGCACCATGTTCTATAGATCTATATCTTGACATTGTCCCTAAACCCGTCTTCTACCAATTGGTCCATATACATTCCTTGGGGTGACTCCTTTCCATGTTGACGTAGCACTGTCACTATGATTCTGTCACTTGTTGTAGCACCACCTATTCAAGTTTGTTTCCTCTAGAATATTTCAACCTTGAGAACCCTGGTTGACTACCTCCTTGGCCACCATAGGCCCTCTCTCTATCCTCCATCATGCCAACTTCTATAGCTCTAGTGTGGCCCCTTCAATTTCCACAGACTCTACCTTTGGAATGAACTCGAGGTTATTTAAAATCTTGATGGTAAAAAATAGCTCAAGGTGACTAAATTTATGTAAAATTTAAAGGTTAACCCTTTCAAAACTCTAATTTTAAAAAAATAACATATTTGAAAGAATATTCCCACTAGGTTATTTTTGGAAGGAACAACCTCCCCTTAACATTTTGTTGTTTGACGAGCCTTTGTTTTTAACACAAATCGAAGCACCTCCATATTATGAGTATAACCTTAATTAAACTCATATAAAAGCTCTTTCTAATCATAATCTAGTGATATCAATATTTTGAGTTTTGTGAAGACCTGTTCTGGCTACTAAAGAATCAAAGTTCAAGTAGTCCATCTTCTAGTTTTTGTTCTTCTCAAGCTTTTATCCTCCACCTTTTGTACACATTAGAGTCCAATGATTTTTTGGTTAGGAGGAGTTTTATGTAATTAAATATTATTAATTAATTAAGCATTAGGTTTAATTAATTAATTAAATTAAATAGGTTTCCAAAATGTTTTGTCAGGCCTATCTCTTTTTCAAGTTCATCTTCTACTCTGCTCCTAGTTTTGGGCCAATGGTTTTATCCATTAGTGGTTTTGTCAATGCAAATAAATATATTTGATATTAGTGCAAATAATCAAACAACTATCTTGGTACTCTTGTCTCATATTACTATAATATTATACAAGATTACCTCATATAATGTTGGCCTTGACCATAAGTTAGGTTACACTTTTAAAAAAATTCAATTTAATTTCCCATATTTTCATTTTTAATCTTTCTAAAACATATTAAGTACACATAAAACTATTAAAAACTATATTTTTTTAAACTATAAAAAATTAATTGGTGTGAAGCATACCAAAATAACTTCCACTTGAAGTACCAAATAAGAAATGTACAATTCAACCAATAATAATTACAAGCTTTTAACAATTCTTATTCAAAATTATAAATTATAAGAGGTTATATATATATATATATATATATATATATATATATATATATATATATATATATATATATATATATATATTATCCATTACCAAAGATAAAATGTGGATGCTATAGCTTTTCACATTATTTGTATTTAATAAGTTTAAAATAAATATACATATGATTTATTGTACCATGAAAAATATGGGATTATAGCTTCCATCATCGATCTAACAAGTAAGGGCTATCCAATTAGATAAAAAATATATATAAATTTTTAGTAATCATTTTTTTTTTTTTTAAGAATTTGAAAATTTTATATTAAAATAAAATTATTTACAAGTTGGGATGAGACTCCTCCCATCCTTAGCCAACAAGAGCACTTGTTTCCTCCTTTTAACTTTCCAACAAACTTCCATAACTCTAAAGCCCAAGATCCTAAGAACTAACCACTTTTGGTTACAACACTAAAAACAAATCTACATTGGAGCCAAATCTCCTAAACCATATATCTATAATGCTTGTCAAAATTAGCCAAACTCTGGATTTGCTCACCAACTTGCCTAATTCTCGCATATTCAATAGCCATACCATTGTGCCACTAAACCCCTACCTCCTTCTTCGTACTTGTCTTCGCAAAGATGTTTACCACTATATTTAGAGATCTACCCACATAAATTGGGATCACATTGTTCTATTCCCTACACACCTCTTTAATTTAGGTGGAAAGAATCCTCAACTTCCATATCTTCAAAGCAAATTTCCTCATGCAATCCAGAGCTCCTACCAAGATTTGATAATTTGAATATATGATTATCCTCCTATAATCATATCTACTACCCAGATAGTAGGTGATTTGATAGCTAAAGCTTCTACTTCATTATTTTTTATCTTTCCCAAGCTCTACAATTTTCAATAAATCATTGTTTCAACATGATTCCTGCAAACTACTATAATTGTAGCTCTACTTGGATTACCTTTTAAAATTCCATTAATATTTATTTTAATCCAGCATTTTGGGGGTGTTTTCCAACTCGCTCTATCCTACCTCTCTTGCACTTCAACTTATTTTTTCATTTCCCCTATATCAGTTTGAATTTGCTCAAAATGACCTACTAGACATCATCCAAGGATGAAAAGGTTTCTCTAAAATTTATATTATTTCTCTCCAACCATAGTTACCACAAAATTAATTTTTAAACTAAGCTTTCACCAAATATGAAGAGCTTTATATTTAAATCAGCCCCTCTTCCATCTTTCCCAAATATTAATCTGGTTTAGGTCACCATTTGTATATATTTTATAAGCTAAACACCATCTCTCCCATTTTTGGAAAATGAAAGGGCACTCAAACATCAAATGTCATATTTTTCCTCAATTTTTTAGCATAAAATATGCTAGTATGGGTCAACTATTTTCCTTTATCTTATATTATAAAAAATATTCCATTGTGCATGAAGTATTGGGAAAATAAGTTTATTTTTTACTAGCCCTTAAATTGCCAAATCTTTCTCCAATCCTTAACTTTATATGCATGAGGAGGAGGTTCTAGAATGATCTTTTCGTACCTATCCTTTACCATTTAGACTATAAAGCTCACATAGCCCCAAGCTAATTCATTCTCCTCATCCCTACCTATGAGAAATATTTTTGCTAATATTTTAGTCATGACAAGTGTCAATTATATAAGGATTGGAATTGGCCACTCATCTAACTTCTTAAGTTGCTTAAATGTATAATCCCCAATTGACTGGTGTTGAAATACCTTTCAATATTGATCCAACCCCTACTTTCCATGGTTATTTTTACTGGTTTATTTTTTGAGAATTTAGTAATCATAGGTGGGTATTGATCCCAAAAATCTATCCAAAATTGTGTCTTATATTCTCTCCCTACTTTCCAAAATAATCCATATTTCACTACTTGAGATCCTAGATTTAGATCCTAACACACTAGGACCCCATTAACATCCAAAGAGAAATAATACACCTCATTTGGATTCACTTGTTCCAAATATTTACTAGTTAAAACACTACTGAATAAAGAAGTTGGTTGGGAGATCCACTTGTAGTAAAACTTTCCATCCAAAGCTTTATTATTTATCTCTGATATCCTTAAGCCTAAACCTCTCTTTATCTTGGATTGACTTACTTTCTTCCAACCTATCAATGCTCATTTCCTCTCTTCTTTTACTCCTCCCAATAAAAAAACTGGCCATCTTGTCCAACTCTTTCCATATAGTATGTGGGGCAATAATGATATAAAATTTATATATTGGAATGGCCTAAATGACTAACAACAAAAAAATTAATCTAATCCCAAAGTTTAACCATTTATGAGATCAATGGTTAACTTGTTCTTTTATATGGTCCAAATTATTCCTCCATACAACTATCTTCATTTTTTTTAAAATGCAAAGAGATCCCCAAATAGACCATTGGGAAAGAAGTCCTTGTGAATCCCAAGATCTCTAAAATTTTATCCTCAAGCATTTAATCAAGATTCAAGAATATTATTTGGATTTCTTGTTGTTGATGACTTGGTTTATGGCCCTAAGATAAATATTAAGAAAATATTTGATCATTATTTCTTCCCCAGGGTTGGCCATTCCCATAAATCCTATGTCATCCATAAATTATAGGTGATTCAAAACCTTCTCACCCACATTGATACCTGTGAGAAACACCTATTGTCTTCTCCTCAAAATAAGTCTTCCAAGCCTTCAACCAATATGATAAAAATATAAGGAGAACAAGGATCTCCCTTATGAAGGCCTCTGGTGGCTCCAAATGGTGGCAAGGAAAGACCTTTTATTAACATTGAGTATGTCAGAATAGATATGCAACTCATGATCCACTCTATCAAATCCTAAGAGAAGCCAAAGCCTACCATCATCCTTGAAAAGATGCTTCACTCTACCCTATCATAAGCCTTTGACATATCTAATTTTATTAATAATCCTCTATTACCAAATTTTTGCATTGAGTGGATTACCTCTTGAGATAGTACCACACCATCTAATATCTACCTACCCTCTATAAAATCCCCTTGTTCTGAAGAGATAATGTTGTCTACGAGATATTTTAGCCATCAACCATTACCTTCATGATTATTTTCTATATGGCATTGCATAAGGTAATAGGTTTATAGTCTAAAATATGCACCCCCTCCTCCTTTCTAGGAATTAAGGTAGAAAAATTTTTGATTTAATGATTTAAGAATTCTTTTACTACCCCTAGACTCCTTTATAAGAACCATTACATCCTCCTCCAAATTTCCTAGAAGGTCTAGAAAAAATCAATTAGGAATCCATATGGACTTGGTATTTTCCTTACTCATTCCAAAGACTACCTTCTTCAACTCCTATCTATCAAAGGGTTTAATTAGGGCCTGGTTTTTTTTCTTCAAAGATGATAGAGGGTATGACAACAAGAACTTTTTTTTGAGCCTCTTCATCTTGCAACATCTCTTCTATAAATAATTTAACAAAATAATCCATTGAATGGAAATGCATATCTAGGATCGTATCAAAGGAGATTTCATTCCCATCCTAAAGAGCTTCCATCTTGTTAGTCTATCTCCTAGCACAAACAACCCAATGGAAACTTTTGGTGTTTTAGTTACCTTCTAGTAACCATGTGATACTTTCTATCTATTTCTAATAGATCTTCTCTTGGTTTTCAATGTCCTCAACTACTTTACGTAACTCACCATCCTCTTCTTTGAGCTACTCTATAGTTGTTCCTTCCTTGAAGAGTTTTTGTACCTCATTCCATTAGATCACCTCCATCATTTTAGTTGATCCTTGACATAATGAAGTTTTTTGTGGAATCTAAACATTGTTGTCCTATATGTCAGGCATTTCTCTTCCCATCATTGTGGGATTTTATTATGAAATTCCTCCTTTTGTAACCAAAAAAAATTAATTCTAAACAATTTTTAGTGTTGCACTATCTTGATCCCCCCTCCAATGGAATCGGGAAGTGATTTGATATTGAACCCTCCAAAATTTGAAGTACTAGATTCTATTTCACAAAATCCTGCTCTAAAACCAAAAATGATCTAAATTCACCTTCCTACTTTGTGGCTCCCTCCTCATATTGGTCCAAGTATAGCTAGTTCTAGGACATTTAATATTCACCAAGTGTAATGCATGGAATTGGGTAATCATAAGTCGATCCTTTGAGTCCAAAATTGGAGTTCCTATCCATGATATTTTGAGGATAATTTAGCATTAAATCCTCAAAAACAATCTAATCTAACTCATCCCTTGGGACTCTCATATTATGCACCACTTTATATTGATGAATTTGACCATCTCATCGATCCCATGAGACCATCTCATCTTATGGATCACTTTTTGAGACAAGTAAGTCTATTGTTCTCATCAATCTCCAAGTGGTTAGTTTATCTTCTTGAGATGTTATTAATTCCTTATTTAATTTTCTACCCACTCCCTAAGATTTTATATTCTTTGATCTCTTCTCCACCTAGTTGATCCCTAGAATTGGATTCTCTCTATTCTTTGTTTCCAAACCCATTATGACATCCTTTACTATCGACTACTCCTAGTTATGCATTATCAATTCCCTTGTCATCTCTAATTGTGGAAACTCACTAGACTCTATTACCTACTCTAGGATAGGAGGAATTTAAAGAGGAGCTTGAACATGACTATTATTTTCTTCATTATTCCCATCCACTTCTTCCATGAGTTGTTCTTCTTTCTACTCCGCCAGTGTCTTAAATATCTCATACCTATTTGAGGGCTTGGGCTAGGTTTGATCTTTGCCATATTTTTTCTTTTACCTCTTTTATTATGTTGCTCAAAACCATCTCCCTTTGCTTCTTCTTGAGAATTTTTGGCTACTTCATTAGTGACTATAGACTTACCCTCCTTAGAAATATTCAACATTCCCAAAGGAGCCCCCATTTCTATGATCATATTATTTTGGTAGGACCAAGTCAAATGTTCATATTTGTGCAAAATATACATCTAAAGGGCAATATTTCATAATCCAGTTGTTGAATCCAAGATATTCTTGCAAGTTGGAATTCCACCTCTATCGAAAGATACTAGTTGAGATCCATTTCAATGAATAATATAGCATTAATAGTGAAAGCACGAGATTCCGGAAGCAAAAGGAAAACTATAATTATGCAATATAAGACGAAATGTAACGCTTTAATCCTATGCACAAAAACAAGGAAAGGAGATAAATTGGAGACGAAAGAAAAGATGTAAGGAAATCACAGACCTCTTTATTCAAATTTCTTATCCTCGGTTACATAGACGTCTCCTCCCTTTTTAGGGGCTAGGAGCGTTAAATTGGTCTTTGTTACAATTTGTGACTTAGTCTTCCTCCTTCCGCATGCCCACGTTTGGAATGGGCGGGCCAAATGTTGCCGCCGCTTGCGTTGGTAAGGTAGACTCCTCGCCGCTCCTCTAATGCCGCAACTCGCACTCAAAGAAACAAACAAGAAAGTCAGTAGCACCCGTGTATGAAAAATAAAAGATGAATCTAACGATGGTTGAAATGAATCTAAATGAAATGAAAAACTTGACAAAAGCATAAACATGAAACTAAAAGAAATACCACGATTATGAAAGCACAAATCGCCAGTAAGTGAACTAGCAAGACTTCGTCGCTCAAAATGCTCCTTCTCTGTATATCCTTTTTTTGGGTGAGAAAACTCACCGTTTTTATAGACCCAAGGGGTCTTTTTGAATTAACATGCAAAAGTGTTTCTTTGCATGAATGCTTTTGTTTGTGAAGAGAAGACTTCTTCTTGATCAAGGGCTTCTTAACTTCCTCTGTGCATGTCTTTGCATGTTTTAGCAAAGCTCACTTGCACTCCCATGCAATGAAGGGATAGCTAAGTGGCAAATCTGAGTTGTCTTAAAAATCTTACTCTCCTTCCCATGCAGTGAAGGGAAAGTCAATTGGCAGATGTGTGTTGTCAAAAGAACTCACTCGCACTCCTATGTCATGCATGAAAAGCTGAGTGGTAGTTCTGAGTTGTCATGCGCTGAGGTCTGAATTTTTGCTGGTCAAACCTGGCATTCGTCCCACCCCGGAGCGAGCGCTAATAATCGTCCCTGGGTGAAACGAGTATAAATCCATACTCGTCCTCGGGTAGGACGAGTACAAATTCGCACTCGTCCCCGGGTGGGACGAATAAGAAATAAAGTGTCTAAAAGGTGCCAAACTGATTTTTGACTTGCAAACTCGTCGTGTAAGTGGTTAGAACCACTCGTTTAACCTCTCGGGGGCTACCCCGGGGCCATGTGTGTCAATGTGATCTATGCTTGTGGTCACATAATTGGATTGGTGATGTTTTGGTGTCTACGGATGCCCCTTTTTGGGAAGCGTTGTGCAAGGCGCAGCGCCGAGCAAAAATAGATAACCAAAGCACTAATGATTAGGGTTTCTCAAGTAACCTAACCAACTCTTGATGCCCCAAGTATGGAAAGGGCATGCATTCTTGAATCCTTGCTTCTGACGAGCTAAGGAATTTGATTTCAAGTATTAACCTATTTTGGTGAGGTGTGACTTGAGCTTGGACATTGATCAGCCATGAATAGGCAAAGGGCGCAACCTTTTATCCATGGGGGAACCTTGTGTTCATGCTTCGGGAATGCCAAGTGTTTAATCAAGTTTGTGATAATTGCTTGTTTGCTGCCCCAAGCAGGAGCGTGATTGTCTTTGTCAATGATTCTTTGAATGCATGCCATTGCCTTGATTGGGTGTGTGTTTGTTGATTGGTGACTTAAGTGTGACTACCCCCTCAAGCGACGAATCGATGAAGGAATGACTGACATGAGAAAAGCGACGAGTCGCTTGACCCAAGATGACTTAAGTGAGGGTGCCTTTAGATGTTGTCCGTTGAATGCGCGAGCAATTTCTCGATTTTTTTTGGACCTATTTTTGGTGGGTGTGAACCCATTTTGGGATGCCATTTGGGGGTAACATTGGCGAAAATCCATCTTCCCGTGGAGCGGTCCGGCTATGGTAGCCTTCTTGGGGAGTAGGATAACGACAAGGTAGACCCCGACATCAATTTTCTAATGCGAAGAGGTTAAGTGCAAGAGCACTTTTTTTTTTTTTAGCAATTTTTAGTGTTTTTGTTGGCATTTGTCATTTTTATATTTTGGTTGTTTTGTTGTGTTTTGTTTGTTTTTTTTTTTGGCGTGTTTTTATGTATGTGTTTGATGTATGCAGAGGCGATTATGAATGTGATGTTTCTAATTTGTATGATGTATGGATATGGAATGAATGAAATGAGTTGTTGATGATGTGTCGATGCACCATAGACTTGTACAAGATTTGACCGACTTGCTATACTAATGGGATGACTTTGTGGAATGACTTTGCATGTGAAAACTTTGTTTTTGTATTTTGCATATATTTTGATGGTGATGTACGGAATAAAATGTGACAGCTTGTTTTTAAAATGTAGTTAAGCTTTTCTTAGATTCAGATATTTTAACTAACTAGCCAAGACTGTACATTTATCTCGCAAGACTTTTGAACAAGGTATAAATTCGACTTGAATTTAACCAAGTTATTTCACATCCCCGTGTGTGCAATTGAGTTCATTTATGTGGTATTCATCAGGATACCGCCAATGCCAGATGGGCTTTCAACCGAACTCGTACCGAGGATCACCTAATTAGCTCCACTAACTCCTTGTATTGTGTTTGGTTAGATTAATCTGTGATGCTATCTAGGATACCATAAGCTAGCTCATCCACATGCAAACATTGATCTACACACAAGTTAATGTGACAGATATATCGTCATGCGGGAGGTTTACTATCGGTGGACCGATAGGCTATCAACCAAACCGGTATTGAAGCTTGCCTCATGACCCGTCGAAATGCTGAGAGTTCCAGGGATTCAAGTTCGACTCCCTTCTTTTCTTCAATTGTATTGGGATACTTGCTCTTTATAGTGATAAGATCACTGTTTATTTTGTTTTATTGATGTTTTTTTTTTTTTTTTTTGAGCAAGGGATTTGAATATGGAGTGACGAGAATCACTATTGTTTGTGCCTTTTGATGTGTGCACTGTAAGATGTCAAATTTTAGTGTTTTGACGTTTTGCAAATTTTTGATGTTTTTGCAACTTTTGAGAACTTGGGATTCATGGGGAATTGGGTAGGGAGGATTCTTGTCCTTTTGCCAACTCTCAAGCATTCCTAGGGTCATTCGCACAGGGGGATAAGCAAGATAGCCGTTTCGCTTATGGTAGCCGGGATTACGGTGCAGGTTTCATCTTTCGTCCACACAACTTAGGAATTATTTTATGTGTGTTAATTTGTGTTGGGATGCTACGTAACAAGGTGTGATCCAAGTAAAACTTTCCCGTGTAAAATCTGCTTAACTGTGTACAGTTTTTGGCTAGAAATTTAAAGACATCTGAATGACGAAAACCCTATATACATTAGGAAACAACTGACTATGCTAAAAATGGTCGTAGTGTTATGCTGGATGTATGCATTTATGCACATGGATGTGATGTGGAAAATGATGGAATTGCCAAGTAATGACAACCTATGGTGCTTTTGACTTGTATGACCTAGCAAATGTATAATGTATGGATGCAATGCCTAATGCAACCTATATTTTTGTATTTTGATTTTTATGAGAATGCATGGAATGGAAATGCAAATGTTTTTGTGATTTTGATTTTTTTATGAGAATGCATGGAATTGAAATGCAATTTTTTTTGTGATTTTTGATGATTTTATTGTTATGCATGGAATTGAAATGCAATTGTTTTTGTAATTTTTGATGATGTTATTAGTATGCATGGAATTGAAATGCAAATGTTTTTGTGATTTTGATTTTTGTGTTGTTTTTGTTGATTTTTGAATACTTATGTTGACCAAGCAGTTATGGTAACGCTTGGAGCTTTTGGGTTGACCAAGCGATTGTGGTAATCCTTGGAGCTTTTGGGGTGACCAAGAGATTGATAATCCTTGGAGCTTTTGGGATGACCAAGAGATTGCGATAATCCTTGGAGCTTTTGGGATGACCAAGAGATTGCGATAATCCTTGGAGCTTTTTGGGGTGACCAAGAGATTGCGATAATCCTTGGAGCTTTTTGGGATGACCAAGAGATTGCGATAATCCTTGGAGCTTTTGGGATGACCAAGAGATTGCGATAATCCTTGGAGCTTTTGGGATGACCAAGAGATTGCGATAATCCTTGGAGCTTTTGGGGTGACCAAGAGATTGCGATAATCCTTGGAGCTTTTTGGGATGACCAAGCGATTGCGATAATCCTTGGAGCTTTTGGGATGACCAAGAGATTGCGATAATCCTTGGAGCTTTTGGGATGACCAAAGGGATTATGGACATCTTTGGAGCATTTGGTTTGACCAAAGGGTTTATGGACACCTTTGGAGCATTTGGTGTAACCCACTGGCTCTTCAGGGAATAGAGGTACCCCCAGCGTGATGATCTCTGTAGGAATTGGCACGAATGGATCGGCCTTATGCACGGATAGGAGGGCAAGGTCTGCCTTCGGCACTGATGGTGCTATGATATCTCTGGGTGGAAGGTGCTCGCGATCTTCCCAAAGGAGTGGGATCAACATGTGATGCCAGTGGGCTAGGTCTATGCGCCACTCATGCCCTAGTCTTATGCCTAGTTGGGCCATTAGTTCGTCATGGGTGACAGGGTGATTGTGCCGTCGTGCATGATTGAGATAAGCCATCTCAGTTCATCTTCGTAATCATTGTCGATGATCCAAAGGCCCTCGTTGGCCCCGATAGCTATCTGCGACACGCTAAGCTCGTTCGGCTCGAGCAGATTGACATGGTCCCGATGGGGTTGTTCTGCGCTTTGCGGGGGGACCGGATTTTCTGGCAATGGCACGGGCTCGATGGGAGCCTCCAAAGGGAGTAATGTTAGGAGAATTTTGTGATGCTCATCCATGGGGACCACCTCGTGAATTAGTGATGTCGGACTCGAATGGGTCCCATGGCACTATTGCATATGCTGACTCGTCTTTGGCGAGAGAGTCAGGCTTATCAGAATCTGGTGATTCTAAGATATGGAAGACCTCATCATCAGGTAGCTCTACAACCAGGGGTTGATCCTCTTTGAGAGGAGTTTCACGTGAGTTGGGCTTTTGTGGCCCCAAAATCTTGGTCTCTACTGACTCTAAGTGCTTGGGCAATGCATTGCTTGTATCGAGGGATTGGAGCTCCTCCTGTTTGATTTGTTCCCATTGCAAGTTGTGGGAAACTTGATGCCTTGAGAGGGATGACCGAATAGCACCCCCATGCTTTGGTATTTCATTTTGGTCCACTCTTTTTCTAGCTCAGGTTCCTCAGAGGCTTCTTGAAGAATTTTTGGGGGTGGTCCATGAACCTGGGTGGGCGCCTGAAGAAGGCACCCGTCATTGGTCTTAGGATTGGCCTCCCGCTCAAGTCTAGGAGGCGTCGAGGGCAACATTTGATAAGGTCGTAGAGACCTGTCTTGCACCCAGCTTGTGTTTCTCATAATGTTTTGTCTTATGCATGCGAGGGGTTGGAGTCTTCGCCGCATAGTGTGTTGTAACAACTCATCCTCCCGGCATCGAAGGCACTCTTGATTTAAAAGATATTGTTGCTCTAACCGTTGTTGTTCCAGCTCAAGTATCGTGAGTTGCATCCGACGTGCAATATGCTTGGCAGATTCTAAGATAGTTGGTCCTGCTGTCTCATGTCTAGAAGGCCTAGATGCCTCTCCTAGATATCTATCTCGGTCATGGTGATCCGAGATCTCTATAGGTCGCCTCCCTCTCTTGGGGGTAGCGGCATTCCCCCCAGGCTTTGGCCTCAATAGGTGATCCTGAAAGCTAGCAATTGCGGAGGCGTATTGCTCCCGCGATGTATATTGTTCTTGAGGAAGATAAGGATTTTCCTCGTGCCCCCTTTTGTAAGTGAAAGAGGAATGGGTAGAGTTGGCTCGCCCCGCCTGAGGAGCCTTGTGCTCTGGATTTGTCCTTGTAGTCCTGACAACTAGAGGGGGTGAAGGAGGGATAGTGTAATCATGTGGTTCCTCCCGTCGAACCCTATGTTGACCTAGCGCTTCATTGCGAGATGACCACTCATAGCAAGCATCTAAGGGAGCTCTCCTACGGATGTACCCCTCATGGGAGGGTGCGTGTTGGGTGCTATGCTGAACAGGAGTGCCCCTAGAAGAGGTGCCCCTATAGTCCCTTTCTGTTAAGGTGTGGAGGGGACTGCCTTGTGTGTTAGGTCACCAAGGTGGTATGACTAAATCCTGGGGATTGTAACGGAGGTGACTCGTGCTTCTTTGGACATTCTCCACAGCGTCTGCCCGTGAGTGGGCTTGACTACGGGTGAACACCATGGCGATGTCTCTCTAAAAACCCTAAAAATTGAAATGAGTCAGATGGGGCCCAAAATCGGTGTGCGCATCCCTCTTATAGTAGATAAGACAAAAATGAAGTCTCAAGTCCTAACTCTAAATACATTAGGAGATATTGACATCCGAACGACTCAAAAAGTGTAAAAAAATGCGTGCCCAATTTTAAAACCTAATTTTGGGGCACTAGATGATGGAATTTGGCCCCGAAAACTGACTTTTCTGGGCAAATAGAATTCTAGGGAATTATATTTGTTTAAAATTATCCCAACTAACTCCCTGTAAAATTTCAAGTCAATCGGAGCTACGGTTGAGAAGTTATGGCCCCGGCAAGATGCACTAAAATTTAGAGAAAAATATAAAATTTCCCATATTTTGTTGGATGGTCCTGCATCACTTATGGGCACCTTCAGGGTGCTTTTGGGTTGACCAAAGGGTTCATGGACACCTTTGGGGCATTTTGGAGTGACCAAGCGATTGCGGGAATCCTTGGAGCTTTTGGAGCGAGTGACAAAATGCGTAGATTTTTATCTTTGTTTATGATTTTTTTTTATTTTTGATTTTTTTTTGTCTAAACAGTAAAATAGCATACACACACAAGCAATGTTTATCTCTTTTAAAGATTAATAGTGTGCCCTAAATCTGGTTTAGTGTGTTTTTGTTGTTTTGTTTTGTTTTTGTAGGTTTTGAAGAACGTTTAAATGCATTATGACGGCTCATATAACTCCCAAAATGGTCGCCCCTTCAATATACCAACCAAGCCGATATACCAACCTCTCTATATACCCGCCCTTACGAGAGGGAGACTATAGGTACGTGAGAGCAGATGGTACGTGGTACGTAGGCGGTACGAAAGGGGGATTGTCCCGTTAATGGCACCTACCATAGAAGACTTATCCTCGCGCGCATGGGAATCACCCCAGCTGACACTCGGTCAGCTTTCATCAAGATTTACGCCTAACAACAGTTGACAATCGGGGAATGGATGCAAAGCTAAGCCAAGGTGGTGATGAACCCACCGTTGGTCTTGCTCAAGGGTTGGGGTCTTACGACCAACGCCTTGGTTTAAAATGTAACGTGATGTGTGGGGTTCGTTTTAATTTTGCAAAATTGAAACAAGCAAACGAAAAGAAATCTTTCCCTAAGCCATACAAACTGAAAACCAGAAAATAGAAAAACAAAAATTTAACAGAAGCTGTAAAAAACAACCCCTACCTCTTCTCTGCCTAATCGAAAGTTTCTGATTTTGCTCTGAAAATTGCACAGAACTATAATCGTCCCTGGGTGAGACGAATAACAGAACCGTAATCGTCCCAGGGTGAAACGAATAGTTTATTCGTCCCGGGGTGAGACGAGTAAAAATTTTGTAATCGTCTCAGGGTGAAACGAATAGTTTATTCGTCCCGTGGTGAGACGAGTAAAAATTTTGTAATCGTCACTTGCAGAGACGAATAACAGTCTGATGTTGAAAAACAGGTACCTGTAAAAAAAACAAGCAATTTAGATCAGTAAGTTAACCTAAAAAAAAAACAGAGGACAGAGGTCCCACCGTGATCGCCATTGAAAGCACGAGATTTCGGAAGCAAAAGGAAAACTATAACTATGCAATATAAGACGAAATGTAACGCTTTAATCCTATGCACAAAAACAAGGAAAGGAGATAAATTGGAGACGAAAGAAAAGATGTAAGGAAATCACAGACCTCTTTATTCAAATTTCTTATCCTCGGTTACATAGACGTCTCCTCCCTTTTTAGGGGCTAGGAGCGTTAAATTGGTCTTTGTTACAATTTGTGACTTAGTCTTCCTCCTTCCGCATGCCCACGTTTGGAATGGGCGGGCCAAATGTTGCCGCCGCTTGCGTTGGTAAGGTAGACTCCTCGCCGCTCCTCTAATGCTGCAACTCTGCACTCAAAGAAACAAACAAGAAAGTTAGTAGCACCTGTGTATGAAAAATAAAAGATGAATCTAACGATGGTTGAAATGAATCTAAATGAAATGAAAGACTTGACAAAAGCATAAACATGAAACTAAAAGAAATACCACGATTATGAAAGCACAAATCGCCAGTAAGTGAACTAGCAGCACTTCGTCGCTCAAAATGCTCCTTCTCTGTATATCCTTTTTTGGGTGAGAAAACTCACCGTTTTTATAGACCCAAGGGGTCTTTTTGAATTAACATGCAAAAGTGTTTCTTTGCATGAATGCTTTTGTTTGTGAAGAGAAGACTTCTTCTTGATCAAGGGCTTCTTAACTGCCTCTCTGCATGTCTTTGCATGTTTTAGCAAAGCTCACTTGCACTCCCATGCAATGAAGGGATAGCTAAGTGGCAAATCTGAGTTGTCTTAAAAAGCTTACTCTCCTTCCCATGCAGTGAAGGGAAAGTCAATTGGCAGATGTGTGTTGTTAAAAGAACTCACTCGCACTCCTATGCCATGCAAGAAAAGCTAAGTGGCAGTTCTGAGTTGTCATGCGCTGAGGTCTGACTTTTTGCTGGTCAAACCTGGCATTCGTCCCACCCCGGAGCGAGCGCTAATAATCGTCCCTGGGTGAAACGAGTATAAATCCATACTCGTCCCTGGGTAGGACGAGTACAAATTCGCACTCGTCCCTGGGTGGGACGAATAAGAAATAAAGTGTCTAAAAGGTGCCAAATTGATTTTTGACTTGCAAAACTGCTGTGTAAGTGGTTAGAACCACTGTTTAACCTCTGGGGGGCTACCCTGGGGGCTGTGTGTGTTAATGTGATCAGTGTTTGTAGTCACATAATCGGATTGGTGCTGTTTTGGTGTCTACAAATAGTTGTGTTTCCTTCTATTGTGTCTCTAGAGGCACCCAAATATCTTCCTAGGAATTTACCAATTATTTTCAATACTTGCTTACTCCAAAAATCCACTGGAAGTGCATGCAATTGGACCCAAAATAGGATAGTAAAGGTTTCAATTTGGGGATCAAATCCTACTCTCTAGGGCTAAACAAATAATATTCTTGGATCGTGATTTCTATTTTTTAATTTGAACATCCTATTTATGTTGACTAGTGAGGAAAAATTAAAAATAAATATCCTTTACTAATAAACCACAAAGAAAACTCACAAAGAGGCTCCCAGTTCTGTCAAACCCATGAATGCAAAAATTTCAAGGACAAATACTCATGAATTTACAAATCAAGTCATGATTGGCTCTATATAAGACTAGTTCTTCTACTATACTCTGATCAATGACTATATTTCATTCAGTTTATGGTAAGCATCCATTGATCAATGACTATATTTCATTCAGTTTATGGTAAGCATCCATTGACTCTGTGAGGTGTTGATATTTTCCAATAGCTGCAAAGAGCATTTTTAGCATATTTTTTATGCTTCTTTAGTATCTATTTGAAATTTCTCTTTCAATAAATCTACAAATGAACTCTATCTATTTGAGAGAGAATATGAAGGTATTCCCATTGAGCCCTCTTAGAGCAACATTCTTGTCTTTTATTCCATAGCAACCAAAAAAAATAACAATATTTTTTTTATTTTATGGTTTACAAGAAATAGGAACATAAATAATTTCTATAATAAGATATTAGATGCATCCAATATAATTTATTTTTTACACATTAAAATAAAGTTTATTTTTTTTTTTGTTATCCATCATCTTGAATAAGATGTTAGATATAACACCCAATTTATTTTTCTTCATGCAAGTAAAACTAAATTTTACTCAAATGTAAGTGTCCATCATCTACAATAAGACATTGGACACAATGTCTGACATCTTAACGAATTTAAATATAAACATGGATAATTTATTGATAATTTATTTTATATTTTATATTCAAAATAGTTGAAAATCCAAGCAAATTACATGTATGCATGAATAAACAAAAATAGACTTATAACATAAAATAGGTCCAATATGCCTTTAAAGTATGAAAAACTTTATTATCCTTTGACCTTATGAAAAAATTCATTATCCTTTTACCTTGATGGCTTCAAGTTGCAAAGATATCTAACCTAACTTAATTTATTTGTTTTAACAACAATATTCTCAACCATAGTTTTCTTTTTAATATTTTAGTTTTTAATCTTGCCATTTAAACCTAAAAAAAAAATAGTTAAATCTTGTTTATCCAGCTACAAAAGAGGGTAAGTGATTTCCAAATTTGATAAGTTATTTAGAAAATATACTAATACTAACCCAAAACATACAATGGCATGTGTCTTATATTCATTCAATGAAAAAAATGTTAAATTCCCTTCTTTATTTTAGTGTAGAAGCTATGGCATTGTCTAAGTATAGTAAAAGTTAACTATTAAATTAATGAACTCAAAGATGTGCTAATTTTTTAATGTGAGTTGTAAGGAAGTGTAACACTCAAAATCAAATATCTTTAGATGCATGTATATTATATATTAGTATTGTTATACTCAATTTTAATATTTTGACATTAACATAATCTAAAACCTTATTTTACATTAAATATTAAAAAAATACAAAATTACTTATAATTGTATAAATTAAATACTTTGCATTTGTTACTGTATACTAATTATATGAATTTGAGTTTCTAAAATTTTTAAAATTTGTTTTGAAAGTTATTCAATTTAACAATATCATTTTACTATTCACATTACCACCACAAAATTTTATTATAGTTTGTTTTTTCTTCTTCTTCTTTTCAATTGATTATATGGGATTGAAACTACCCATCTATATTACATCATCACCACTTAGTGGTATTACAATATCTTGGATATTATACACGTATCACTTGTCAAGATTCAAAATTGTTCTCCTCCTTAAATGTTGAGGAAACTAGATCTCCTCCTTAAATGTTGAGGAATCTAATTGGTTGAACTAATGTTATTTGATATAACTTTAATTAAATAAATTTAATAGTTTTTAAGAAACATAATTATTATTAAATTTAAAATTTTACTTTTATATTGTAAAAATATAACTAAGAAATATATAGATAAAAATTCAAATATAAAATATATCCATATAATTATATTAATGTTGGAGAATATTACATTATTTGGTACATGCTAATGTACCTTCATGGTACAAATATAAATATGTAATATATTAGGGTGTGAGTCTATAGTTTAGGAGTGTGATTTATATTTCCCATTTATGTAAGTGTTCATGTGTAGGATGTGCACAAGTGTCATGTAATTATGTGTGCAAATGTAAAGAGTGAGAATGTGCACAAGTATCTTGTAATAGAGTGTGTAGGAGTGTGCAATGTGTCATATAGTAAAGTGTGCAAGTGTCATAGAATAAAGTGTGCAAATAGAGAGCCAAGATTCATGTATACAAGTGGCAAGATGAGAAGATAAAAGACATGAGAGAATTTGTATCATACATGGAATAAGAAAGGTTGCATCTCTTGGATGTGAGAGGAGAGCAATAGTGAAGTATCGAAGATTCATCTATGAAGGCTATATTATGGAAATAAAGTTCAAACTTCAATACATTGTATATAAATTTGAATATTACCAAAGTATCTCAGATATATAAATTTAGAGACAAAGTTCAATGCATTATATATAATGAAGTATTGAATCTTGTAAGTATATTTTGAGCAATAGACTGTAATTTTTTCTTCATGTTATTATATTAATGATATTTACCATTTTTTTATATTATTTTCTTTGTTATGAATATTATGTTCATTATATTGGCCATTTAATATTGTAATTGCTCTTATATTTGAGACTACTCAAGATCCTAGATATTGGGACCTATGATAATTTGACTAAAGAGCTAATAGCGGTATCAAAAACCACTATAATATATCCTTTTTGGAAGAGTTATATTCAGAGGTACTTCAAGTAGTCTCTAAAGCTAGCATCAAAGGAAGTCTTTGGTGTGAATTTTAAATAAATAAATTATTGATCCACATGAAAATAAAGTAGGTCAATTTTTGGGTATTTCACTATACCTTGACATTATTTGATATTAGTATTCAAACTAGTGGACAATAGAAGAGAGACATAAGGGTTTTAGTATCTTCAACTTAGTCCTGCCTAATATAGAAGAGACTACAAAATTGAAGAGATGTTCCAAAAGAATATTTCTTAAGTATTTTTTAGAAACACCAAAAAGAAGAGTTCCACAAGAGGTGTGTTGGCTTCACAACATTGAGTGGAAGCATCATAGTAGATCTCAATATAAGGGATGCCTATATTCACAGTCATGAGAAGAAGCCCCATAACAGAACCCCATAAGAGGGATGATTGGCTTCATAGCCTTGAGTAGAAGCATCATGTGGAGCCTAGCTAAAGGGGATTTTGGCTTCATATCCAAAGAAGTAATAGTTACACCTACATAGATCAACTCTTATAGCCAACTTAGAAGATTAGTAGCATCTGTATTAACTGGCTTGTATAGCCAACCAAAAATATTAGTAGAACCTGTATTGACTAGCCCATATAGTCAACTAAGAGGAAGAGCATGTAGGGTCAGCCAAGAGGAAGAGCATGTAGGTTAAAAATATCTATAGAGAACGTACAACATAAGAGTAGTGAGCTAAGGAAAATAACATCACGTGACTGGATAGTAGCAATGCAAGGGATGAGGAGAAGCAAAACAACACTTGAAGCAAGAGGAAAGACAAAGCATCAACCTCAAGAAAATACCTGAGCAATTATTGTCATTATGCTCTCCATATTTGCATTGTAATGTCAAAATGAGACATACTATTTGCTTTAGATAAGCCTACCATAGTGCCCTAACAAGACCAAAAAAGAATTCAATTTTATCCAATGCATCGATCAAGGTAAGAATTTTAGACAACATACTTTGGTGCCCTTATATTTTTCACAATATTAGAGTTATAAGGTTAAAACCTATTTTTGGTGCATGACTATATGATCTTGGAACTTAATAAAGTTTAGAAAGAAAAATCTAACTTTATTGAATTTTATAAAGTATAATTAGAGTGAAAAGGCTTTGACTTCTTTATTTGGTTTTTTGAAGAAAATTGAAAAGTAGAATATTAATAATTTATAACTAGGAAGCCAACAAGAATAAAGTGCTAGATCTGATTGCTTGATTTTTTATCCTTTCTTTAATATGAAGTATTTATTCAACAAAAGTAATAATTTATAACTAGGAATTCAAAAGGTTTTCAAATTCAAATATTTTTTTTTAAATTTAAAAAATATATATTTGAAATATTGATTAGGAGAATTTAAAATTTTGATAAATTATTAGGGAGACACAAGGTCTTCTACATCAATAGATTTAGAAATTATGATTTTTAAATTTGTAAATTTATTTTAATTTTATATATTTGTAGAGATAAGTATTTCTACTCCAAAAAGAAATTAAAATTTTGAAACTTGATTAATTGATTGAAATTTACAAATTAAAAAGTTGGGAGTCAAAAAGACTTCTACTAAAAATTTATTATTTAATTTGCAAATTTATAAACTTTGATATTTGAATAAATTGATAGGTGGCAAAGATATAGGAGAAAATTCCAAAATTCATATAAAGGACCAAAATCCATGAGAAAAAAATTCAAAAACAAAGGTTTTATAAAAATCAATTCATAGGACAAAATAATAGAAGAGATTGTCAAAGAGATAAAATCAATCAACCTTTGAGGAAATAAAATGACATATGGTATATAGATTCAGAGTTAGTTATCATATGACTACAAAATTGCATTGATTTGAGTCATTGAAAGTCAGACAAAATGATTATGATAAGATTTATTATGTTCAAGGATCTAGAAAAATTATACCTAGCATGTCATTTTTAGATTTTGTGCTAGATGATGTTTTATATATTCCAAGGTTATCCATTAATCTTATCTTAGTTGCTCAATTAGTTGAAAAATAAAATAGTGGAATTCAAATTCATAAATGGAAATAAGACGTGTCAAAAAAACAAAACAAAATTGAAGCTATGGGTTCTTTCAAAGATGGAAGATTTGCTCTAGACACAATCTATTTCTCAGAAGAAATATTAGATCTTCTTTGTCACCAAAATATATTAACAAAGATATATTTTATTTCTCCAAATTATAGTAAACAATAAAATGAGTAAAAAATAATTGAATATTGTCTAGCAAGAACAACAAACAAAGACGTTGAACAAACAATAGAAGATCAAGCTAAAGAGTATCAAACTAGAGAAAAAGAACATATGCAAGAATCATAGATTGAAGACTAAAGTCTTCACTAACCAAATAATGTAATACAAGGGGTGTTAGAGAATAGTACTTTATTTGATACATGCTAATGTGTCTTTTGTACTTAGAAATGATAAAGAGGATCTGCTAGGTGCCTTTGCCAAAAATATTTCAATCCAAACCTTCCATTTTGCAGAAGCTAGAGCACTCCTTCAAGGCCTTTTTATTGGTGAAATCCTTAGGTTTTAATAAATTCATAGTGGAGGAGGTTTCATTAAATATAGTTAATCTAGTCAAGAATTCTTGCACCCTGCACTAGCAGTTAAAATTTTTTGTTCGAGATTCGAGGCTCAAATTCAGCATATTTTTTGTGAAGGAAACAAAGCAACGAACCTGATGGTGAATATTGGGCTATCGCAACAAGATCTTACGGTTTGGATGATAAAATTTTCTTAGAGTCTTTAGAATTTAATTGTGGATGATCATGGTTAGGTGTGGGTGCTAGTTATGGAAGTTTATGTGGTTAGGGAGGATATTTTTCATGCTTTTTGGAGCCTCTTGTTTTTCAATGTTTTCCTGATGACAAGAATTTGCTGCTATCTATAGGTACCTCGTGTACAATGGGTGCCAATTTACTAGGAGCCTTGTCTTCTCAAGGCATCACACTTTTTTTTGGTAGCATATGTGGAGGCGTTCCTTCAATATGTGGGTTCTCCCAAAAGGATAGTGAGCTTCCATGTTGTATCTTGTGATCTCCCTTTGGGTATTGTGGCTAATTTTTTTCTCCACTTTGTTTATCTTTTGGGGATTTTGGTATTGATTTTATATTTGAATATATTCTTTTGCTTAAATATTGTTTTCTTAGAGAATGATGCATTATCTCTTGCTCTTTCTCAGTACCAAATGTATTAGGTTTGGGGATTCTTTAAAACCCCTTCTCTTACCTAATTAAAAAATGTGCCTCCATGGTACCTTAATGGTACAAATATAAATATGTAATAGATTAAGACGTGAGTATATATTTTAGGAGTGTGATTTATATTTTTCCTTTATGTAAGTTTTCATGTGTAGGATGTGCATAAGTGTCATGTAATTATGTGTGCAAATGTAAAGAGTGAGAATGTGCGCTAGTGTCTTGTAATAGAGTGTGTAGGAGTGTGCAGTGCATCATATAGTAAAATATACAAATGTGCAAATAAAATTGTACAAGTTTCATAGAATAAAGTGTGTAAATAGAGAATCAAGAGTCATGTATACAAGTGGCAAGATGAAAAGACAAAAGATGAGAGGACTTGTCTTATGCATGGAATAAGAAAGGTTGCATCTTCCAGATGTGAGAGGAGAGCAATAATATTAAAGAGTATTCTATGAAGGGTTTATTATGAAGAAAAAACTTCATGTATTGTATATAGATTTGAAGACTATCAAAGTATCTTAGATACATTCAAGCATTAATAATATTGAATCTTGTATGCATATTGTGAGCAAAATATTGTGAGATTTCCTTCATGTTATTACATGAATAATATTGACCATTTTATTCATATTATTGTCTTTGTTATGATTATTATGTTCATTATATTGGTCATTTAATATTGAAATTATTCTTATATTTGAAACTACTCAAGATCCTAAATATTGGGACCTATGATAATACAGCTAAAAAGCTAACAATTAAAATATTTTTTAAGCTATTAATCAACATAATCATATCCATATGTTTCGTAACAACATTTAACGTTGTATAGGTGTCTCCTCATTATTTTAGAAAAACATTTGAGGATGTTAAAAATACACGCTTATAATATATTAAAGATAAGCGTTTATATCACTAAACATATTAAATTACACCCTTAAAATATGCAAGCGTAAATACTTTTAATATGTATTTCAACATTAATGCATTTCAAATTTAAAAGTTTATTAGAAACCTCTAGATCCATATAACCTTATAACAATAATTTTATAAAATATAATTGATTTAATTATATTTTTGTAACATTATTATAGACATCCTTATAGACAAGGTTGTATAGGTGTCTACTCATTATTATTTCATAAAGACATTTGAGGATGTTAAAAATACACCCTTATAATATATCAAAGATAAGTGTTTATATCACTAAACATCTTAAATCATACACCCTTAAAATATACAAGTGCATTTTAATAATAAATAAATATTTTTAATATATACTTCAATATTTATACATTCCAAATTTAAAAGTTTATTAAAACCCTTTAGATCCATATAACCTTATAACAATAAATTTAAATAATTATTTTCTTTCAATTATTTTTATTTTTATAAAATATAATTAATTTAATTATATATTTTTTATAATTATATATATTAAATGTTTAATGTGATGATAAGATTTATCTTGAAATCTCTTTTTTTTTTTTTAGAAAATATTCTAGAAGGGATGCCACTTTTGAGTAAGACCCAAGGAGGTAGGGGTATCTCTTCCACCAAAAATGCTTAGGGCTCGCACTTTGACCTACCACCTTTGACATACGCGAGGAAAATGCCTGAAACAACACCAAACAAGAACACATGAACACAAACACACAAAAAGCTAAAACAAAAAAGCATACTCTTTGAGTGTATCG
Source organism: Wollemia nobilis (assembly GCA_028583015.1). Lineage (NCBI taxonomy): Eukaryota > Viridiplantae > Streptophyta > Pinopsida > Araucariales > Araucariaceae > Wollemia > Wollemia nobilis. The sequence continues at coordinate 2,784,315 of JAQPPZ010017068.1, forward strand.
ACGAGAAAAAACACAACCAAACACACTTACAAAAAGAATACAAAAAAACACAAACCACACAGAACAAACACACAAACAACATCGCAAAACACAATAAAAAAACACACAAAAATAAAATAAAATAAAACGACAAAAAAAAAAAAACACCAAAACATGAAACATAGAAAAAAACTACAAACACAGCATAACAAAACACTAATAAAACAAAAACAACAAAAAAACCAATACACCACAAACAAAAAGCCACAAAACATGAACATAAAAAAAACCACAAAAATAACAAAACAAAACAAATAAAAAACAAAAACAACAAATGAATCAAAAACACCACAAACGAAATCAGGAAAAACAAATACAACAAAAACTAAGCCAAAGGAGCTAATGACAAATCAAACAAAAAGCGGTAACATTAAAAATAAACCAGAGCTTAACAAATTACCAAAAATATAGGAAATTGCTTAGCAAAATAGCCAAAGCTTCCAACATTGTCATAAATAGACTGGCTATAAACCTTAGGATTATGGCATCCTTATCCTTTTATTTGTATCTTGCTTCATTTCAGTTGGACTATAAGTTGATTACTTGGAGCCACGACACTACTATTGGAATTTATATGGTCTTTTTGAGGATCCATTTTGTTTGTAGTTTGAATTTGTCCTTTTATTTTGCACTTGGGTTGGTTTTCTACATTGTATTTTTTTTCTTGTTATTTCTCAACATCAAAACAAACTCTTTTAATGATTTCTCATCATGCAATCCTTCATATTTCCTTTCTTTTAATAATTTATCTTAAAATCTCAACAACCCAAATTCTTAGTATATTTTTTAATGAATATATATACAAGTTTTTAAAATGGTTCATATATATAAGAGTTTTCATATAATTTGAATTTGGTTTTATAATAAAAACTCAAAAAAAACATGTCTATTATTATTATTTTAGAATGCTTATTATTACTATTATTTTAAAATATTTATTTTAAAGTTGATGTTTTGACGCTTTTATTAAAATAATTTGCTATACTTCACATTTTACCTTATATTATATTTTTTAAAAATAAATAAAATGTCACTATCACTAAGCTCGGGTAGCTGGTTTGCACAATCAACATTATTGCCTGGTTTGTACAATCACCATTATTTCATAACAGGGTAACTAAATTCATGGTTAGATGGTCAGCAATGTCTGCTGTTGGTAGAGGGTTATTCATTTTCAGTTATTGCACAAAAAAAACAAACGGTTCCTACAATAATTAATTGAGGTTATAAATACTTAAAATATTTGTAGTTAAGTAATGTTAATTTAATTGGTTATATTTTTTAATAGTTTTAAGTTTTATTAAATTATATTTAAATTTTATTAAATTATTTTAATTTCATATAATTTTTTTTTTTTTTTTTAATTATAGATAAATAAGATTGTCGCATGTTTTAGACAATAATAAGTGTCAACAATCTTTATATTCAAATTGTCAAACCTGACCACAAGAGGCAATGCACCAGCAATACACATGTTCGTCTATGTTTGTAAACTTAGGTCTCCTTTTGCTTCATATATATATATATATAAAGAACATGATAATGGTTGGCAGTTGCAATGTCATGGAACAGTCACAAATTAAATTTTTTTAACGTCACACTTGAACAATTGCGGGATGGGAATACATCGCGGACTGGAGCAGTTGTAGGCTGCAATGCGGAGGGGGCTCTACACCGAGATTCTAAATCGTTGGCACGAGTTTCAATGCACAATGAGAGCGGGCAAGAGCACGCAGGGCAACCAACATGAGAGGGATAGAACAGGGTTGTTCTATATCGAGAAGTGAAATGATATTCACGCTTTATAAGGCAAAAGTTCAGCGGGATATAGCATCCATAAGATAGAACACCAACGGGATAGAGCACGAGGTATTGCGAGCGGGATACAACAAAGTATTTCTTAGCGGGATAGAACATGGAATAAAATGAGTAAAATCTAACTTTGCTAAGTTACATTAATAATCACCCGAATATCTTATGAAAGCAAAAATACATAAAAATATTATTTATTGCTCAAAGATAGAAATACATCCACATACATCTGCAACTTGATGGGTTTGTAGGTTACATTTACAAAGGAGTTTTCGAAGGCTATGACTTCAACTCCTAGCTTTTCCTCCACGCTCTTCAGCTATGCTGCTCTCTGAGTCTTGCACTCTCTCTTACTTCAACCTTTGGTTGACATGATAATGATAATTCATACATATAGTTGGATATTGGAGGGAAAGGTTTACCAACCTTCTGACACACATTGATTTCAAAAATATGGTGTCTATCCAATCATCGAATAACTACAACTACTGGTAATAACTTCGAACACCTTTAAAATACGGTGATCAATCTAGAAGATAAGATCTCTCAGAGATCTAACAAGTGTGAAATCTGGTTTAATTTCTAACATCCTCCTTTAAATGAGATTTCACAAAGACTTTGACACTGAGCATTTCCCTCAATCTTATAAAATCTCTCCTTCAAAGGTTTTGTGAAGATATCTACAACCTGGTCTTTAGACCTACAAAACAATAACACAACTTCATTAAATTTTACCAGCTCTCTGATGAAGTGGTAGCGGATGTCAATGTGCTTGCTCTTGCCATGAAACATTGGATCCTTCGAAAGTATTATGGATGAATTATTGTCACAAAATATCATTGTTGCCCCTGATGATTGATGATTCATCTCGCCTAAAATTCTTTTAATCCAAAATACCTGGCATGTGATTAATGTGGCAGCAACATACTCTACCTCAGCAGTTGATAATGCAACAATTGGTTGATTCTTTGATGATCATGAAACTGCACCCGATACAATATGGAATGCATAACCGGAAGTGCTCTTCCTATCATCTATACTGCTCATCCAATCGCTATATGTGTACCCAACAAGCTCAAGATGGTATTTTCTTGTATAAAAAATTCCATGGTTTCTTGTCCCATTGACATAACATAAAATTATTTTCCTTACCTGCAAGTGAGTGTTCTTTGGTATCTCCATAAATCTGCTAATCAAACTCACTACAAACATCAGGTCTAGTCTGGTTTTTGTCAAGTACATGAGACTTCCAACTAACCTTTTGTAAAAAATTGGATCAACATTGCTGCTGCAATCAATCTTGCTCAATTTTAGGCATGTGGCAACCGGCATGATCATTGGTTTAATTTCCTCCATTCTGAACATCTTCAAGACATCTATTGCATACTTGCCTTGAGATATGAAGATACCATCCGCAAATTTGGGTACTTCAATATCAAGAAAATATTTCATTAGGCCTAAGTCCGTCATCTCAAACTCCTTCTTTATGACATGTCTAAACTGCTCAAACAACATATTATTGTTGTCAGTATAGATCAAATTGTCTACATACAAGAAAACTATCATCTCCTCCTCTTCATTTATCTTCATGTAGAGAGTGTGCTCATATGGACATTTGATGAACCCATTCTCCTAAAAATATGCATCAATGTAGTTATACCAAGTCCTGGGTGATTGCTTAAACCCATACAAGGCTTTCTTTAGTTTCAGGACCTTGCCTTCTTGCCCTTCCAGTTCATAGCCGGGTGGTTGGTCTATGTAGACCTCTTCTTCCAACACACCATTGAGGAAGTCAAACATGACATCCATCTAGTAAACATTCCAACCTTGTTGGGCTACCAATGCCAGAATCATTTTGACTATGTCAAGTCTCGCTACAGGTGCATATACCTCATGATAGTCAATCCCTAACTTCTACTTGTAGCCTTTTACCACCAATATGGCCTTGTGCTTATCAACATCACCTTGGGCATTAAAATTAGTTTTATATACCCATTTGACTCTAATGGTCTTCTTGCTTGCTAGAATATCCTTTAAGTCCTAGGTCTTGGTTTTTCTCTATGGCTTCTATATCATCATCCATAGCTTTCACCCATTTTCTATTCTTAATTTCTTTTTCAAATGAAATTGGATCACACTTAGAAAATAAAGCAAAATTAAAATGTTTTGGTTATTCAATTTCATGTATAGTAACCTCATATATATCTTGCAAGCTCCTTATCTTTGATGGTGTCTTCAAGTTGGAGATCCTTCTTGCAAGTGGATACGACCATGATTATGAGGTAGTGCTACTACTGGCACCAGTATTACTGCTTGAAGCTACATGTGGATGCACTCTATTTTCTTCCAAGTCCTTAGACTCAATGATGGTTTTCTCTTGTTGACCAGTTTGGATTTCCAGTTCCAAGATTCATATTCCATGAAATTCACATCTCAGCTTATAATCACCTTCTTTTTTAGAGGGTTATACAACCTATAAGTCTTTGATTCTTCACTATAACCAGTAAAGATGCATTTTTTTGCCTTGTCATCCAGCTTCTTTCTCTTCTCATCTAGAATGTGTGCATATGCTATGCACCCAAAAACTCTTAAGTGAGCAACACTTGACTTCTAGTTGCTCCAAGCTTCTTGAGGAATCTTCTCCTTCACACTCTTTATGGGATATCTATTTAGCAAATAAACTGCACAACATACAACTTCTACCCAGAACTCATGTGGCAATCTCTTTGCCCTAAACATACTTCGTGTCATCTCCATTATGGTTCTATTATTCATCTCTGCAACATAATTATGTTGTGGTGTGAAATTTGGTTGTGAATTGCCTTCTAATTTCATTTTCTTTGCAGAAATTATGGAATTCATTAGATATGTATTCACCTCCTACATCTATTTTGAGAGTCTTCACATAATAGTTGTTTTTTTTAAGCAAATATTTAAACTCCTTAAATTTACCGAAATATTTTGACTTTTTTCTGATGGAATATACCCATGTCCTTTGACTAAAATTATCTATGAAAGTTAGGAAGTATTTGTTGTTAGAAAATGAGCTAGTTTGCATTGGGCCGCAAATATTTGAATGCACCAACTCCAATGGTTGTGAAGCTCTCCATGACTATCCATTAGGGAATGCATCCTTGTGTTGCTTTTCGACTAGACAACCTTCACATGCTTTATTTGGTTTCTCTATGAGGGGTAATCCCTTCACCATCTATTTCTTGTGCAGTAGGTTTAGGCCACTAAAACTTAATTTATCGTATTTGATATGCCACAACCATGTAGCATCTCTTAAAACTGCACTAAATGACAACAGTAATTCATTTTGAATTTGTAGAGGGAATATTTTGTTCTTTGTCATGGCTACATTTGATACGAGCCCATTCTCTTTATATTTTATGATACATGATCTATTTTTAAATTGTATAGTGTGCCCTTTCTGCACAAGTTGTCCAACACTCAACAAGTTATGTTTCAACCCGGGCACATAATACACATCAGGGATATGCTTCCTTTCACCTTGCCTGGTATGGATAATGATCTTCCCTTTGTCCATGATAGGTACCTTTTTGTTGTTCCCCATATTCACCTCATACTTGGTGGTTTCATCTAACTATGAGAATATTTCTCTATTCACATACATGTGGTTGTTGCACCCACTATCGATATACCAAGTAATCCTTTGGCTCTCTTCATCAGTACTATAATTTAATAGAATATTCCCACATACATATCTACTTTTTACATTATCATTTTCATTTGTATAGTGGGCTTATTGTTTGTTTTATTTGGCCAACTTCTTTCTACACTCATAGCTATAATGACAAAATTTATTGCAGAAAAAAAATTGGATATTTGATTTATCATACCTCTGAGTTGATCCTCCTTGTTGATTTCTATCATTGCCTCTTCCTCCTGCTTGATGGAAGTTGTAGCTAGTCTCTCCTTCATTGGAGTTTGACCTTCCTCCTCTCTTGTGGCCTCTTCCATGCTTGCCTCTATTATTTTGTCCTCTTCCTCCTTGAGAACATGATGTGTTCTGGTGGGGATTCTTCTCTTTTGCTACTGTCTCAAAATGAGACGTGCATCTTAAACACTTGCTCTTATGATCACTTAGATGACTAGCTCAGCCTCTACTCATGTGTTTTTAGAGAACCCATGAGCTCATCTATTAAGAGGGTTGTTAAATCCCTTGATTATTCAATCTCTATCATAACTAAGTCAAATCTTGCTTGTAGGCTTCTTATTATTTTCTCCATAACTCTCTAGTTCTCAACATTCTTTCCATTCAACCTCCACTGGTTGATGATACCCATAGTATGAGTAAATAAGTTGCTCGTGAACTCTGACTCACTCATCTGAAAGTTCTCAAACTCCCTTCTTAGCATCTGTAACCTCACAAAATTCACTTTATTGGTGCCTTGGAAGGAGTTGGCTAAAATTTCCCATACCTCATTTGATTTGGTTGTTACTGCAATTCTTGGGAAAATATTTTTCTTGATGGCCTACATTATATAAAATAATGCCTTCTGATCCATCTTCCAATTCTCCTTCAATAGATCTGACTTCACTTGGGAGAGAGAACTCAATGTTGTTGCATCTGTGGGTTTTGGATAACCATTCTATACCAGGTCCCATAGCTCCTGAGACCCAAATAAGATCTTCATCTGGATGCTCCAATAGACACACTTCTTTCCATTAAAACATGGGATCTATAATTGCAATGAGTTACCACTTATCTTCAATGAGTTGGATCTAGCTTTGATACCAATTTGAAAGTTTTTAACACCACGCTAGAACAGTCATGGGATGGAATACACCGTGGGTTGGGAACACATCGTAGGCTGGAGAAACCATAGGCTAGAGCACAAAATAAACACTATGGTATGTAATACAGAGGGAGATCTATGCCATGATTCTAAATTTCTAGCACGATTTTCAATGCACAACAAGAGTGAGCTAGAGCACACACGATAAATAGCATGTGCGACAACCAACACGAGCAGGATAGAATAGGCTTGTTCTATACCATAAAGTGAAATGATATTCATGCTTTATGAGGTAAAATTTTAGTAGGATATAGCATCCATGGGATAGAACACCAACGGGATAGAGCACAAGGTATTACGAGTGGGATACAACAAAGTATTTCTCAATGGGATTGAACATGGAATAAAATGAGTAAAACCTAACTTTGCTAAGTTACATTAATAATCACCTGAATATCTCATGAAAGAAAAATACATAAAGATATTATTTATTGCTCAAATACAGAAATACATCCACATACATCTACAACTTGATGGGTTTGCAGGTTACCTTCATAGAGGATTTTTTGAAGGCTGCAGATTCAACTCCTAGTTTTTCCTCTATGCTCTTATGTTGCGTTGCTCTCTGATTCTTCCACTCTCTCTTACTTCAACCTTTGGTTGACATGATAACAACAACTTATACATATAGATGGGTATTGGAGGGAAAGGTTTATTAGCATTTTGACATGCATTGGTTTCAAAAGTATGGTGTCAATCCAATCATCAAATAACTTCAATTTATAGTAATAACTTTGGATACTTTAAAATACGACGATCTAAAAGGTGTGAAATCTAGTTTAATTTCAAACACAATTATCATTCTTTTGATGGTTCAGGTCCTAAATTATAATTCTAAATAAATAAAGTGAGGTGTTCACATAGATGATTCCAAAAGGTCAGATTGACCCATTTTGGAGATAAAAAAGGAATCCACCAACTATAGTGCTTGTGCCAATTTAGCTAGCTCCTTAAAATTTACGTAATTTTTTTAGATACCAACTTTGTTAGACTTTATCTATAACAATTACAACCGTAGGAAATTAGAATTAGAAAATGTTGAAAATCAAGCCGTTTTGTATGTGTGCATGGAATTGCAATTTTCCACCTTCATAAATGTCCATGAACATGGCAAAGAAATATTTTACACCACATTCTCCATCGATACTAATAATTAACATATCCTTTTCACTTTTTCCTCTATTATTAACATTTTAAATAAGAAGTTTTTTTAAAATAAATAAGTCAAGGAGTCTGTGTAAGATTTGCATGGAAATTTTTATTTTCCTGTCTTAGATTTTATCCATTTTGAACACTTTAAATGAGCCAATAATCAAGAATTCTTTTTAAACTCAAAATAAAATTTCATTTAATCTCAAAAGAGTGGATGAGCAAAATAATTTCTCAAGCAAAATAATTTCTCAATATACTAGAAATACGGTAGATTCTCTTTTATTTCTCTTCTTGTGGAGTTTTTTTCTTGAGTTGTTGTTGACTTACTGAGTTTGATTTTTTGATGGAAATAAAAACTTTGTGAAATATAAAGAAGATAGTGAATCAAATGAAGTCTTGGAGAAGAACGTAAATCAGCCTATCAAAATGTCAGCGGACAAAGGAAAAAAAAAAAGTTTTACAAGATAATGAAGAAGATTGTGCTTTCGCTATTTTACCATGGTAGTATTTTTCTCATGAGGTGTGGCTTGGGATATTTTTCTTTTTCATTTATAGCAAATAAATGGTATTTTGTTGTTGAGTTTTTTTTTTGGCATGAATTGGATGTTAGAGGATATAGCTCTTTTATCTTGCATATACATGATGCAAGAACAACAAAATGCATCTCATGAAAATTTGAAAGGTATTAGGCTTTAAAAATAGTTTATTTTTTCTCAGAACTTTGTCTACGTTACGTCATTATTTTTGAGCATTGTCTTTAAAATAGAAGGGTGGCATGCTTAAAAAGAGCTTATGATAATCAAGTTTTTTGAAATTGTTTAGAATATTTTAAGCAGCTCGATAGTACCACGCTTTAATATACTTTTAATTGCACTTTTAAGAAGTGTTCAGGTTATAATGGGGAGACAAGAATTCATTTCTTTTAGCAGAATAGGTATTAAAGTAAAATGAAATTATAAATATGTTACTCAAAACAAATAGTTTCTATTGAAGTTACAATGAAATAGCAAGTCATTTTACAGAATATCATTAAAGACTATAGTTTTAAAACTTGCAACTTGGTACACATCAGACAGTCTATTTTGAATATTTTATTAGCAACTTGGAAAAACTCAAAGTAAAAAAAAATAAAAAAAGTTTTTCAATAATGAGAAAAAATTTTAAACAACAATTGAAAAGCCAAAAGGTTGATTTTATATTAGATATTCATTACAAAGAGTACAATTACAATTTATGAATCAGCAAATTATCCCAAATGGCAAATACAACAAAAAAATAACAATATTTTGAAATATAAAGCATGTTTTAAACTGCTTTTATTTTTTTCTTTCTTCTCCTTGTACTTGATGGTTGGCCTTGGCTCTACCGATGGGCAAATTAGAGGCTGCTCAAAAATGGTATTATCATGGTATATGTCTGTCAACCCTCTTAAATGTTCTACTTCCTTCTCAAGTGTCGTAATGTCTTCTACATAAACTCAATATCCATAGAACTCTTGGTAGTCCAATAAAATAGTGGATCTAGCCTACCCAATTGAATTGCTTCATAGGATTCACTAGCATCCACTTGTATTATGCAAAGCCTAAGATTGTATAGCACAAACACAAGGTTAATGAGGTAATATTGGCTTAACCTATTGTGCTTCTTGGTGTGTACGACCTCAAATAGAGATCAATTATGTTCATACATAGAAACGCTACAAGGTAGACTCAAGATGCATACAACCATCTTCTACAAAGTACATTTTTTGGAGGCTTTGGTCTCCCACCATAAATCTACAAAAAATAAAAGATAATTTTCAAAGTATTAATCTATATTCATAAACCCAGGTGTTGTAGGTGAGTTGGAGAGGATAAGGCAATCCTCCAATGGAGGTCCCAGGTTCGAATCTCCACCCTACCAAAAAGTTGAATTGGGTATCCAAAATCCAATTAATAATGTTGGTGTAGGCAGGGATGGGCATGATTCCCGGGTGACTTTGATAGTGTATAACCCCTCGGTTGTGGTCTCTTATACCAAGGCGGTCCCATAAGGGGTTTTTTACTTAAAAAAAATCTACATTCATAAACTACAAGAACGTTAACTACATAAAAAATAAATTATAAATGTTAAACTTTAAAATTTTAAATGCACTACCTCATCACAAGCTTGATCTTTCTTCTCTAGCAAAGGGTGATGTAAACAAGCTCACTCCTATAGTCTTATACAATTTCAACTCAACAAGGATAACACAATGTTTGTTAGGGTTATCTATCATCCTCTCTACATAAGTATAAAACCCTGATTGGACCTCTTCATTACTTCATAGGCTACTATTGTAAAATAATTTGAAATTCAAGAAGCACATCACAGCATGAATTGGTTGATGTAGTTTCCTTGTCCATATCTTCTCAATAATATGGTTAATTACTTCAAATTGGTTGATGTAGTTGCCTTGTCCATCTCTTCTCAATAATGTGGTTAATTACTTCAAACTTGCATGAATTGTCATTTAATAATAGTAAATGGCATCTTTGGCTCTATCCACTACCTTGTAAAAATAGCCCATGGTCAATTGTTCACCATCTACAAGGCAAAGAATCCTTACCAAGTGTTTAGTCACCTACAATTAAGCAATTAATATTGAAAAATTAGGAAAAGTAATACTCAAGTATAAATTAAGATATTAAAATCAACAAGAAAATTGCAATTACCTTGAGAATTTCTTGAACACTATCCTAAAATGAATTATCATACACTTGGATCAATATCTGCAACCGCTCCTCTTTAGCATGAAACAATGAGGCATCCCATTACTTGGACACAAACATCTGCTCAAAGTGGGATATGTTGATAAAAGGATCTACAAGATGATGAAATTTGAGGTAAATCGAATGGTACCTGGGCAAAGAATTCCCCTCCCATAATTGTGTTGCCTCATCAATCGAAGTGGCCATGTGTGGTTCTAGATAAACCATGTAATGTTCTCTACCTCTTATACCATGGTCTTCACCCATAAAATTTTGTCAGTGTCCTCAAACATGAGGTCAATGTAATGGGCAACACATGGGCTCCAAAAAATAGAGGGGTACTTTTCCTAGAGAAGTCTACTTGTAGATACATATGTTATTGCATTGTCTGTCACTACTTGAACAACTTTCTCCACTCCTACTTTTACCACAAACTCCTCCAAAAAACTAAATAATAATTATGCATTCTTTACCTCTTGCAAAGCATCAACCGACTTTAGGAAGACCATGGATCCACAAAATCCATCATGAATTTTAGGAGTGTGAAGATTTTTGCATTCGTACATCCATCTAAAATAATGTTACAACCTTTTTTCCTCCATATAATCCTTTTCTCTTCTACAAGAGCATGTGTGTTGATGACACACTCCAACAATGGTTCACTTAATTCATGGGTTGAAGGTGTCTTAATTGTTTTTCCAGACTCACTCAATGCCCTTACTATAGCTTTCCAATAGGAACTTTTGACATAGTGGAAGGTAATGTTACAGTAATACAAAAAAATTGGTATAGTTTTCTTGACCTCATTTGTATTATCCCTACCCAATGAAGTATTGTAAATGAGGGTTTATCTAGTATTGGATCCTTATCCTACACTTATCTCACTCCCACTAGGATTACATCACCTAATGCAAGGGCTAAGAATAGATTCTTCATCCATGGCATGGACATATTATAGTTTGGTTGCATCTCCATAAAAGGAGCCCCATGGCCCCACTCCTTGTCCCATTACAATTCCTGTCCTTTTTGTGCTCTATTTTCTTTGCCTCTTTGTTGCACATAAAAGCCTTTACCTCAGATTTAATAATATCATATACTTTAGGGAAAGGATCCACATATTTTTCTAGTTGCCAAATCAAGTAGAATTTAAGGTGATGGATACCTCCTTGCATGTCCTTGCAAAAAAAATTATAGAACACCTAATTCAACAAGTTTCTCCTAATCCCATGCTTCCACATTGGGTCTCTTCCTAGGTTTTGAGTTGGGGTTGGTGATGGAGTCATTTGGGTTCCACTTGTAGGAGGATCATTGTTGTCCATGGTTGTTACAGGGACCTCACCTAAAGAAGTCATCTCTATTCCCTAATAGGAGAGAATAAAAAAATAAAAATTCATTAATTAAATGCCCTACCCTACATTCTTTAAAAATAATAAAAAAATTAATGGGTAGCCTACATGCTTGCCAAGAGGAAACAAAAAAAAAACTAACAAGACCCTAGATTTTTGGAGGGAGAGGGATGAAACAAATAAAAGAAAATATAGTCTAGAATATGATTTTTAATGTAAAAATAAATTTAAAAAATAAAAATAAAAAAAATCCTTAAAAAATGCTAATTTTTAATTGGAGGGATTCAAAAATACCTCACAAAAATCTATAGAAATAGCATGAAATCTCCTTCCATCTGTGCCCAATATTCAGTTTGATCTTGAAAATTGGTTTAGTTCTACAGAGAAACTCCTGCAAGTTCTCTCTAACATATTACAATTATATTTAATCAATCAATTGATATCCAACCATGACATATAACCAAACAATCATGCAAATGCACAGATAAACCAAATGGAATTCAAATAAATGCTTTAGCCACTTGAGGTGGGCACTCCCTCGTCGTAAAGGCACGTATGTGAATAGCATAGATGAAATTTAGTAAATAAACAATAGATGATAAAAATAAAAATACTTGGAATCATTAATAAACAAATCCTGTGGTAATATAGTTGTCGGCTATATTAATGGAATGTAACATGACTCCCCTCCTCGGAAAGCTTTGTCCTCGAAGCTGAAAATGACCGGAATATACTCTCAGATTCTTAGGTTGCATCTTCTTCAGGTAAATCCTGCCACTTGATGATAAATTCTTGGATGTGACGAAATCTGAGTCTGTGTGTTCTAGTTTGTAGTACATCTTCTGTTTGTAGATAGATACGCCCTTCTTCATCCAGCACTGGTAGTCCCAACTGAGAGTGTATATTTTAGCCAATCACCTATTTGAGACAGGAGACATGAAATATTGGATGTATGCGAGAAGATTGGGGTAACTCCAGTTGATATGCTACCTCGCCAATGCGATGCACAATTCTATAAGGACCATAGAATTGTGGTGACAACTTCTAACTGGATTTGAGCTTTAATGATAGTTGTTTGTAGGGATGAAGACATAGGAATACCATCTCACCAATATTGAATGTTATTTTTGAATTTTGCTTGTCCTATTGCTGTTTCATACAATTTTGTGCTTGGACCAAATTATCTTTCAAGATAGTAAGCATTGCTTGTCACTTCTGTAACCAATCGTCGAATTGGGCCACTTTGGAATATCCTGGTACATAATCAGCTATTGTTGGTGGCTTCGTTCCATATAATGCCTCAAAAGAAGACATCTTAGTGGAAGAATGGTAAGAAGTATTGTACCACCATTCTGCCAATGACAACCATTGACTCCATTGATATTGTTTATCCTGAACAAAACATCTTAGGTAGGTACCTAAAAAAATTTTAACCACCTTCATTTGACCATCTGTTTGTGGGTGGTATGTAGAAGACATACATATTTAATTTAGTACCACTAAGTCAAAACAATTCTCTCCAAAAATTGCTAGTAAATATAGGATCACGATCACTTACAATATTTTTGGGCATTCCATGTAATTTAAAAATTGAATCCATAAATACCTTGGCCACTTTGCTTGCTGAAAATGGATGTTGTAGAGCCTGAAAATGAGCATATTTGGAAATGCGATCAACTACCACGAAAATTAATATTTTACCCTCTGACTTAGGAAGACATTCAATAAAATCCATGGAAATATGTTCCCACTGGCGATCTGAAATAGGTAACGCTTGAAGCAATCCTGGTGATTTAACTGTTTTGCCCTTATTACGTTGGCACATTTCACATTCAGCTACCCATTGCTTAACATCGGCTTTTAATCCTTTCCAACAAAAGGATTGTTTAACCCGCATGTAAGTTTTCAAAAAACCAGAATGTCCTACTGAAGTAGAAGCATGTGACTCCTCTAGAATCTGGATTTTGATTAATGAATTGTGAGGGATGTAAATGCGATTCTTCTTACGTGATATTTGGTCATCATATGTAAATAGAGCATATTTAGAGGAACCGATAGATAATCCTTGAATTATTTGAGTTGTTTCACTGTTGTAAAACCATTCTACCTGCAACTGAGACACCCATTGTGAACATGGTCCTGAAATGGCATTGATAACTATTTCATCTTCGTATTTTTTGGATAAAGCATCTGCTACCACATTTTCTTTCCCTTTCTTATATTCAATCACAAAATCATATCCCAATAACTTAGTCAATCACTTATTTTGTTCGGGATATGAAAACCTTTGTTCTAGAAAATGTTTGAGGCTAATGTGATTAGTTTTAATAATAAAACGGTTATTAATTAAATAATGCCTCTATTTTTCCACTGCATGTAAAATAGCCAAAATTTATTTTTCATAGGTGGATCTACCCAAATTTTTTCTTGAAAGTTGTTTACTTTCAAATGCCAAGGGATGACCCTCCTACATGAGTATTGCACCAATACTATTCCTGATGCATCGCATTCGATGACAAATGGTTTTTGAAAGTCTGGAGTCGCAAAAACTGGAGTAGTACACATTTCCTCATTGAGAGCCTCAAAGGCTTTAGTAGCTACTACTGACCATTTAAAAGCATACTTCTTGGTGAGATCCATGAGAGGACACACAAATTTACCATAGTTATGCATAAATTTGTGGTAATACCCCGTGAGACCCAAAAAACCATGAATTTTCTTGATGGTTTTACACAAGGGCCAATCTTGTATTGCCTTAATTTTATTGGGATCTACCTAACACCTTTGTGAGATACTATATGACCGAGGTACTCAACTTCTTGAACACCAAAGGAGCATTTAGATCATTTGACAAACAACTCTTCTTTGCATAGGATATGGAGAACATTGTCCACATGTACTAAATGATATTTCCATGATTTACTATAGATGAGTATGTCATCAAAGAAGACTAGAACAAATTTTCATAGGAATGGATGAAACACCTAGTTCATGAGACTTCGGAATTTAGATGGTGCATTAGTGAGACCAAAGGGCATGACCAAGAATTCATAATGACCTTCATGAGTTCGAAAAGTTTTTTTGGGTATATCTTCTTCCCTGATTTGGTGAAACCCTGAACGTAAGTCTAATTTGGTAAATAATTTGGAACCATGGAATTCATCTAGTAAATCATCAATGACAGGGAGAGGAAATTTATCTTTGATCATGATTTTTTTGACAGGACGAAAATCAGGACACATACGCCAAGAATTGTCTTTTCGATGAGCTAAGACTACTGGTGAGGATTAAGGGCTCGTACTATGATGGATGATGCCATGGTCTAATAGCTCTTGGACAATATTTTCAATTTATGTTTTTTGGGGTTGGGGATATAGATATGGATGACCATTGGGTGGAATACTACTAGGCACTAGATGTATAGCATGGTCATGAGATCTTTTGGGAGGTAATCCTTTTGGTTCTTGAAAAACCTCCTCATAGTTAGACACAATGATTTGGAGATCATATTCTTTTATTTCAAGAATATCTTGGTCTAATTTATCTATGCTATTGATTCGGGCTATGAATACCCCACCATATTCTCTTAATATATTTTCCATGCTATGTGAAATTATAACTTTTTATGGAGGTGTGGGTAGTCCTTGAAGACGAATAGTCATCCCATTGGCTTGCCATTCGACAAAGTGATGTTTGTGGTTAAAACCCAATGTGGTTTCTAATTGTTCCATCCATGCAACGCCTAAAATAACTTTTGAATTTCCTAGTTCCATAACAAAAAGAGGACCTTGCCAAGTATACATACCCATTTGTAATGAAACTGAAGATGTCTTACCTAGACAGTGGTTTTGCATCAATGAAGTTGTGAGTATTTCCAAAATAAATTAATACTGTCACCCTTTGTTTCCTAATGAAACCTGCCACCTTGATTGTATGGTGAGAGGAAAACCCCATGAGAGCATGTACTGAAATAGTCATGGCAGCGACAACTTCGTCTTGTGCATTTTGGTCCTCAACTGGGAGATCCTCAGGTGCGTCGTACTCCTCTATTTCTTCTTCCTCCTGGGTGGCATATTCAATCTAAAAAGTTTATCGTGGTGTACATGCTTGATCTTTTTTATTTTGAGTACGACATTTGTAGCAGAAGTACCGTGACGATTGATCATTTCTATGAAAATAATTATTACATAATGGAGGCCACCCATATGAATCACGTTGTGTGAATGGGCCTATGTGCGCCTTTGTCTCCACAAAATCAGCAATCCTTATACACTCATCCAACTTGGATGGATTGTGTAGGTCGAATTCAAATTTAATATGTTCTTTCAATCCATTCTGAAAAGTCGCTACTACCACATCCTGTTGTATGTCTTGTGCATAGGAAATCATACCGGTGAATTATGAAATATAGTTCCCTACGGATCCAATTTTCTTAAGTGACAACAATCGTACTGTGAGTGAACCTGTGGGACCTTTGTTGAATCTATGAAGAAAGGCTTTTTTGAAAGTATCCCAATATAATGCATATTGGGGCTCCTCATGTTTATACCATATAAACCATTGATAAGCTTCAGTGCCAAATTTGGTAGCTACAAAAGGGACTTTGTCCCCTTCCAAAAATTTATAAAATGCTAATATGCCTTCCATTTTTGCAATCCACCCATGAGGATCTTGGCCTTCAAAGGTAGGCATGTCAATGCGTGGATAATTGACTCCACTTGGACCTCTTGGTTGGGTGTGAACATTGTTTCTATCTTGTTCCTTGTTACTTCTTAGTCTCTGGTTGTTATTTTGATAAGGTCTGTGAAAACCTCTTTGTTGCTTAATACTTCCTTCATTACTCTCATCCTCAATATTTTTGTGACCATTGTGATTCAGGGATTGACTATTTTAACCTCTATGGTGTATATAGTCGTCATAGTAGACATCCGTACTCCAATGATTGGAACTAGAAGGATTTGGTTGGGGCGGTTTCCTAGATGCGTTGAAGCTGGTAGTCATCATCTGAATATTTACTGTTAACTCTTTTAACACTTCATTAGTTATTTTTGGACGATTACTTTCTACTTGGGTGACGTTATCATGTGCAAAATCTAGATAATAGTTGGATGCCATTGGGCTGACCACTAGATGACCCGGATTAAAACTACCAATTTCGGATGAAGAAGGAGAATTTTTGTACCTTGGCTACAACAAGCTCTTCGTGCATTGTTGTTGGGAGTTTTAGAGCTTGTTAATCATCCACCAAATCCTTTGGTCCAACTTCTACTCATGCACATTCCAAAATCTCCTGCTTAGGAGCTTTTGAGTTTCAAATTTCGACAAAAAATTTGGTAAATTGTACCAAAACATTATTTGGTTTTTTGCTTCAACTCTAACCCACTTACAATTATATTTAATCAATCAATTGATATCCAACCATGACATATAACCAGAAAATCATGCAAATGCACAGATAAACCAAATGGAATTCAAATAAAATCTTTAGCCACTTGAGGTGGGCACTCCCTCGTCGTAAAGGAACATATGAGAATAGCAGATGTAATTAGTAAATAAAAGATAGATGATCAAAGTAAAAATACTTGGAATAATTAATAAATAAATCATATGGTAATATAGTCATCGGCTATATTAATGGAATGTAACAAGTTCATTTTTTGGAGTGGTTTGACCTTCTACAAATTTGTTCCCTATGCTGGAGAGTGAAAAATGAGAACCTATTGATAAATGGGCTTTTAAAACCAAAATTTGCCCTTGTTCTCTACTAACGCGAGTTTGCACGATAAATTGTCAATAAAATATTGAGCTGGTGAATTTATTGGTCTAATTAAAAATTAAAAATGACCCCCGACTTAACTCACAGGTTGGATGAATAATCAGGGGATCTTTGTGATTTCAAAACACAATTCTTGTCCCATTATAGTTTGTGTCATTTTGTGCTCTCTTTTATTGGCCTCTTTGTTGCACATAAAAACCTTCACCTTAGCTTTAGTCATATCATCTACTTTAGGGAAAAGTTCCACATCTTTTTTAGATTGCCCAATCAAATGGAATTTGAGGTGATGGATGTCTCCTCACATGTCCTTACCACAAAATTCATAGAACACCTAATTCAACAAGTTTTTCCTAATCCCATGCTTCCATATTGGGTCTCTTCCTAGGTTTTGATTTGGGGTTGATGATGGAGTTGTTTGGGTTCTACTTGCAGTAGGATCATTGTTGTCCACTGTGGTTCCAAGGACCTCACCTAAAAAAACCATATTTATTTCCTAATAGAAAAAAATTAAATGCATTTATTAAATTCCCTAACTTATATGTTCTAAAAAATAGAAAAAAAAAATTACTATGTAGCCCACATGCTTCCCAAGAGCAAACAAAAAAAATGAAAAAAATAATACCTAAAAAAACCTAGATTTTTTAGGGGCAGGCAAACGGAAAAAAAATAAAGGAAAATACAACCTAGAATATGACTTTTAATGTAAAAAGAACTTAAAAAAAATTAAAACCCTAAAAATACCCTAATTTTTAATTGGGGAATTAAAAAATACCTCAAAAAAATCTATAGAAACAACGTGAAACCTCCTTGCACTGGTGTCCAATCTTCTATTTGATCCTAAAAATTGGTTCATTTCATTGTTTGGGGTGGTTTAACCTTCTACAAATTCGTTCCCTATATTGGAGAGAGGAAAAACATTAGAACCTACCTAGAAATGGTCTTTTAAAACCAAATTCTACCCTTGGTATCTACCACTGCGAGTTCATGCAAGAAATTATCAATAAAAATGTCAATTTGGCAAGTTTCTTGGCCTGAGTTTTAAAAAGAAAAAATCAACCCCACTTAACTTATGAATTAGATGATTAATCAGGGGATATTTGTGATTTTTAAAACACTATTATAAACCATATATATATGAAATATTAAGTCAATCATTATATACAATGGCATTATACACAAAAAAAATGTCATGAAATAGTAATTCATTATATTTTATGGCATTTTTCATGGAACTATTGTTTACCTTTTATTTTTAGTTGGTGGCACTAATTTTACACTTCAATTATTAGGTAAAGCATGGCTTACAGAGAATGTAAAGCATTGTAGGTGGTAAGATGGTAATATGATGTTTAGTGACCATTGATGGTATTTTATGGCATACTTGAGGGTTTCTTAAGGTTTAGTTATCTAAGAGAAATATCAACTTGATTTTGATAGTGCAAAATATTTTGTGGATATATGGATTGGTTGTGGTTGAGTGTCCTCGATATTTTTTGGGGGCTGGTGGTCCACCTCACTCTAAGGAGGATTTATATGGATAAATTCTAGAATCAAAACCATGACTTAAAGTAGATAATGATGAAATAGTTAGCCCTCTATACCAAAAATAAAATAAAAATAATTCCTTCTATAACCCAAAAAAGGTGGTAATGGTAGTGCCCAAATAAATGGTAGTGCAAAATATTAGGTTATTTTGTAATACATTTTTTATTAATAGGTTAAGAAGCGATTGAAAGGGTCCCATCCCTTTTACACAAACTTCCTTACAAGAAGACAATAAAAGATAAATAGAAATAGGGTACCAAGTCTAGTTGGACTACAAGCAACCATAAAGAACCAACCAAAAGCACCTAAAAAAGAGACATACAGACTACACAACCAACAACAAGCGCTACCTTACAACATTTAACTTTGCATACATAAGTCAATAAGTAACAACGCCTTAAAAAATTACTCTTTCCCCTCTACACAACTTGGCCAGAATGATGGCCACCTTAGGTGACCCCTGATGAACCTTCGAAGCCCAATGATCCTTAGTTGATTTCAATATGGAATCAAGATCATGGGCCAAAACCATTAACGTAGAGTAGGTCCTAGTTATGGCATCTAGTAAGTCCTTCATTAGGAGGAGGTCCACCTAGAGCCCAGAAGGTAAAAAATACATATAATCTAGATCACCAACATTCTTTGATCTCTCAGGGATCTAATTTCCCATGTCTATCCCCACATTAACTAGAACCTCCTTTGCCTCAATATTTTCCTCATTCAGTCGCTGCATATCATCATCTAGTTGGGACTTTCCCCTCACATATTTGGGTCATTTCTCCAAAAAATTGTTTTCTCCATCAATACCCTGATCCAAATCCATAGCTAACTCCCACTTCAAGTCCTTAATTTTAAGGTTAAAATTGTGGGACTTGCGAGTCTCTCCTTGCAAATTAATATTTTCCTATACATTTTATTTTGTAACCTCCTTTTTTTCTAGAGTTAAAATTACTTTTAGGGTCAAAATCGGAATCACTTCCTTCCAATTTAATATCTGATATTGGCCCTTTCTCTCAATTTCTCCTTAAAATTTGGGGTGAGTCACTATGGATATAACTCAGTCCTTCCATAAGGCCACTCAAGGAGGTTTTGAGCTTACCCACTCCACTATAGATAATTTTGGTTGATATTGTAACAAAAATATACTTAAAAAACATAAGGAGACCCTTGTTCAAGGGTAATGCCACCTTCTTACCTTTCACATCTTCAACAGATTTATCCAAAGAATGAAAAAGAAAAGTAGAGATATTGACAAATTTTCTATGGTGAATATGATTAAGACTTACCACATGATAACCATAAATCAGCTTAAAACAACCCTTCAAATTTATATATCTCATCACCTGCTTTGCTACCTCTACATAGGGTTTTGACAAATATCCTCTTAATAGTTGATAGGTATCTTACCCCTATTTCCCTGGGTGCCAAAATGTTAGAGAGCTCTCTTGTTTGATTTTTCTTAGCTCTAAAAAGGAATTCCCCTCTCATAAAAAACACTTCAGCAATTAGAGAAGGATTTATTTGAAAAAGAAGGTTTTTTACACTCATTTCCCCATCAAACGAAGACTCACCAATATTTCAGGATAGGTCCTCATTGAATCCCTCAAATATTAGTAATAACTGTAGCAAATTGACCTCCTCAATAATCAACTCCACCTCCATATCCATATCCAAAGATAAAAGCTTAGATCTCACTCAAACACCCATCTCGTCCTCCTCAAAAGCTTCTTCTTCAACTGTAGACTCATGGGTTTCAGAAACATGCATCAAAATTAGACCATGGAAGATGATCCTTTCTCTAGAGTGCTTCCCGAGTGCTTCCCATTTTGAAGCTTCAAATGATAATGAGATGAAAATGGTGTTGCTATCAATATTGTATTGATCCTGGGAAACCCAACCACTATCACAGGTAAAGGGATACCAACCATTAGTCTTAGAACTTGCTAACTTTGACTATTAAACCTTTTGTACAATCAAGACCCTTCCTAAAATGTGAGGTTTCCTAGAAAATATGTCCTAACACTGCAAAATATGCATACCCTTGAATTGGATGATATTTCCATTTTTGAGAAACCCAAGATTCATGTAGTAATTCAAATTAATATAGCCCAAGAAAGGGGGTTTCTTCAAAACTTCCTCACTTCACCTAATCAACCCATAATAGTCTGCCCCAAGAGCTAATCAATAATATTTAGCTTCTTCTAATTGGAAATTAAACATCATTGGATATTATTGAATTCTACTTAGCCACAAATTCAATAAGTTGAGATGGAAATTTATATTTCCATATAATAATATCCTGAGCCTCCACCCATGTTTACCAAAAAGTCTACATCTCCATTCCCCTCTCGATACACATGCTTCAACTATAGGTTATAGCAAAATTTCAAGATATCTTTTGTCCCCACAATCACATTTACTATGCTCCAACCAACTTCTTGTATTCCTTTAAAAATATTTATTAGGTTTAGGGAGTCCCCTTCCACAATAATATTTCTATATCATCCTTATTTGATTAAATTTACCCCTATGAGAAAGTCTCAAGCCTCAGCAAAGTGGTTGGATTGAATGGATACATGTTTAGCAAAGGCTTGCACAACCACCCCCTAGAATCTCTAAAAAAACCACCCACACCAGCATGCCCTAGGTTCCCTTTCACAACACCATCCACATTCAATTTGATCCATCCATCAAGAAGGGGTTCCCATTTAAATTTAAACCTTAAAGAACTCAACACATTCACATAATCTAAATGCTTCAAATTATAGTAAACAGCAACAACTTCCTCATATCTACTTTCAACTTTCCCAGGAAATATAAATGTCCAAGTGTTCTCCATGGTTGCATTGAGGATACAAAAATCAACCACATAAGCCTCTCTTTCCTATTTTTAAAAACCATGTTATTTCACTCTTTCAAAATTCCCCAAATAAAATGGGAAAGACAATCTCCAAAGAGCTTTTAATCTCCTATTTTTGAAATGAGGAACTCATTGCATACAAAAGTCTCCTATAGTGGCTAGGAAGACCCAAGGAATATTAAAGGGTTCCAAAACATTCTATAAATTTTTTCTAGTAAAGGAACATTTGAGAAAAATATGATCCATTTTCAGATTTTATTCACACAAATAACATCTATTTTCAACAAGGATGCTCTTTTTATGTAATTTATCAATCGTTAATATTTTTTTTTGAGCCACCAACCATAAGAAGAATGTTATTTTAAGAATGAGCTCTTTAGTCTAGATTTTCCTCACTGGAAACTAGCCTCTACCTTATGTTTCAAGAAATTGATATCCATATTTAATAAAGTATTTTCCATTATTTTCCTCCTTCCAAATGATCAAATCACTGAAACAGTACGATAATAAATAATTCAAATGAAGCCATATTCTTTATATTTTTAATATGGCTAGACAATTTTGGGTCTAAATCTAGAATAGGTAAATATTTCCAATTTTTTTTACTATTTCTGGCTATCATATAATCAACAACTTTGATACCAAAATGTTAGGATAGAGCAAGTTCTAAGGCACTTACCTTCGGGTCCTCCTAGAAGGGAATATCATTTAGCTAGCAATCTGTCCAAAATTTCATTTGATTGCCATATCCAATATGCCAGTGAAGCCCTTTACATAACAAATATCTAATGTCCACAAGACTATTCCAAAAGGATGTTCCAACTAGAAAAATAGTGGAATATAAAAAAAAAATTATCATTTCATAAATACTTGGCTTTGAGGATCTTAACCCTCTCTAGCTAATAATTTTTCAATAATTTCCACCCTATCTTTCCCATCAGGGCTTCATTCATATATTTAACCCTTCTAAATCCCAACCCTCCTAATTCTTTAGCAAAATAGATTTCATCCCAAGAAACCAGGGTAAAATGCCTTCTATATTTTGATCTAGACCAAAGGAAGGATATTTGAATTTGCTCCATTTTAATCCTTATTTTAGTTGGAATATTGAAAAGAGACATAAAATAAATGGGAATACTCTGTAAAGAAGACTTGACAAGCTGATATTTACTTGCCTAGTTGAGAAGACTTTCTCTCCAAACTGATAATTTTTTTGCTAATATATCTATAATTGGATTCCAAAGATGCATATCCATCCTACATTTGAACATAGGTATACCCAAATACATGGTTGGGAGTTCTCCACTGTCACACCCAAAGATCCTCACGATATTTATTTTCTTGTCAACCAAGGTGCTGATAAAATAAACTTTACTTTTTAAGAAATTTATTTTTTAACCAATTGCTTATTCATAGGAAACTAGAATGTTTTTTAACTCCTTAGCTTGAGGTACAAAGTAGCAAGAGATCAACAAAGTGTCATCAATAAATATTTTATGAGAGATGGGATCCGAAATCAAAGAAATTTTGAAACCATTTAATCGCCCACTTTCCATAGCCTCTGAAATAGATCTTCCTAATGCCTTAGCAAGAATGATAAAAATATATGGTGATAATAGGTCCCCTTGGTGAAGACCACACCCCCTTCTAAAAAAAAAATTAGGGACTCCATTTACCAAGACTGAAAATATAGCGGATGAGAAACACTTTTTAACCAAATCAACCTATTTATTCTGAAAGCCAAATTTTAATAGGACTTTGGTCAAGAAGTCCCAAGAAACCTGGTTGTAAGCTTTGTTCATATCTAACTTCAAAAGCATACCAACCGTCTTACTTTTTCCATTGAATGAATAACCTCATGTATGGTAATAACACCATCCAAAATTTGGTGATTTTTGATAAAACCACTTTGCTGATCTACTACAGTAAAAGGAAGCACCCTCTTTAACTTATTGGCAATAGTCTTGGATAAAATTTTATAAATTGTATTATACAAACTGATAGGCCAAAAAAATTTAATATGTCTAGCTCTTGGTACTTTCGGGATGAGAGCCAAAAAAGTGGAATTGACATCCTTAGGCAAGTATTAGGTTCTCCATATCTCCTTGATAGCCTCAGTAACATATGATCCTATAATATTCTAAAAATTCTAGAATAAAGCAACCGGGAAACCATTCGATCCTGAGGCTTTTCCCCACCAAGACTAAATGTTGCCTTTCTTATTTAGTCATTTGTAAAAGGGACCAAAAGAGAGAAATTTATTTGATCAATCACCAATGTTAAGATATTAGGAAGGATTTTACTTTTGGCTTCACCATTCACTACCATAGAATCACCCAAGAGGTCTCAGAAATAACTAACAGCTTCTGGCCTGACATCCTCTAGCTCCATTGCCATTAAGCCATCTTCCCCAACCGACTCCTTTATATTATTATTGCCTCTATGTCTTAGGGTGAACACATGAAATAATATTGTATTTATATCACCTTATTTGAGCCATAACAACATTGATTTTTATTTCTAGAACACTTCCTTGCAACCCAAAAGATTATGATAATCAGCTAAGATCTAGCATTCATTCATTCTTTGGTGGTCATCTAAACCTTCTTGGTTGACTTCCTTTTCAAGATTTTCAAGATTCATCTTTTGATCCTTCTTTTGGGTAAATAGATGCCCAAATACTCTTATATTCTAGTATTTAATATTGGCTTTAATATATCTCAATTTACAAGTAGTTTGAATTATTTTGGGGCCCCCTAAAAATATTTTATCACTATTCTTCTATACTGGGTTTTAAAATTGTATGCTTCATCCACATCAACTCAAAGTGAAAAGGAATATTATGCAGCTTTCTCCCATTCTCTATCTCCCAAAGTAGGATTGTGGTCAGATCCAATCTTGGGGAGATTCATAAGAGTTGTGTCTCTAAAGTCTGTTATTCCTTAATAAACCAAAAACTAGTCCAGACTTATATGAATCAGTTGGTCACCCAATATTCTATTACTCTAAGTATACTTAAACCACCTAATATCAATATCCATTAACTCATCATCCCTCAAAAACTTTCTAAAATATTTCATTCCTTCTAATAGAACTGGAGAGCCTCCCTTCTTATCAAATAAAAATAGCAGCGTATTGAAGTCACCTAACAAAACCTAAGGAAGTTCTTTGAATTTTTCCCTAAGATAGCTCAAATATTTTCTTCCACTCACCAATTTTGAAACATAAACATTCATCAAAAGCAAATTCTGGTGATGGTCTAGGCTATGATAAAACATAGAGATGAAGCTGCTATTATTAACTATGAGATGACCTTATATTTTCTCTCTATTCCACATGCACATGAGCCCTCTAGAGGCTCCATTGAAGGGCTAATGAGGCATTCTTCTTCTCTCCATAAAATTTGCTTGACACTCTGAGCATTTTGCACATCCATTTTAGTTTCCTGAAGCATTATCATATCTAAGTGTTTTTCCTTTCTTAGCGCCAAAATCTCTCAGTGTTTCAAAGGGGCATTCAACTCCCTGATATTCCAAGCAAAAAATTATTGGAATATATTACATTATTTGGTACATGCTAATGTACCACCTTGGGTACATATTTATATTGGGAGAGTGTCCTAGATTAGAGTGTGAGTATTTACTTTATGCAATGTAATAAATGCACAAGTGTGCAAAGTATTTTGGTAATGTAAATGTGCATAATAGTCCATGTGCACATGAGTCCATAGAATAGGAATATGAAGAGTCTCTAGAAGAGTGAAGGCCAAGAGTGCTCCATATGAAGAGTCACATTCCATTATATATGTATCTATGTGTGAGAGTGTGTGTGATACATATTGTAGTATGAGAGTGTATGTAAGTATGGGTACTTGAGATCTTGATTCAATGGAGATACAATTTTTGTGAGCATTTGTTAATGGCAATTCTATGAGTTATTGTTGAAGTTATTTATGATTTTTATATATTTAGAATATTACCATTATCTTATATTTCATATTGCAATTTTATTTTAGATCTTGTGGTTATTTTATCTTTAGTATTTAGCTTCAAAAGCTAACAATGGTATCAGAGCTACAACAAGGTTTTGTCTTGCACAAGTTTTAAATTTGCAAAGGATATTTCCACTGGTTAAGGAGAAATCAGTGAAGTTTGAAGATTTACCTATTCCAAGAGCAAATTCAAAATAGAAGGAAATTACAGGTCTTGAAGATAGACCTTGACATTGATGAGATTAAGAGACCCAAGAAGGAGGTCCTATTAAAAATTTTGATAGATTGAAGAAGATTCCAAATTGCTATTTGGTTAGAGTCTTTTCATAGGGTTGAAGGAAAACTCGTGAAGACTAGGATTCAACATAGATTTCTTTCCACTAGTTTTGAGAATAACTAGTGAAGTTTATTGATTTTAGAATTCTGGAAATTTGAATGTATTTGGTTGCTACTATCTAAGTTTTTGTTGCAAAAAATTAGTTCTCAAAAGTTGAGAAGCTTCCTACAATAGATAGAGAAGAATTTCACCTTCGGTTGCCTAAAATTCTATGTGCTTTCCTCATGCAGGGATTAGTTTTGAGTTGCAACAAAAGAGTAGACATTGTAGATTAAGGAGGTCCAAGAAAGAGGTCTCATTGAATATTGAAGACTGTTGACATTGAATATTGAGGGGACCCATGTAGGAGGTCCCCATAGAATATTGAATATTGAAGATAGAGGAGGACTAAGAAAAGGTCCTATTACAAATTTGAGAAGCAATAGAATTTGGAGATCCAAGAAAGAGATCTCATTGTAGAATTTCCATAGTTGGAAGATTAGAGAGACCAAGGAAAGGTCTCATTGAAGTTTTGAGAAGAAGAATTGAGGAGTTACAAAATTAGAAGACCCAAGGGAAGAGGTCTCAAGAGAATTTGAAGAAGAAGAAGAAGGCTAGAGAAAGCCTCATTGCAAAGTTGAAGAAGTGGCCATTGGAGGAGATTTGAAGAAAGCTCGAGGTAGAATATTGCAAGCAGGAGAAGCTCCTGAAAAGAAGAATTTGGGATAATTATCGCCATCAGACAACAAGCCCAAAAGGAAGAAGGATTTGGCAAGAATTTTACCAAATTTTAGAAAGTATTTTTTGAAGACCTCAAGACATTCAGATTCTTGAGGAAGAGGCTAATGGAAGAGGCCAAATTTGAAGTTAGAATTTGAAAAGAATATTGAAGGAGAAAGAAGCTAGAAGAGGCCACCATATTTGAAAGTTTTGAAGATAACCATAAAGGATTTGAAGGTTGATTTGCAAAGGAGGTTGCTGATTTTCGAGGTAGAAGTTGAAGGATCACAGGACAAAAAATTGAAGAAGATATAGAGTTGCATATTGGAGAATATTTGGGCAGATTTTGAAGAGCCCTTGAATAGTCAATTGAAGGAAGGCTTGATAGCAAAAGAAGGTAGCAATTTGAAGGAGATAGAGGAGATTCTTGGATAGCAAGATAAGGAGAAGAAATCAGATTTTGAAAGTAGCAATTTGAAGAGATTTGAGCTACAAATTTGAGTAGCATTCGGACAACACTAATAGGTGCAAATTTTAGAGTTTGAGAGAATGAATTTGGAGGAGAATTGAAGCCACAAAAATCAGATTTTTGGGCAGCATTAGAAGGAGAAGAGAGAGTTGCATTTTGGAGAACTTTAGGGTAGATTTGAGAGAGTTTTTGGATAGTGAGCAAGTTGATATTTGGGTAGCAATTAGAGCTACAAAATTGATAAGTTTAGAGCAGCAAAGTGAAAGGAAGTGAAGCTGCAAAATTTACAAGTTCGAGATAGCAAAAGGGTGAATCAAATCACCAAGGAGATTAGCTACAAAAGGAGGCCAAAAAGGTATGTGATATTGGTGCTACAAAATTTTATTATTCAAGCATTAAAACCAGTCTACGTTAAGTATTTGAGAGCACCATATTAGCTTTATTAAATTCTGAAAAAGGAAGTTGAAATAGAGAGTCTTCAAGCAAAAGAAGGTGGTAGCATTCTTGTCCTAAAATCTACAAAAATAAAATAGCAAAGATCTAAGTTAGAGCTTACTTGAAAAGGAGAAATAAGGAGGAAATAATATTAGTATTAAATATTTTTTTACAAGCTTATAAAAGTGCAGATTTATTGAAGTGAAAAGAAATCGAATAAGGGCAGATTTACTAAGCAAATAGAAGACCAAATAAGGGCTCAAAATAGAGCAAATTTTAGAGTGTCTAAAGACACCAAGGGAACCACCATGCAAGAAAAGGAGGAGCCACCAGTTTGGAGAAGTAAAAGCACCATCGAGTTGGAAGAGCCACCATAGCTCAAGGAAGAGCCACCACCACTCAAGGAAGAGCCACCACCAAAAAAATGAAAGGAAGCCACCAAGCTGAAGGTCCAACGCCATAGCTCCACTCAAGGAGCTCAAACAAAGGTAACCAAGATATTTCTACAAAATATAGTGAAGGAACATATATAGAGAAGATAAAGCATTGAAGAGCTAGGGCAAACTCCAAGCATCAAGATTGAAGGAAATATTTCTTGCAAAATATATTGAAGGGACGTGCATAGAGAAGACAAAGCATTGGAGAGGATGAGCTAGGGAAAACTCCAAGTACCAAGATTGCACCAAGATTAAAGGAGATATTTGAATCTCTATTGGAGGTAAGACACTTGTAAAGTGTAACATCCAAATTGTCATAATCTCACCAAACTGGGCAGAGTTACATTGTAAGGGGAATAGAAACACCTGAGGAGAACAAGGTGAGTGAAATTGGAGAAGTAGAAGAGATTGAGTGCCATGTGGCACATGAGAAGTGAAATGTCAATAGGCTTGGAGTAATTCAAACATTCGCAATGAATACATTGATGCATGATTCGAGGTACCAAATATAGTGAAGTTGAAGTTTGATTTTAGTGAACGTATGAAATAGGAGCGAAAGCAAGTAAGCACATTTATTGAAGTCTGAGTGCAAGTAAGGAGGAGATATTCCATTTGGATCATGCAAGAGAGCCATCCAAGAGGCACCAATGAAAGGAGTTGAAGGGTCAAACCCAAGACAGAAAATAAGTCTGCATTATTTCCACTTCTATTACAACAACAAGGCTAACATATTTAAGTCTTTAATTAGAGTGCCTTGAAAAGGTTGGAAGTCAATTGACCAGTCAAAGAGGAGAGAGAGTAATCTTTCCAAAGCAATCCAAAGTACAACAAGAGCTCCATATGTACAACAAAGAAGGAGCACCAATTAAGAGAAGGTCAAACACTTTTGACCAAGATAATTTGTGCCTCAAGATTGGAGGTAATTCATTTTATTTGAAATTAATTATATGCTCAAGATAGGAGTTATAAGGTTGCATGAAATTATTATTTTCTAAGGTTAAAGTGAAACTATTTTATTTTGGAGAGATAAGATATTGAATTAATATTTGAAACCTTAGAAACCTGATTATTGCTATTTGAAAGTTTTATGAAGATTTGAAAATTGGTTTGAAGAATTGAAGGAATTAATTTGAAGTTTTGTAATTTGATTATTTGAGTTTACAAAACAATTTGAAATATTTGCAATTTGATAAGTTTGGAGAAATAAGGTTTTCTACATCAAATTAGGAATATAAAACTTGCAAATATATTTTTATAGAATTTCTAAATTTGGAGTTATAAGGAATTCAACACCAACATAGGATTGAGAAATTTAGAATTAAAGAAATTATATTTTTTGAGATTTGGGAGATAAAAGGAATTCAACATAAGTTTTTGAAAAACTAAAATTACTTCAAAAGGTATTATTTGACAAGTCTATCTAGGGAGATAAAAGGTTGCCAACTTTAAGATTAACAATTGAAAAATTGTTCTTAGTCTATCACCCAAAACTAAGGAGAAATAAAGAGTAGAGAACTTGAAGAATTGAAAATTAGTATTTGCTCATATACTCAAATTTCAATTCAAAATTTAGAAGTTGAAAATATTTTATCAAGAAAAACAATATATTCAAAACTAGGGAGTCATAAGGTAGTCAACCTCAAAGTTTTTGAAAATTGAAAAGATTCTATCAAGAATTATTCTCAATACTCAATACTAAGGAGCTAAAAGGATGTCTACTCCAAAGATTTCATTGAATAATGAAATGGAAAATAAAATTAGAAAAGGAAGAGTAAAGGTTATAAAATATGGAATCAAAAATTTGATTGAAAAGTCTAAAGGAAAATTAGACTTAGTTTCAAGTTTCATTTACAAAGAAGCATTAGAAGAAAATTTTGAAACATTAGAATACTATCTGCATGCGAGAATGTTTGAAGCAATTGACAATGACAAATATAGTGTTATGATTCCTTTAAACATTACTAGTATAATATACATGGCATTGCTTACACTTAAACATCTCAAAGAGAAGAACTTGAAACAAAAGGAGTTGATTGAGTTCCTTAAGAAGAAAGCAACTATTGATGAATCATTTTTAGAAAAAGTATTTCGTTCTTCATGCAATATTGATGCTTCAAGTTCATCTAATTCAGGGTCCTATCATGATGCCATAAGTGAATACTCAGAAGGTTTTGTACAAAAGAAGATTTATGATATGAAAATCAAAGGCAAAGAGAAAATATTTTTGCAGGAATCAAATGACAATGTGATATCATCTAAAAGCATAAATACTGACATCAATGGTGAAGATAAGAAAAAAGAGAAAGAACCTGATCAAGAAGGCATACAGTGCAAAGTGAGTTAAAAGACGAAGAACCATATTGAAGACTAAAGTCTTCAATAACCAAATAATGTAATACAAGGGGGTGTTGGAATATATTACATTATTTGGTACATGCTAATGTACCACCTTGGGTACATCTTTAGATTAGGAGAGTGTCCTAGATTAGAGTGTGAGTATTTACTTTATGCAATGTAATAAATGCATAAGTGTGCAAAGTATTTTGGTAATGTAAATGTGCATAATAGTCCATGTGCACATGAGTCCATAGAATAGGAAGATGAAGAGTCTCTAGAAGAGTGAAGGCCAAGAGTGCTCCATATGAAGAGTCACATTCCATTATATATGTATCTATGTGTGTGTGTGAGATACATATTGTAGTATGAGAGTGTATGTAAGTATGGGTACTTGAGATCTTGATTCAATGGAGATACAATTTTTGTGAGCATTTGTTAATGGCAATTCTATGAGTTATTGTTGAAGTTATTTATGAGTTTTATATATTTAGAATATTTCCATTATCTTATATTTCATATTGCAACTTTATTTTAGATCTTGTGGTTATTTTATCTTTAGTATTTAGCTTCAAAAGCTAACATAAATTTTATTTTTTATGTTACATGGGGGCTTCCCCCCCCCCCCCTCAAATTTTAGAACTCTTTGAGATACATTCACCACTTCCATGGTTGTTTCCATTTTCCTGAATTTTAGTCGTCAACGGGCAGCCCCTTTGGATCTCAAAACCAATATCAGCATTTCCTTTTTTTTACTTCTAGTAACTCGATTAGGAGTACTGAGTCCCTCACTCTGATTTAAAACAAAATCCATATATATCTTGGGGCCACAAACATTATTTTCATAAAATCTAGATTCATCCAAAATTGACACTACAGCAGATGGAAACATGTCTGCTAACTTGAGAGCTCCAAAATCCTCGATAATTGACTTATCACATTCTAAAACTTAAAGATAATCAAAAGCATTTATACACTCAACATCAACATCACAATAAGAGGCTACATCCACTAGAATATTTACCTCCAAGAAATTTTTACCAATATTATTTACGATAAGTCCTTCATCCGCACCACCATCCAAACTCTCTAGGGGATATTTACCAAAATCCTCAAGAGCACCTTCAACACCTTTTCCTTCCAACCCTAAATTTTATGCCAAATAGCACAGATTTGAAATCTAGTTTTGTTGCCAAACCTTTTTCCTTTATTGACTTTATGATGCAAAGCACATGCATATTTGGGATGACCTAACATCTTGCATACCAAGTATTTTCTAGCTATATTCTCATATTGAAAATGTTATGACCAGATCCTAAACTTAGACTCGATTTTGATTTGACTTTGGAAGTCCTTATCAAGCATAGCATTGACATAGATTCTTGATAACATTAACCTAGATCTAGTAATGGTTACAGTGTCAATCGCCATCATCTCAGCTATTGCACTTACCATTCCTACAAGGATCTTCTCATGCCATAGATATAAGGGAAGGCAAAAAAAGTAGACCCACACCAAATATTGATCAATGCATTGAGTATTAGGGTTGAAATCAGGTGCCCACTTCCTCATAAACAAGCATCTACACCCATAGAACCACAACCCACCTTGACTAATTTTTTCTTGGTCCTCCAAACCATTGAGCCTGACTAGGAAATACTCTTAGGCATCACAAAAATCTCCATAGAACCCTTAGGATTCCATTTGAACTTAGCCCACTTTTTAATAGTGTCTATTAGGTAAAAAGGTATATTTTGTGGCATGAAAAAAGTCCATCTCAACCACCACACAAATCCTATGTCTTCCAACCAAATGTTCCAATGATATTGAGGTGAATCAAACATAGGATGCCCTTACTTAACAATGTCTAACTATCTATCTTGGAGCCTTCTATAGAAATTTAGACATGTGTCCTCTCCTTGGAGAAGGACATCATTTTCAACACAAAAAAGAGGTACCAAAATTTCATAAAATGGCATATGCATGCTTTTTAAATTCCTAATAATAATAAAGTAAAGAGGGAGAAGGCACAAATTCTCTAGAATAGTTGGAAGAATAAATTAATCTGCATGGATGAAGATATCCACTTGGTCTCTTGTACTAATTACATTTACAAAGCTTTCAAGAATAATTCACCCTAAATTTTGGAAGAAGGATTGGAGGCTCCAAGCTAACTTTCTATGTGACCAAGTGATGTTGCTCCATACATGATCTGATACCATGTTGGATTTCACACTTATTTCCATAAATGAACATAAGCAATCCATCTACTCAAATATTATACAAAAAGTATTAAAAAATATGAAAGAGAGAAATATATAGTGAGCACCTTTAGACACCATAAATAATCATTATTTTATCTATAGATAAGATACATAACACTCTGATATAATGGATGGAGATGCGGGGATATTTATACCAATACCAACTTCAATTACATAATTACAATTAACTTAAGCTAACATAAAAATAGGAATTTAGGTATGATGAGCACCATGGCATAGTTGGTTAGTGCAAAATCTTAAGTGTCCAAGTAATCTTAAGGTCAAGACTTAAAAAACAAATCTAATTTCAAAATTTAGAGTCAGTAAAGAGTGTGAGCCAAGAGAAAGTGTTAGTAAAAATTTAGTCATGGAAAAATAGCAATGGGTTCATCTGGAGTGCATCAATGCTTCAAACCCTTACCATGAATTTATATAACAATATTTCCAAGAAATTTCCAAATCAAAGGAACTCCAATAAAAATAATATATAGGAGTGAGTACAATTTGGAAGTAAGTACGAGGTGGGAGGGAGTGCTAGCCGAGAGTGAGTGCAAGTTGAGAGGGAGTGCAAGCCAGGAGCGAGCCCCACTAGCTAGTATAGAAGTAAATTCATATTTGAAATCCCTAATGGGAAGTCAAGATGCCCTAGATAGAAGTATGGAGGTCCAAGTTGGAGATAACTAGAAGATAAAATGCATGACAAGTTCATCCAAGTAGTAGATGTTACACTAGAAGTGAGTATCAAGGATGAGATGATTGAGCATGTTATAGTGGTTCCTAAAAGTAAAGGTTTAATATGTAAGTTCCATAGATCATGGCTAAGGTTTTTGGAGATTAAAAATTAGTTCAAGTGGAAGCGATGATTGAATTCAAATTACTCTATGACTTTTCTTCCTAAAGGTTTTTTCCTCATCATCTTTTCTAGTTCAAAAAATAGGGATAAAATACTGGGTGGTGGTCCATGGTTTAAGGGAAGAGATGCACTTTGTTTGAGACAATGCAATGATATTTTTTTGTTGAGAAAGAAACTATTAAGAATATTTTTATGTGGGTTAGGCTTTTTGGAATTCCATATTAGCTTATCAGTAAGGATGTTTTGAAGAATATTGAAAATACCCTAGGGAAATTCATCAAGGAAGGACTAACTACTAAGAAGCAAAAACATGTTATATATACCCAAATATGTGTTGCTATGGATATTTCAAAGACTTTTCTACAATCCATTAGGTTTAAATCTAAATCAATAGAATGGTATCAATAAGTGATTGCTCAATATTTAAGCTTAACCTTGTTAGATGAGCTTGTGCCTAGGGTAGTCAACACCAGAGCCAATGTTAAGTGGTCCCCACCTCCTACGGATTGGTTTAAGCTTAATTTTGATGGAGTGGCTAAGGAAAATCCTAGTAGAGTAGGCACTAGTGGCATTGTGCAAGATCATAATAAGAATATGATGCTTGTGTTTCTGAATATTTGGGAATAAGGACGAATAATGAAGTTGAAGCTAGAGCTATGTGGAGAGGCCTTCAAATGACTCAAGACTTAGAAGGAAATTTGATCATATAAGGAGACTCTATGCATGTTATAAATCTCCTCAATAATTAGAAAACACCTCCTTGGAGGACTAAAACAATTTTTGAAGAGGCTAGGATCCTTTTCCAGGGAAGACAGAACAGAAAATCCCAACATGTCTTTTAGTAAGCTAACAGAATTGTTGATAAGTTGGCCAATTTGGGTGTTGATGGTGACGGACTTTTCAAATGGGAACACGGTTTCCCGAGCAAAGTAGAGGAGATTATTCAACCAGAATACCAAGAATTATAATTGAATTTACCAACAAGGAAGGCACTGTAATTTTGAAGGCTAGGAGTATTCACGTCTCTTTTTTGAAATGGACTCACAATAAAAATTATCCGAGCTGTCAGTCTTCATGGATGCTACTTGGAAATACCACAAAGACTAATGGGGACAGTCACATGTCAAATAACATGGCTCCTAGTCATCTTAGTAATTTTTAGTTGGTTGATAATCACAAGGAAGGAAAGAAATGGCAATAAAAGACTTCGAACCAGATCCACGTGGACCACCAGATAGCCACCGCCATAAATCTAGCCAGTAGGTTCACTTCTCCAAGGTTGATTGGCCACGACGGGATGTGGTCCCGAAGCATGTCATATATGGAAGAAAGTGATGAGCACCAGAAATGCTCATATTTTGTACATATTTCTTGGATCAATATGCGGTTGTATAATAAGGATTGCGTACTTTTATGAATGATTATATAGATATTTGATATAATTATGCGTGTTATCTAATTTGTGTGCTTTTAGTATGTTTTGTGGAATTGCAGTTGATTTAGTTAGATTTGGAATGGTCGAGGTCTTTTGATGGACCTGGCACTTTATTTCATCGGGGGTCAATGTAGAGAACATAGGCACCTCCCTGCAACCGAAATGCACCAAGGGAACAAGCGCCTCCCTACAGTCGGAAGGTGCCAACTGAATACGAGCACCTCCCTACAGTCGAAAGGCACCAACTGAATATGAGTGCCTCCCTACAGTCGAAAGGCACCAACTGAATGCAAGCTCCTCCCTGCAGTTGGAAGGCGCCAACAGAATGCGAGTGCCTCCTTACAGTCGAAAGGCACCAACCGAATACAAGCACCTCCCCATAGTCAGAAGGTGCTAATAGAAGGCAAGCGCCTCCCTACAACCAGAAGGCACCATGATAACAAGGTACATTCCTCATAAGGAAGGCACCACTGATTCTTTGCCCGTTGACCAGAGTTGAATG
Source organism: Wollemia nobilis (assembly GCA_028583015.1). Classification (NCBI taxonomy): domain Eukaryota; kingdom Viridiplantae; phylum Streptophyta; class Pinopsida; order Araucariales; family Araucariaceae; genus Wollemia; species Wollemia nobilis. The sequence goes on from JAQPPZ010017068.1 coordinate 2,820,153, forward strand.
ACGTGGACGGCAACAGCTGGTGCAGTTCTAGCTCTGCGTCATGCAGAGCTAAATTGGAGATAGCACCAACATATCCAAATTTCCTACTAATTCCAGGAAAAGCATGAACTAAAATGAACACGTCACCATCAGAACAGAATGCCAGACGTTGATTGCATTTGCCAGACTGTTCTAATTTAGTCTGGGAAGAATCGACTGTTGTAACCACTTCTGTAACAGAAGTTCTGCGGGTGTGTTATATAAACACACGTAGATCGTTCTGAGAATATATAGAAATAATTAATAAAGATCCATTTAGAATTATAGAAGATATATTGTAATACGTTGATAAATATATTACAGTTCTAGAAGTTCTAAAGCGCGTGTTCGATCGGGAAGAAGTTGTTAGAGCCTGGGCCCACTCCAAGCCAGTATTTCTTCCCCATTTCCTTTTTGTTTATTTATTTTAATTAGTTTATTGCTTTCATAGGAACGTTCATTAGTTTGCTAGTTCCACTATTTGCAGTAGGTTTATTTTCAGGAATGTGTACATGATTTATTTCTATAGATTTAATTATGTTCTTCTTACGTAATTTATTGAAGAGTGCGGGAATGATTGACAACCATTTCAAGAACACCCCCCAAATGTAGGATTAGCAGATTCACCTCCAGTGGTATTGTAGTAACCTAATTCCGACTCTTCACAAGTTTACGAAGCTCCCTGGGTTGATAATTAAATGCACGGGCATGTGACAAAAATAGGAAACCATTCACCTTGTTTGGCCCGCAACATTTTGGCACCGTTGTTGGGGAAGCGTCTTAATTAGATTACTTACAATACCCTGAAACCTTCATCTGACCTTGTATGAGTTATTCGAGAAGAAGAGGACCTGATGGTCGCTTTATAAGAACTAATCCATCAGGACCTGAGTCATCCGAGCATTTTGGATTTGAGTTAGACTCGCTTGACCTACCAGCAGTCCATTGGAGTGAGGAACCGCACTTTGTGCAAAGTGCCACCTCATCCCATCAACAAGGGGACAAACGAATCATCATAAATCCCCTGTTTAATAGGACTCCTCTAGAGGAAGCCCTGTTGTGGAAGGCTGTGGAGGATCAAGAAGATCTCGCCAGAAAACCTTAGAGCATTGACTCAGAAAGTTTTAAACGATCGAAAGGCCATAAACGCTGCATTAGAAACCACATTTCCTAAAAAAATGGCAGATAACGATGAAGTCTCATCTAGATTTAGTTTCCCAATAGAGGAGGGAGTAGGAGATACCAAAATGAAAAACATATCCCTTGCTCACCTTTCGTCCTTCAGAGGACACCCGACTGAGGACCCTGACCTATTTTTATTCAAGTTTGATGTTTTGTGCAGGTCTATGGATTACAAATCAAACACGCAAAAGTTGAAATTATTTCCTTCTACATTAGACGATGCGGCTCTACGATGGTTCATCGGTCTGGGAGACAAACACATCACCACCTGGGACCAGATGAAGAAGCTCTTTCTAGAGCAATATCAAGATTTCGGGAGAGCAAGAGACTCCAGGGAGGAGGTCCTGAGCATGACACAAAGAGAAGATGAGTCTCTCGAGGAGTATTAGGAGAGATTTAGCTTTAATCTTCAACGGTCCCCTCACTCGAAGCTATCTTATAAGTCCCTCAAAAGCATCTTCTTGAGGGGACTTACCAATGAGTCACTGGAGGCTCTCAACATGATCTCTGGAGGTGATGTCTATCAGCATGCTATGGATGACATCCAGAAATTATGTCGGAACTACTCGAGAAGGTGAGGCAAAATCATCACCAGGACCATGAAGGCGACTGCTTCAGTCACCAAAATAGAAATAGGCAACATGCTAGAGGATTTGAAGAGCGAAATGCTCTCATCTCTAGCACTGCAGATGGATACGCTATTGTTAGAAAAGAAGAAACAAGAAAATGACGCAGCATTAGCCTATTTCTGCCCAAAATGTAGAGGAAGGCATGCAAAGAATGCATGCCCAAAAAACAAGGTCAGAGTATGCATAGTTTACAAGCTGAATCATAAAACTCGATTGTGCCCACAACTGCCCAGTAACCAGGAAGCGGCTGAGAGCACGGAGGCCTACTTCATAGGCAATAGGAAGAGTTGGCCACAACCCCCACGGGGAATATACCAACCGGAATGCCATCATATGGGGGAGGGTCATACATGCACCAAGGACCCCCTCAACCACCTAATATGGGGTGGTGGGGACCATCACCCTAGACGAATGCACCCCCAGCAGCATTTCCGAATCAGTAGCCATGGATGCCATATCCATATCCTAGGCAGCAGTGGAGAGGCCATAATGCATGGAATCAGACTCCATAGAGTGTAGCGCCTGCTCACATCCAATAGAACTTACCAGCATTGCCAGTAGCGAGACCTACGCAGCTACCAGCACAACCGACAGCAAACCCGAACAACAGAGTAAATCAGTCGGCATACAACGTAGAAGGTGAGATGTATCATATGTACAATATTCAGCTTAGATCAGGTAGGCATCTAGGAGTAGAGACACCGCCTCTAGTAGAAGAGGAGGAAGAAATAGTAGAGACACCTCCACTGGTAGAAGAGGAGGAAAAAATAGAGGAGACACCTCTGGTAGAAGAGGGAAAAGCACTTGAGAGAGCGGAGGCTCCATTTCCTAGCTGGTTGCAGGAACAAAGAAAAACAACACGACCAAAATTTGACATCTTGTCGAGCTTGAAGAATCTCACGGTGACAATCCCATTATTTCAAGCAATTCGAGATGTCCCCATTTACACCAAGGCAATTAGAGAAATGTGTCTAAGGAGACCGGGATGAAAAGCTACCCAGACTATCAACATCGTGGGTAAACTGGCAGATCTAATGATGGGTAGAACACGTCATCCAAAGTATGCAGATCCAAGCAGCCCAGTGCTGACCATAAAAATTGGAGGACATTCCCTGTCCAACACATTGGTTGACCTCGGGGCAGCCATCAACGTGATGCCTCAAGAGACCATGCAGAGGCTATGGCTCACGAACCTGAAGCCAACCACGATAGTGTTGCAGTTAGCCGATCGATCAACCGTGTCATCGGAAGGGATGCTGGAAGATGTGATCGTAACAGTCAGTGCATGGGAATATCCTATCGATTTTTTAGTTTTGCAAACCAAGACCAGGTTTGGGCGGTTACCCACTCATTTTGGGGAGGCCATGGCTGGCAACAGCTAACGCTTACATCAGCTGTCGAGATGGGCTAATGACCATCTCCAATGGGCAAAACGTCAAAAGGCTGACCATTTCATAGCCAGCTCAGTCTATGGACTCGGCAGAAGAACCCAGGATCACCGAGCATGGAACTACGGAGTTGTCCATAATCCAACAGGTGATGACCTTGGAGGAGGTGGCAGAAGAGGATGAGGATGGTGCTATCGTGGAGTTTCTCCATGGAGAATCGTCCACCCCCACACCTGGATCGCCGTTGACTGGCGCCCAAGATCAACACATCCAACAAATACACGTTGGGCCAGGGAGGATATTAAACGTCAACAGCAGGTTGACGCCCACACGACTAGAAAAATTGGAAGAGCTTCTGGTAAAACACCAGCAAGCATTTGCATGGGACTATGCAAATATGCACGACATCATCCCAGAAATATGTACCCATCAGATTTACTTAGATGACCAGGCAACTCCTAGTCGGCGACCACGAGAGAAGGATGAACCCAGCAATGAAAGACATTGTCAGAGAAGAACCGCACAAACTTCGGCTGCCGAATTCATATATCCGATTTTTGACAGTGAATGGGTATCACCATTAGTGGTGGTCCCCAAAAAGAACGAGAAATGGCGGATCTGCGTGGACTACCGGGCGTTGAACAAGGCGACTAAGAAAGACCACTTCCCGCTCCCGTTCATCGATCAGGTCTTGGACACACTCTCAGGAAGAAAATACTTCTCCTTTCTAGACGGTTTCAGTGGTTACAACCAGATCCAGATAGGGGAAGAAGATCAAGATAAAACAACGTTCACCTGTCCATGGGGAACGTTTGCCTATAAGGTATTGCCTTTTGGACTGTGCAACGCATTGGCCACCTTTCAAAGGGCGGTGCTTAGCATATTCTCTGATATGATAGGAGACGGGGTGGAAGTATACATGGACGACTTCACCGCCTATGGAGAAACCTTCGAGGAGGCAATGACAAATCTGGAAAGAGTGCTCGACAGGAGCAAGGAAAATCATTTGTCCCTAAGTAATGAAAAATGTTTTATGATGATGCAGGAAGGCATCGTGTTGGGACACCACCTCTCTGCAGAAGGAATAAAAGTAGACAAGAGGAAGATCGAGGTCATCAGAGACCTACCTAGCCCCAAAACACAGAAGGAGGTAAGAAGTTTCCTTGGATCAGTCGGGTACTACCGGCGATTTATCGCCGAATTTAGTAAGATTGCCAAACCACTGCACACCCTACTTTCTAAGGACGTAGAGTTCAATTGGACGGGAGATTGCGAAGAAGCGTTCCAATTGTTGAAAGAAAAATTGATATCTGCACCGATCTTGAGAGGACCGAATTGGGCCATATCGTTCCATATTTACTGTGATGCATCTAACGGTGCGATCGGAGCAGTCCTTAGGCAGAAAGACGGCGAAGAATTTTACGCCATCTATTATGTCAGTAAAAACTTGGCGGGAGCAGAGCTCAACTATACAGTGATAGAAAAATAATTCCTCGCATTTGTCCATGCAATAAACAAATTCTACCACTATATAACGGGATACAAGGTCTTCGTCCATACGAACCACGCGACTATCAGGTATCTGATGAGCAAGCCGGCCATTGGTGGTAGAATTATCTGATGGTTGTTGCTATTGCAGGAATTCGACATCACTATAGTCGATAAACCGGGCAAGGACAACGTCGTGGTGGATTTTCTGTCCAAATTGATACCGAGAGATCATCAAGCGGTGGAAGATCAGTTTCTGGATGAACATCTATTCGCTATTAGTGAACAAACTCCGTGGTATGCGGACATAGCCAATTACTTGGCCACCGAGAAGGACCTCACTGCTCTCTCCTACTGAGAAAAGTAGGCGGTCATAGAGAAGAGCGCATCATTCCTTTGGATGGATGGTCTCCTATTTAAAATAGGACGGGACCAAATTATAAGAAGATGCGTAGCAGAACAGGAGTTTTCAGAAGTGCTCAAGGCATGTCACGATGAGCCATGCGGAGGACACTTTGCAGGGAAACGAACTACCTACAAAATCCTGCAGGCTGGGTATTTTTGGCCCACTCTGTTCAAGGATGCGGCAGCGTATACCAGCAAGTGTGACGAGTGCCAGAGGATGGGTAGACCAACCCACCGAGATGAAATGCCCTTGCAGCCCCAGATACACCTGGAACCTTTTGATAAATGGGGCATGGACTTCGTGGGACCATTTAATCCACCTTCGATGGGAAGGAGGTTTATTCTGGTCTACACGGATTACGTCACCAAATGGGTGGAAGTGCAGGCATTAAGGGACTCAAAGGAAATAACGGTCATCGATTTCTTATTTGCCCATATTTTCACATGATTTGGGGTTCCTCGGGAGATAACAACAGACCAAGGGCCCCAATTCACCTCCAAATTGATTGAGGAGCTGATGGAGCAGTATAGAGTTCGGCACAATAAAACCATGCCCTACCATCCACAGGCGAACGGGCAAGTAGAAGTGACAAACAGGGAGATAGAAAACATCTTGACCAAAACCGTGCAACAACACAAGAAATATTGGGCCACACGGTTGTCGGAGGTAGTTTGGGCATACAACACCACGTGGAAATCCACCACAGGATGCACACCTTTCCAACTGGTCTATGGAAAAAATGCGATGATGCCCATCGAGTTTGAAATCAAAACTCTGAGGACGGCTTCATAATTAAATTTGAGCTTGGACGAAGCTCAAAAACAGAGGATTCACCAGCTAGATCAACTGGACGAAATCCGATTGGATGCTTTGCAGAGGATAGAGATTATACAGAAGCAGAGAAAGAAGTGGCATGATAACCACATCAAGCTGAAGAAGTTCTAGGTAGGGGAATGGGTACTGTTGTACGATTCTCGGTTCCAGGAAAGGAAGGGCAAACTTATGCAGAGGTGGATGGGGTCGTATGAGGTGGCAGAGCTCATTAGGAATGGGGGCGGTGCACGTTAAGACAATTGACGACAGCAACACCATGTTCACAGTCAATGGCCATCGACTACGCCCCTATAATACATCTGAAACGTTACAGGTGGAATCCAGAGTAGGCATGGGGGAGACCCCATCTTGCTAGATCTGGACCAAACTCTCACAGGTGAAATGGTGGGCATGAAAGTGCTCACCCAAATTTTTTAGTTAGTTAATATAGTTTTTTTAATGTGTTTTTTTGTAGGGACGACGCCCGCATGCAAGCTACAGGCATCCTAATCCAGGGCCTAACAAGCACAGAACGCGTCTAACTGCCTTTATTTTCCTTTCTTTTTTGATTACTTTTTGTAGGTGGAGGACCTGACAGCACGAGGGATAGGTATCTGGGAAACCAGGCTTGATTCGGCTCAGCATTCTGACACTGGCTCGTAGGTAGAATCTGGGCAGCGTGAAAAAATTAGGAAGGCTTGATCACCCTTTTTCCAGTCAAATCGCCATCCAGAAGAAGGCGCCTTACTACACCCAGAAGGTGCCAAGTCCAGAAGAAGGAACCTTACTGCACCCAAAAGGCACTAAGTCTAGAAGAAGGCACCTTACTGCATCCAGAAGGCGCCAAGTCCACAAGAAGGCGCCTTACCGCACCCGAAAGGCGCCCATCCAGAAGAAGGCACCTTACTGCATCCGAAAGGCACCAAATCGGAGGACAGCGCCTTCCATCCATTCAAAATATATATATATATATATATGTAGGCGCCTTCTGTGGCAGGAAGGCACCAAGTCAAAAAAATAATAATAATAATAATAATAAGCCAACCAAATACGCCTTCCAACATCAGGAAGGCGCATTCATCTAGCCGAATATGCCTTCCAACATCAGGAAGGCGCATTCATCAAGACGAATGCCTTCCAACATCGGGAAGGCGCGAACTAGAAGGAGGCGCCCCCCACATTGGGAAGACGCATGCAGGCAAAAGCGCCTCCCACCAATCAGAGGCACCTCGTAGCATCGGAAGGTGCATTCGTTCGAAGAAGAGCACCGACAACGTTGGAAAGGCGCTACAAGGGCACCATCCACATGGGGAAGGTACCAAAGAATGCCTCCCGCGTGCAACATTTACATCTATCGGATGCCTCGAGCGAAACGAAGCATCGCACGAATAAGCGACATCAAATGACCATACCCCTCCCTCGTG